>CM071943.1:25217500-25737500 GCA_036784905.1 Acrossocheilus fasciatus | reverse complement strand
CTTTGGGCCAATGAAAAGGAAAAAAGGGAGTGTTCTATCAGGAAATGATGGCTATAAAGGAGAAGGATATGGATGAAAGAGTTTAGGACTGTGTTCGCTGTCGTCACAGGAAATTTAAATCCAGGAGGGGGAAAACATTTGCATAACACAATGTGAACTGAACTTTAAACTGGACCACACAATGATGAGAGTTTCATTTGTTCTCATACTTTAGATTTTTTTTATTTTTTTTTTTGCCATTTTATTCTTTGAAAAGATTGTATGCCACTTACCTTGTAAATTCGAAACGGGATTCCCGATGTCCTTTTGTTAACCTTGGCAATGCTCTATGATTGTGTTTTAGTGTCTGTCAACTTATTACTTTTTTATATTAAAAAACACTCCTGTCAACCAATAAGCTGGGTACAAGGTACTTTAATGGCAGTTACTACTATTTGTAAATTTATCCAAGCATTTCTTATTGATGAAAAGGGTTCACTGAAATGAATGGAGCATCCGGGCAGCTGCAGTGGGACAGATTCGGGGCTCATCTGAGGGCTGTTTCTGATTGTTATTCTTGAGCAGGTAGATGAGACCATTCACCGCATGTGTAGCTCGGCATTGCTGATGAAATACAGCATGAGAAACTGTTAGTATGCATACCTCAGTTCAAACCTATAGGGAATGAGTAACTAAGAAAAAGATGTAACATTTCACTCAGTTGCACTTAGTCGTATGTCTTGCATGTTTAGTCTAAAACTGTAGCAAACTATTTTAAGAAAAAGATTTTTAAAAATATATAAAAATCAGAGCTTGTTTATCATGAGGGTCTCTCTTTTTTTCCTCTTTTAAACCAATCCAAACCTCAGGCTTTTTTTTTATCGTTTAGAAACGCCACTCGGCTTGCTTCAATATGATCTCTTTTTCGATTTATTTTGCTTCTCACATGCGGTAAACTGTTTCCTGTCTCTGCTCTTTTAGCTCATGTTTGAAGTAGGTTGTACATACACCACATTATAGCTTGTGTGTCCTCTCATTTTCTCCTGATTCTTTTCAAAGAACAAAAAAAAAATACTGTTTGTATCACCATGTTTGCTTTATCACAACTGCTTTGTATTTACTATTAAAAAAGACGGAAAAACACAAAGAAATGAGCTACTGCTGTATGTATTCCAATAGCGAACTGTGCTGCAAATGTAATTGACTTCATAATCCTTGCTTTTTCTGGAGGATAAAAAAAAGCAAACTCGCAGACATCTGTGAGCGAGAGGGGAGGGAATGGATCCGGGGATAATCCACCTTTTTGGATTCTAAAAACTGTAAAATAGAAAACAGATTTGTCTGTGTTATCATTGACCGAAGAGTTTTGTACGCTCTTTCCCTTCTTTCCTTGCGTTAAGCTGTTTTTAATACGTTCCAAAAAATCCTGCTTTTCTGGTCTAGATTAGCTATGAGGCAGGTGTAGGTCCTCTGGAGCACAAGGGAAAATACTCCAAAAAGCATTTCTTAATCACTGTTTTTCTTTTAAAACTATTTCTTTTTAGTATTTTAAGACTTAATTCAATATACAGGGGTTGTTTAAAACAAGAAAAATAAAAAAACTTTTGTTAGTGTGGTACATGATTCATATTTTTATGTTTTAAGTTATAGTTGTCTTGTTTCCCAGTACATATACTGATGAAGAAAAACTTTTACTGCGAGGAAAGTTTATGAATCATGCACACTATAATAAAAATATTGATTTGTGTGTGCTGTTTCACTAAAAACAAGAAAACTATGCAGAGCTAAGATTTACTGACAATTCATCAAGGTTTTCTTTATGGCCTAATAGAACTTATAAGCAAAAAAAAAGCTAGTTTATATTCCAAATAATTTGAAGAGAAACAACCATCTTTGCTCATCCTCCAGCAGACAGTTACTGTCACAGTCATGCTGCTCTCATGCCTGCAAATCTTCACAATTCTTCCACTTTTTCTGCTCTAATCTAAAATCTTTATGTTCTCTCTTTGCTGACTATTCCGTTATACTCGGTGTCTAAAACTGACTCGCATGTTCAATACAGAAGCAATAAAAATGCAGTTTGTTTCTGAATTATATGCATCTTTCATCACCTGTGCTGCTATGGTCACACTATAATAAAGCTACACATAATTGTTTTTCATATATGCATATATGACATGCAAAGATAAGGCTCAAATCGAGCAGAACTGAACTGCATTTATCAGTTTCAGCACAACATTATTGAGTGTCTTTCATCAGATTACAGACGCAGATATTTGCACTGTTTGTTATCGAACGCTTGTCATGAAGTCCATAATGACCGGCACTATCACGGCAGCTCGCACATTAAATTACCTTCTAATTAAAAAGAGACAGTTAAACTGTCCTTTACCAACAGCAATTTAGGTAACTGCATTTGACCAGCTATAAATTGTTACTGCATTAAAATCCCAGAAATATTAGCGATATGGATTTCTTGATGGAAATTAATGCTGATGATGAGGAGTTTGCTTTTTATGAGGGATGCACGGGGTCATGTTAGCCACTAAACAGCAGACAGAGATCAGGCCTAAGCATTTTTAATCTTGTGAAACAAGCAATTACAAATAGTTGCATTGATTTGTTAAAAAGCTTTAGGTGACATAAATTGTTTCCCGCTTAGCTTATTGCTCTGATACATAAATGTCATTGGGGATATTATTAATTAAAGATGCTGGAAGACAAGATTTAAAGGAAACAATATAAAATTATGGTTAGACTTTTTGCTGGTAATATTTTATCCCTTATTTGGAGCTTCTTAATTTTATTGCTGTTGTCTCTCAGATATTACCTGCTCATAAGAGCCAGCTAGTTTTCTCCTAGTCTGCTGTCATAATCATAGGTTTGTACCAGGGTTATTACAGTTAAATAAAACTGAAAAAAAAAAAAAAACATTTTATATATATATGTATATGTATGCATGTGTGTATGTATATGTATGTGTGTGTATATATATATATATATGTATGTGTGTGTGTGTGTGTATGTATGTATATATAGTTTTTGTTTTTCTTTTTTTTTCCCTAAAACAAAAAATATTTAAAATAAAACAACACAATTCAAGATTTGAATCAAATTATTATAGTTTCTGAATTATACTAAAGTAACACTGGCACAAAGAAAGAAAAATAAAGAAAGAAAGAAGCTGCTATATTTAGCTTTTATATAATGCCACTTAAAACCCTATGAATGTATTGGAGAGCAAATTATTGTTTAAATTCTTAATATATAATGTTCAAAATTGAAAAAGCATATCAGGTTGAAAATAAAATAAAATAAAATATTTTTTTATATAATGCAATAAAATCCATATTTTTTTATGTGAAAAGTGCCCAAACACTTTTCAGGCTCATTGTACATATGCAAAATAATGTCCTGTAAAAGTTGAACACTGAACATGCAAGTGTCTATGGTATTCAAATAAAATTAGAGGAAGCACATATTGCTCCCTGATCACACATCAGATCTTTCATTCTCATTTTTACTTGTTTATTCAAGGCTTGAAAGAAATTAATTTTCAGTCAACCGCTCTCGTAAGTTAATATAAAAGCAAAGTTATGCTATTCAGCGTCAGAGTATCTTTGCAAAGCATGAATACCTTTTGATCTTCAAATGGAAAAAAAAAAAAAAAAAAAAAAGAAATTCCAAACTGACTGTATCATGTCATTCACACCAGTCTACTTATGTTACCAAGTGAGAGTCTAGCCCTTATTACCAAACCCACGTTCTGCGTAGGCTTTTGGAAATGAAATGGACAGATTAGTGCATTATCTTATTTACATATATTGAATTGCAGTAACAAGACTCCGTTCCTACCCCTCGTTTCATTCTAATTAAAGTGTGGCAATGCAACAGCAATCCACACAAGAGCTTTGCTTTAATAGTCAGAGCTGGCAAATTCCCAATCCTGCGACGTGGCAATTAGCAGGGGCGGTAGTGTTTGCTATTCACGGTTTGATGTTTAAAAAAAAAAGAGAGAGAGAAAAGTTTATTAAGATGAGCTGCTTCGGGCACTGGTGGGCAATAGACCTGCTGCAATTAGATTCCAATTATTTGTCAGTTTCTGATATTGTAAACCGCCACTTAGCACATCAGTTAAATTGACACACTGTGCTGCTTGGTTTAGCCTGTAATTAAAACATTTTGTGTTAATTAGATGATGACCACTTCATTCCAGGGCCTCTTGTGTTTGAAGCTCGTGTTATTTTGATTTGCATTGGGCATGCTGTTTGGATCATGGGTTGTCAGATGCTGGTTAATCAGCCAATGTTTTGTTTCAATTACTGCCAGCTGTTCTACAGGCCTCTCAGGGCTGCATATCAACACTGAACAGTAGGACAATTAAGTACAGAAAAAAATAATTTGTTAAAAAATTGAGATATTAACTAATAATAAATAAATGATTATTATAATGCTTTTTTTAAAAATACATTTTAAGCTTTATTTTACGATTAATATATTTTCCCAAACAGCATGATGATGATCATCATATAATCCAACATTCTTCTTTTGTGCTTGAAGGAAGCATTGCTGGATGAATTTCCACAGATTTTCCATATTCAAGCAAGATCTCATATCAACATACTGTAACTGTAGAAATAAATCGGTTATAAAATAAGATAAATATTATGCGTTAAGTATATTGAATAAATTACAATACTTTTATTTTTATTTTTTTAAAAAACATTATGATGAAATATTCATTCACATTCTCAAAAAATAATCATTTGAACAGCATAATGATGAGCTTACTAATCGTATAATCAAACATGTTTCTCTTATGCTAAACTGAAGCATTGTTTGGATTAATTTTCAGATATTTTCCATATTCAAGCAGGATATCTGAATAATTTAGATGATGCAAAACAACATGAATAATTACGAGTCTCACGGCTTTCTGCCACCATGCATTAATGGACGTGACTAAGTTTACTTTTGATTTACATATCATGAGTGCAAAAAGCACATTTGCGCATGCATTAATCTAAGGTCAATACATATTTAACTACTAAAGCAGGTCTGAATGACTGCGGAGACTTTCTGTGCAGTATTATATACACAGAATGCAACTTAGTGTCTCTATTACCATTGCACTTATATATAAAAGTAATTCAGCAGAACTGCAGATTTTATGTCATAATGTTCCTGTGTTTTACAGATTGCTTTAAGATCAATAATTATGGGAAGTCAGTGTAACACTGGATGCTCAGAGAACTTGAAATCCTGAAAGCAGCAGGCCTACATTTCCCAACTGTCTCATTAATATTTGGCACATTACTTTTTGAGATTAGAGCCTTTACTTTACAGCCCTTTACTTCTGTACACACTTTTACACGTACGTATTAAAGCAGCTTCTGATGGGACTCTCAGCCTGTGCAACTCTCCGCATCTCTCATTTCAGCCCAGATTTAATGCTCTTCTTCAGGGGAGGGGATGGAAAATAACTGTCATTAAAATATGTCATGGCAGCTGTTTACCTGCAGTGAACCTTGATTGAAGCAGGTCTGACTTTACACTGATGCCCCTCTAATCTGTATGACTGGCATGTTAATTTCCCCGACGCTGCCATTCAAAAACACAAACATGAAATGTTGGTTTTAGGTCTGGGAGCCCAGCTAGAGTGAATTTCAAGTACTTATTCAAATATTTCATTAAAATGTAAATTTTACATTGGTCCAACGCCTAGCTGTGCACAAGGCATGACTTAAGAAGTTATGAAGTTATAACACCAATCGTTTTTTTTTTCCTGCCTTTCGAACGCCAATTAACTTGCACTATAAATGTCCTTACCTTGTTTTATCTCTCCTAACCGCGTGCCAAAAAAATGCATCAAATGCAACAGGAGTGCGACGGCTCGGCATTGACCAGTATTGGGAAGGAAGAGAGACAGAAGCCAATTAAACATCAAGCTTCGAGCAGACTGGTAGCTAATCAATTCTCTTATCGCCACAAAGTGCAAATGCACTGATGAAAATTGAAGCTGCGCGAGGATAAAGGCAAGCGTTGAGGAATTGTAAATGAGAGAATGTCCCTAAATGCAAATGCATGATCTGGACGGTTTGCCAGCGTGCTTCATATAGAGCTTTGCTCTGTAGCATCAATGCATGCATACTGTACGTAGTGTGACCTCTAGTCGATATTTTTGATATATTAGTCAAGTATCGGGTATTTCAGATTGCAAACTGCTGTTCAGACACAAAATTGGAGATATAGGAGTGTATCGACAGAATTGATGTGTTCACAATACATCTCGAGCATTAATATTCCTATATCTGAGGGGTGGGCATAACTGGAAATGGCAAACTGATTTAATCTGTCACTTCCTGACTCGCGAGCTCTCATTTTTGTGTTTTCCTGCCGGGAACAAACGCTCAAAGCCGGCGGTTTGTGAATTCTGGCACGTCACGTTCCGTCTCCCTTCCACTTTATTTCGATGGCGCAGACAACACTCGCCTCCTGTTTCTTTATCTACTTCCCTCTCTTTTTTCTTTCATTTTTAACATTCAGGGGGAAGATAAAATGGTTGCAGGTGGTGATGAAAATAAAAGCCATCCATCATTATTTATTAGGCATGAAAAAGATACACAATAATGTAATTTAATCTCTCAGCAGACAATTATTTCCACATATTGATAATGCAAAGCGAAAAGTGCCATGAATCCTAATATGATGTTTGCTTTTATTGGTGTATAATACAAGCAGAACAAATAATGTAATTGTATCAGGAAGAGAATGTAATTATTTGCACATGCTAACATTATAATAGCAATCTGCCTCAGACAATGGTATCATATTATTTTGCTGTGCTTAACTAGTTACAATTTGCATTTACTTATTATGTCTCAGTGGCAATAAAGCCGCCCCCTCTTGTGCTTGAAGTAGACCGCTGTTATTATTTGAACCCCCGTCTCCAACTTTTGATTGTTTGCAACTTGCTGAGATTTGAGATCATGAAAGTTTAAGTTTACACCCAGGAGGAGTGTCGTCTTTATTGAAGAGTTTGATAATATCATCTTGCATTGGGCTAATTCTTTTCAGCTAGTCCTATGCAATAGAGCAGAGTTGATCAAAGTTAAAGCAGCAACTCACTTTGATCATTTCATAAGACTTGGGCAACTATAAGTTACTACTACACACAGCCTACACTACTGTACCTACTAGTAAAACCGATTCCCTTTCATACATACAGTCTCGTGGTCTCGGACGTCTCGACTCGCAGACTTTTCTTCTCAAGGAGAAAGGAAGCCCGGCGAATCCGGACTAAGGCAAAGGCCATCTCATCATAATTCATCGTGACCTAATGTGAAACAAGAATCCTCCCGAAGAGCAGCCTTTAAACAGATTTTCTCGATTATTTGTAACGATTAACCATTAAACATACATTAAAAAAGCATCTTGATGCACGGACTGTCAGGGCACATCAGGCATGCGTCCTTCTCGCCTGTATCTTTAATAAAATGGTGTTCATGCCATATTGAACTAATGACCAGGAGAGTCAATGCAAAATTAGATCAAGCATCCACACTTGTGTCTCCCTGACATTATGAAAATGTTTTATTGATGACTCATTACAGGCCGTCCGGCATGAGGTGAGGGCTTTTTTCCCCTCTCCTCGATCCATCCTAATAGAAGATGCAAAGCCTAATAATGATAATGCCTCCTGAATAATTAATCCCCCCAAAACCCAATCCATCTCGACACGGGACATGTACATATTTTAGCGCCTCATTTGCATATTTAGAACAAACAGCAGCACAAACCCATTAAAGGGCCAGCGCTCACCTCTTGTGTTTGATGCATAGTAATGAAGGGCTTTTGAGTGATTGGCTTTTAAGAATTAAGATGAGGGTGGCCGAATGCTGAAAAAACGCCGTGCCTGCTCCCATACTGCGTGCTGCATGCATCCTCCACCGGAGGCTAGAGCAGTGTTCTGAAGTCATTAGTGCTTTGTAAATGATATTTGCTCCCTTGTGACATATCATTTGAAATGCTATTTCTAATAATAACTGATATTAAAAACAACCGTCGCACATTCCACAAATACGAACATCTTGAGGGGGGCGAGCACTTCTTAATGTCAATATGAATTGTGATTCAAAAGCGCATCTAACAAATATTAAAGACTCCCCGAGGTTTCTTCTGAACATTTAACCGTCTTTCGCCACAAAGGCGAGAATTATACCGGGGAGATTACGCTTCCAAATTGGCCGAGGATAAACTCGACTTGGAATGGAAATGGAAGAGCAAATTCATTCTGATATTTTGCGCTGCGCTTTCATCCATCAAGCTAAAATAATGGCATTGTGGCTGATTCCGGTTGCTGTAGCACAACGAATCAGAGGTGTGGTGATAAAGCAGCCGGCGCTCCCTTTGGCATTGTGCGCGGCATTGTCACCGCCTCAGAACCACTCATTTGAACTGTCACCTCCTTTCTTAATGACTCCTTACAAATCCCACAGCTTCCTGCGGTGCGTTTCCTGTCGACTTCATCACGGGGGTGAAAAGAGAAGGGAAGAGAAAGCGAGAGAGATACAGTAGTTGGCGCAACACCCTACGCCAGCTCAACCGGAAGCCACACCAGCGCCGTGGTCCTGTTATACCGTGATGGGCCGCCACGCCAGGTAATGCTGCCAATCGGCACCAGACGAAGCCCGCAGACCTTCTCTGGATACGCCACTGGTCTTTGAAATTAAAGTCGGCTTTAGTAATCCACAGAAATGGCCCCCTCAGACTGCTCTTGCTTGCAGTTTAGTTTCACCCCGGCTGGCGATAAAGCATGACAGAAATACAGAGCGCTATCTGCTAGCGGAGAAGCCTGATAGGTTCTGCCAGCTTATCATACAACAGGCAGCTAACCTTCCTTCCCCTGTGTCTGGCCCCTGAACAGAATTGAGGAGTCAATTTACAAACGCAGTCATGTTTGGTTGTAAATAAGACAGTGTATTCACCCTTCAAAAAAACGGCAGCGGCGAGGAAGAAAAATGTAAGTGCACGAAGCAGAAAAAGTTCCGACTGAACCTCGCTTCTACCCTGAAGTCGCAACCCGGTGTAATACAACAACATTAGCGGGAATGCATGTAAATCCAGGCCGAGGAAGGGGCTGCAGATTGACACGGATCTAGCCGAGCGGGTTTCGTCTGTACCAGGGTGGGATTAACAAGCTTAAAGAGGGCTTAAACACCATCCTCCAAGTTTACCTGTTATACAGCGTAACTTCATCAAAGAACGGGTGCGACACTGCCTTTTAAAACCTTTTTATGTTTGTTCACAGTTGTCAGTCTCGGGAATGAACTCATTTGCGGGGTTAAAGCTGGTAATCGCTTCAAAAACAAACCTCAAAGTTCAGGGCGTAAGTATTATTGATGTGAAATGGACTAATATGCAGGATTCTGCGAGTCATATTTTGCCTAAGAAGATCACGGGTCCAGTCACTTCTGCACATCAGGTAAACATCAAGAGTCAGATTTCTGACTGTTGCGTGTCAGAACGTCTCAACCTCACAAAGTTTTTGAATTTGAATGCTTAATATCTTCACTTAAAACAGCCTGGTTTATAGCGATAAACTGATATTTAAATTCTGGTTGATACCAATAAGCCAATAATGATTTTTTTTTTTTTTTTTTTTTTGTAATGGCCTATAACCAATAAATGGCTGATGTTATAAAATTATATAGCTATTTAAAATAGACTATAAAATAAAAAAATAAAATATAATTTAAATAAAATAGTTTATGCGCTGAAAGTGAACGTATAACAACAATATAAAAGTACTATATAGAAAAAGATACAAAAAGCATACGGTATAGTAAAATTAAGCAAATTTTGTAAAAAAATAAGTGCTCAGAAACAAATATCAGATATCAGTCAATATATATTTATATATCCGTATAAAAAAAATGGTTTAAAGGTGAAGAAATGCATCATTAATATTAGCTGTCTTTGAACATGGAATAATTCTTGCCAAATACTTTGTTTCTGCATGTTAGAAAAGTGCAAGTGTGTTCCTTTTGGCCAGGATGTGGCTCTGGGCACAGGGGCTTTGAGCACTAGCTCCAAGGCTCTGCAACTAGCACTAAATTTCAGACCCTACGGGCACCAAAAAAGAAAGATAACCACAGTTAGCTGAGGTGAAGTTTGAAAAAAAAAAAAAAAAAAAACTGCAGAGCCAAGCATTCTCAGTCTCTGTTTTGACTGTAAACAAAAATCCACCAAATAAACTGGTGCCAACTCAAACAAAATGATTTGGAGTTTGTTTTCTGCTCAGAGGTTTAAGAGATTTCTGGGCGCTATTTCAACGTGGGCTCGTCTAGCATTTTAGTATCTCTCAGGAACCGAGTGCCATTTTAAAAAGCACTGCATTTTGTTTTGTTTGGGTTTTGTATTTTCCGCCTAAACAATGATAACATTTTTCTGAACCGGAGTCGCTGCCAATGAAATTAATGGGAGGGTTGTCAAGTGCATACAGGAAGTGAGCTTTTTAAATAAACACATTGTTTCAAAACTAATCCACACCCTTATTGTTTACTGTTGGAGAGCACAGTCTGGGTGTGTTGTACAGACAGCTTGACACTGGCCTCCCCCAATTAATCCTCCCTGACAAGGCCATTCTGATGTAGAGGGAGGGAAAAAAGGAAAAGAGAAAGCGGGAACAGGGTGGGGGAGTCAATAGGCAAGTTTTCTGCTCAGATAGAGTCGGGATCAATGGAACACCTTAATGACTCTGTCATCGCTAGGACACTCTCAGGGGAGCTTCAGAAGGTCTTATTTCCAGTGCATTTACATAAGACAATGACATTTAAAAATGCATTCAATTAATATAAGTTCATTTATATACACATTAAAGTGTGTATAAATATATTAAAAGTAAACCATTAAAGTATCTAATAATAAAGTCATTCAAATAAAATGATTATTTAAAAACGATACTTGGTGGCGACATGCAAAATAGTATTGCTGGTATAAATCATATAAATATCTGAATAATATTTAAAAAATACAAAAAAAGTTCCTGACATTTCCAGGTGATCTATACAGTGCAAAAAGTGGTAAGTTGCAATCAAAGAGCTATATCTACACAATTCAATGCACTAAAATAGTTTTCTTAACCAGTAATTAAGAGTAATCTAGGCCAAATGCGATTTTAACATGTAAAAGCATGTCAGATAAAAATAAAATGAATTCATTATCAGTTATGTAAGTCTAATCAACACAATATCTCTATTACAAAAGTAATCTGTATAAAATTTTAATAAATGAGAACATTCAACCATCAATAAACCAACTGAAGGATTCATCATAATATGCGGTGTCTACTTTTTATGAGCGTGTTTGTCCGTTAACTCATACACACATATCAGCAACACTATGACATAGATTAAGTAGGCTGTAGGTTAGTTTATTAAATAATTTGGCCAAATTGCTCATCCTTTCAGCTGCCATTAAGTTCTGTTAAACTCATTTTATCATGCTTAATTTCATCCTCCAAAATCAGCACAGAAAAAAAGGCGCCGTGTGAGTTAGCGAGTGCTATCGTTTCTCGCCGTCTGCTGTAGGAAACTACAGTCACTTTGGAAAGCTTTGTTTCCATGCGCTCCAGAGTTGGCCACTCTAAAACAAGCTCGAAGCCCATGAAACCTGACCTCCAACACATGAATCACAATGACCTCATCCTCCACTTCTCCTGCTTATTGCCTTTTAATGACTCCTGATTCATATTACCTTGGTATCATGGCCGACATCTTTTCCTTCACCCTGATTCGTTTATTTGTTATTCTGATGTGGGCCAGCTACGCTTAGCTTGAAGTCTTGTCTGGTCCTACCATATGTGCACAAATAGATGGCAACAAGAAATGAATGAAAACAAATAAAAGGAAAATATACTCATCACACGTCACCACAAACTGCTCTCCGAGGCCTTCTGTTTTCCAGCCCAGGCTCCACACGTGGCCCGACTGAATATTCAAGAGACATTTATAGGAAATAAATTAAGAGACCAATTCAAACCATATGGCGGCGGGGGGTGGGGGTGTTTGTGAAAGGTCCTGCATCAAAGCTTGCTCCGCGGATCACACCATATTAGCTCTGTTTTTCCAGTCCGGCAGAATCGGGGAAGGGAACCACAGCCGCGCTGGCGATAGGAAACATATGAGTGCGGACAGCAGATGGGGAACCCAGAACACAGGGTTGAGGGCAAGGCGTCCAAACGCATCAGTAGAAACCATTACAGTGTGTGGGGGACATATGGTGGCACGGCTATGCCATTCATGCATTTGTATGTGTTTGTAACATATGTGAGTTATTTGTTAGTATATTTGCAGGGTAATATAATGTGACTATAACATAAGTGATGGTCCTTTACAGGAACCAGTCAGACTACTTGCTGTGATTACCTGATCTTTTTTTTTTTTTTAGAAAAACAGAAAAAAGTATATAACACTCTTAAAGACACAACATACTCTTTCCCAGAATATACTGTATATATGAATCAGAATCATAATCAGAATGAGCTTTATTTCCAGGTATGTTTACACATACGGGGAATTTGTTTTCGTGACAGAAGCTTCCACAGTGCAACAGAATGACAGCGACAGAACAAAAAACACAGATTAAAAAAAGAAGTAAATAAGGAATAAAAATGTACAAATTGATAATTGTATGTACAGGTATATAACAATAGACAGTTGTATGTACAGGTATATTATGTGCAAATTGAAATGTAGACTAAGTATGTGTATTAGATAAATAAGTGTATAAATAGTGTGTGTGCCACCTTTATTGTCAGGTGTTCATGAGATGGATTGCCTGAAGGAAGAAACTGTTTCTGTGCCTGGCCGTTCTGGTGCTCAGAGCTCTGTAGCGTCGACCAGACGGCAACAGTTCAAAGAGGGAGTGTGCTGGATATGAGGAGTCCAGAGTGATTTTGCCAGCCCTTTTACTCACTCTGGATAAGTACAGTTCTTGGAGAGTGGGGAGGGTTGTACCAATGATTCGCTCAACAGTCCGGACTACCCTCTGTAGTCTTCTGAGGTTAGATTTGGTAGCTGAGCTGAACCAGACAGGTAATGAAGTGCAGAGGACGGATTCAATGATGGCGGAGTAGAACTGTTTCAGCAGCTCCAGTGGCAGGTTGAACTTTCTCAGCTGGCGAAGGAAGTACAACCTCTGCTGGGCCTTTTTAACAATGGAGTCAATGTGAGTGTCCCACTTCAAGACCTGGGAGATGGTGGGGCCAAGGAACCTGAATGTCTCCACTGCAGTCACAGTGCTGTTCATGATGGTGAGTGGGGGGAGTGCAGGGGGGTTTCTCCTGAAGCACACAATCATCTCCACTTTTTTGAGCTCCAGGTTGTTAAGACTGCACCAGACAGCCAGCTCCTTAACCTCCTGTCTGTAAGCAGACTCCTCACCGTCCTGAATGAGGCCGATAAGTTTGGTGTCCTCTGCAAATCTCAGGAGCTTGACAGAGGGGTCTTCAGATGTGCAGTCGTTGGTGTAGAGGGAGAAGAGCAGTGGGGAGAGGACGCAACCCTGGGGGGCACCAGTGCTGATTGTACGGGTGTTGGATGTGTATTTTCCCAGCCTCACTAGCTGCCTGTCTTTCAGGAAGCTGGTGATCCACTGACAGACGGAGGTGGGCACGGAGAGCTGAGTTAGTTTGGGCAGGAGGAGGTTTGGAATAATCATGTTAAAAGCTGAGCTGAAATCCACAAACAGGATCCTCACATAAGTCTCTGGTCTGTAAAGATGTTGCAGAACATAATGCAGTCCCATGTTGACTGCATTGTCCACGGACCTGTTTGCTCTGTAGGCAAACTGAAGAGGATCCAGTAAGGGTCCAGTAATGTCCTTCAGGTGGGCCAGCACCAGTTTTTCAAAAGACTTCATGACCACAGACGTTAGAGCCACAGGCCTGTAGTCATTTAGTCCTGTAGTCATTATGTATGTGTATATATGTATATTGCCATTAAATTGATCAAAACCGACAGTAAAGATATTTATATAATGAAATAAAAGATGTCCTTTGGAAGTTTCTGTTCATCAAAGTATCCAAAGAATGTGTCACAGTTTCCACAAAAATATTAAGCAGCACCTCTGTTTTCAACACTGATAATAATAATAATCCCTATAAATCAGCATACTAGAATGATTTCTGAAGGATCATATGACACATATGACTGGACTGCTGAAAATTCAGTCATATAAAATTGCTAAAAAAAAAAAAAGTAATTTATTTGTTTTTACTGTAAAAAAAATAAAAATAAATAAATGCAAGACATTTCTTTCAAAAACTCTTAGACAGCAAATAAATTTAACCGAACAATATTTAATTATTTAAAACTACATACTAGTTATTTACTTGTACAAATCACATATCGTAAATCATTTTAAATAATTAAAAATTATTTTCATGTTGTTAAAGTATTTGAATAATATTGTCATTTTAAATAATTCATAGTTAAAATCAATAGATTAAAAAAAATGTCAAATTATAAAAAATAAGTTCCTCACTCTTCCATCATCAAACCGTTAGAAAGAATATATTGTCAGCAATATTATCAGTTAAATCTTAAGTATGATCATTGATAACATTACACCATTTCCAATATCTCTTTGACCCATTTTATACTAGAAGAAACAGCTGAGTTATTGTAGTGCTGTTATTTGTGATTTTCTCCAGGGAGTTACATGTTGTTACAGGATCACCCTCAAACTTCAAAGTCACCATTCATCAGACACATCGGTTGCTTCTTTCCCATTGTATGAGTGTATGTGTTAGTTCCTCATTGTCCCATCATTGTTCTTTCTGTCAGTTGCAGGGGTCACAGTGAGTGCATGAGGGCGGCTGCTGTACTGCAGTCTATTTAGCCAATTTCTGTTTGTATAAACTTGAATCTCCTTGTTTGTGTGTCCCAAGATCTGTTTGCCTATTGTTTTCATGAAGGATTTCGCTCCTACTTCATGTTTACACCTTGAAACTGGATATCTTCCAGATTCCAGTTCGATCAGATTTGCAATAGAGGTGTCGACAGACATGACTGACATGACAATCCTGCAACCAATCAGAGCAGGTTGCCACTGTCAGCATATCTCACTGCAATCCAGCCGCAAACCTCGATTGCACGCATTGTTTACACTCAGCAGCCTTGTCAATCACAAGAAACGGCAGTGATATGTTAATGAAAGGTGCATACGGGCTTATAGCATCCATATTCAACACAAAGACAGGGCAGAGAGCCAAGGGGAATTAACGGTGGCTACGCTTCAGTCTAGAACCCAATAACTCACGGCCCTTAAGCACGACTCCTCAGAACACACAAATGCAACACTTTTGAAGTTCAAAGAATTCTTAGAAGAAGGTGTAAACCCTCAAAAAAGGGGAACTGTTTCTAACCTGTTGATTTTGGAAGCAGTCTAGGAATAAAACAAGTAATACAAACAGACTCGCTCGTCCTCATCCACGATAAATCAACAACAAAGCACAGCTCAATCCTGTGAGGGCTATTTTAAACAGAGCAAAAAATTATGAACCCCCCAGACTTATCTCACAAGTTTAGCCGCCTGCGAAGTTGTTGAGTCCAGATTTCTGATTAAGTCCTTCATTAATGCTGTATATGTTAATTCATAGCAGCGGTAGCATCGGGAAGCCTGCTGAGAGCCAGTGGGCTAGTTTACCTCAGGACCTAAAGAAAATCACTTCCAGGAATAGATGGAGGGAAAGAGGTTTTCATCAAAGCTCGTGGCCTAAAGCGATAATTAACTGCTGTTTAGTTTGAAATGTGGAAGAATCTGCAGAGATGGTGACATTTATTTATTAGGGGTGCTTGCTAAGGCAATCATCGCTATTACTATTGCTCATACTTAATGAACAAACCCCTAACCTTAAGTAGTAAACTTTGCAGTGAATGACATCTCAATTCCTGCAGTTTGTTCAGGAAAGAAGCGCTATATTCGTTTTCAGACTTTTGTATTGCAGACAATAAAAGAGGTGTAAAAATCCCATATGCTTTCATTGAAGAAGGGACAGATTTGTAGGAAATAGAACATCATAAAGACGTCGGCTAGTATGCTATAAAAAACATTTTTCAAAGTTGTAAATAAAACCTAGATTATTGGAATAATTGGTTTTACAAGATACTATTATTTCAGTTTTTAGACTTCAAATTTTCACGTTTAATTTAGTGTCGTCTTTGTGATTGTTTGTGAAATTTACCAGCAATTTCTGAGTGAAAATTGTTTCTACACACTGAAAAAAATGACATTAAAACTACTCAGAAAATACTGTTACATTTCCAAATAATTAAAAAGAAATGACAAGTAACATTGAAGTAAATATGAAATTTTAATCTTTTTATACAATGTATGCAACACCTTTGAAACTGCATTTTACTTTAGAATTTTTTTAAAGATCAGATCAAATTGAAAGAGACAGAAATGTGAAAATGTGAAAGTTTGCCGCTTCTTAAAGAAATCGCTCCCCAATTCAACAAATGTTGTCAGCAAAAGTTTTGTTCGGGAAGCATAAATCTTTTACAAATGATACCAGGTAACAGGGAAACAAATAATAGCACATTTCGAGGCACACAAATTCTTGTGTTTCTTATTCCAAAGCAATTTTATACTGTACGATCCCGATTAAACAAAGGCAAAAGACTGGTGCCAACCTTCACGATTTAAGGCTGTTCCTAAAGCTTTCAAACTCCAGCTAAAAAAAGTCCCCTTGGCTTTTGCATGCAGCGTGCAGCCCATGCCAGGCAGGTATAGAGACGCGCTCTCGTTTCTTTCTCCTCTACTGAACTGCAAACTCTGTTCTCCTTCATTCTTTCTGCCTTTTCCCCTTCTCGTTCCCCGTGTGCCACCCGCACATCTGGAGCGGGCGTCCCGCTTCACCAGTTTCCAGGAGTCACCTGATTTATTGATATTTAAAATGTTCTGATGGTTTTATGTGCTTTGAATGGATTCGGAATGAAAAGGCTTAGTCAGAAACCTGCATGAAAAACATCTACGGTAGTAAAAAAGCCTTCAACACCGTATAGAATGCGTCTCAAGAACGGTTTGATATATAATGATAATTTAATAGAAAATGATTTGAGCTGAAATATGCACACCCGCTAAGACAGATAGCATCGGCTTTCATCTTTCAGCCATACTGACCTATTCAAACAAAGCGAGCTTTAATGCAGTCAAAGCATTGTTTGTACAAGCAGATAGAGATAGAGGACTTTTACCCATACACTCTCCATTAAGCTTGCCGCTCTCATTGGTAATTTGTATATGTTGGCCATCAGTCTTGTCTCTAATATGTGTTTGAATCTAATTCCTGAGATAGTGCTCCGCGAAACGAATAATATCCCCTTTGTTGCCACTTCCAGATTTATCAAATCCCGCCCTGACATTTTTCTTGACTTATTATGTTTGAATAACCCTCGTTTGCAACATTTTCGTAAGCTCCTTACAGATGAGGTAATTGTGTTTTTGCTTCAGAGAATGTGGGCTATGCAAAAAAAAAGCCAGAGATGGCTTTCAGCACATGTGAAGTTCTGAAAGATATCCATAACTCCTAAAGACTCTTAATTTGAACCAGGTATTTGTGCTGGGTGGGGAGGAAAGCACTGTTTATAAATTGTCTAGCACGGTAAGTCCGTGTGACGGGGTCCAAGAAGAGAATACATTTGTTTCTGGTTTACAACTGCGAAGGCTGATGGCAGTAGCAAACTGGCCTGTGTGGAGGTTCGCTGAAGTCATTTTTTGGGCTAGCCGCAGACTTTCCCTCAACATGCAGTGTGTTTTTTTGTTGATAAACACTACTTTTTGTCGACCGAAAGAGTGATGTAAAAAAGTTCAAGTAGGAATTGATGAATGTGGACATTTTATAACACTGTGCCAAGCATTTAAACAGTCCACGAACGCCAGCGACACATAGTAAGGTCGAACGTAGAGAAGAATTTGATGCTCGGTGCCAAAAAAAATAGCCCTGCTCCATGCGCGTCTGTACATGTCAGTCACGAGCCTGAATGAAAATAAGGTCCTATATTAAATATTTGACAGAAATCAAAGAACACAAAGCAACATCTGCTGTTAAAATTGTAATGAGTCCAATCACATGACATGTTTGCTTAATCTATGAATGCAAAGGTCTCATTATGGATACAGCGGCCTGTATTTGCAATCCAAAAGCTCAGCCTTGTTAGGCTCGCCACTGACTCATTACTGCAGACGACCAACAACTCTGACAGGCAAGCGTTTCCGGAGTACTGCTATCTAGTATGCACAACATTTAATGAAATACACTTTATAAACAAATCAAATGGGGAAAAAGCGTCAACCAAATGACAAGTAACTTCGGACTGACCTTTAAAAAGATTGTTTGAAACCGAGCCAATGCTGTAGGCTCTTGAATGGGTTGTTGACAGCTCCGAAAGGCCTTGCAAATGAAAGGTCTTGTTATCTTTAGTGGTAGTAAACCTATTATGAAAAATCTGCAAGCACGGAGCCTAAAAAATAAAAAGCAGCAATTGTGGTCAATCATTTGTTTAACAAAACATGTAGGAAAATACATGCTATTAAAACATGGGGAGAATTTTGATTTGCATTACAAATGCAAATAAGAAAGTGTTCAAATTTCTGTCAGACAAATAATAATGCAGGAAACCGATATGCGACGTGTTCAAGCCGACCCTGTGAATGCAAAACAACAGATCATTGATTTTAACACATTAAAGGTGAGAAAGCTTACCTTTTATTCATCCAAAATGTAAATGTCACTAACACGCTCTGATGTTACTAAAGAAAACGTATGCATTAAACATATTTTGTGCAATATACCAAATGCATTCATATTTTATATGCCTTTAATCAATAATTTTGAGTGAAGAAATGCAAGATCTTGACATAAAGATGTTCTCAGGTTAAAAAGGAATTTCATTACTACAATTTCAGTGATGTCCATCATTATACTATATGACCTCA
The DNA here is from genome assembly GCA_036784905.1 of Acrossocheilus fasciatus. Taxonomy (NCBI): domain Eukaryota; kingdom Metazoa; phylum Chordata; class Actinopteri; order Cypriniformes; family Cyprinidae; genus Acrossocheilus; species Acrossocheilus fasciatus. Next base: position 25,718,516 of record CM071943.1, on the reverse strand, counting down.
ACATCCTGTTAATTATTCAGTGTCAGACGTTTGATGTACAGTGACCTTGTCTATTAGCTCAAAAACGTTTGAAGGAAAGGCGTGAATATATCATTACAATTAATGAAAGACAGGAAAAATAAATAAAATACAATAAAACAAATCAAATCAAATCAAACCCAGGGATTAAATGGTGGTTGCCTAATGGCCCAAGTAAAAAGAGCCTAGCTTCATTGTCAGCCAGACAAAAAAAAAAATATTGTCATATAAAGGCATGTAAATCATCTTTTGTTTTTTTTGTTTTTTTATACACCAAATTAGATTAAAAATGCAAAATAGCCCTTCTTATTTCCAAAATGAAAGTTGTTGCTCGGTAACCGTTTATGAATAATATGAGTGAACAAAATATAATGTGAAAAAAAAAATATATGTATATTATGTCAGTTTATCTGCAGTCCAAAATTATTAAACACCTAAAACAATGATTTATTGACCCACTAAAAAAATTGTAAAAATCGAATAAAAGGAAAACAATAAAATCCTTTCACATCTTTGGTTTAAAAATTTACATTCATGTGTCTTGGGCAGGCCTAGTTGTTGCACGCTGTGACCACAAACTACGAAATAATTCTGTGTGCTGTTGTTGCATTCTTCACATCAAAAGCACTTTTAATAAGGCCATTATAAATACATCAGAAAAATCTACTCTGATATTCAGCAAACAAGTCAATCCAGGATGCCCACCATTCACTGCTCTTTTACAGGGGTATTGCTCCTCTTCATCCAAGACTGAGAGATATATAATGAAGGCCAGCGTACTAGATTTCAGGTTCCCACTGTGTTCAAAGATGCCTGTCATATCAAAAGTACTTTATAATGGAAATAAAGGTAATCTTTCCATTCCTTTGAAACAGAACTCCGCCGTTCTTCTCCTGTTGGGTGAAAGCAAAGAAAACAGGAGATTTAAGGCTGGAAGGAGAGAATCAAACGGACGTACGAAGCTCGAGGAGAGGTATATGGTCCTCTTACAGGTCAGAGCAATTGGTTGAAGAGGTGTTTGACATTGAAATGATTGCACGGTGTGTGCTTTTTGTGCGTGAGAGTGTTTTGATCAATGCCTGTGCTTCATCCAAGCATGGTGTTTTGTGGAAATACTGTTAACACAAGAGTCTTCTACACGTTTGCTCTCAATGTCAGAAGCTCAAGCGTTGACTGCTGACAAACCCATAAGAGGGCCTTTTGATTCCAGACCTGGAGTGATGCACTTATCTCCTTTACCCAGCCAGAGCCGCTCCGAAGTCGCGCAACTCGCCTTATATTCTCATGATTTATTAAGCACCTGTGGTGGGCTGTACATAGACCTTGCCTACGGAGATCAAGTCTGCTCTGTGTATCCCTTTCTTCCTTTTTATCCACTTTCCTAATCTCCCTTTGTGTAGCTTAGCACGTGTTTGTACATTAGGCCATGGGGAGCATCTACCTCCATGCAGTTTCATTGCAATGCAATATTTATAGGAGGATGGTGGACGCTGAGGAGCAGTGCACTCTAAAAGCATCTTCATGCAGCAAAGCCTCATGGGAAATAGAAGTGTGACTCATCTGTGACTCTAAGCAAGCATTTAATGAAGTAATGAATGAAGAAAGAGTGAGCAAGAAAATAACACTACCAGTCAAAGTTATTGTTGTTTTATTATTTTTGAAAAACTGTTCATATTTTGATCACACTAACATTTTGAAATGCTTTCACACAATTAAATAAAACCTGTTTTCTATTTTAAATGTATTTTAAAATGTGTATTATCAATGTAAAAAACGGTGTTTGCTGTTTAGTTATTTTATTTATTTTTATTTTTTTTATTTGGGGGGGGGGGTTCTTTGATGAATAAAAAGACAATTTATTTGAAATAGAAATCTTTCGTAAAAAATTATAAATCTTTACTGTCACTTTTGATCAATTTAATGCATTCTTGCTGGAAAAAAAAAAAATTAGGCAGCAAAAGGTTGCTGTAAATTCAGTTTAGCCATCACAGGAATAAATTACACTATAAAATATATCAGAATAAAATAAGTTATTTTAAATTCTAATAATATTACTGTTTTCAATGTAGTTTAGATCAAATTGATGCAGCCTTGGTGAACATGAGAGTTCTTTTAAAAACTTTTAGAAATCTGACTGATTCCTGATTGTAGTGCATATATTTATATACTTATATAAACTATATAGTTATTATATAATCATTATGGCTGTCAATCAAGTAATTTAAATTGAATTAATTACAAAATAATAATAATATAAAATTATTATGAATGAAAGTACAATTATTTTAATAATTCTATATTATACAATTATTATTATTTTATTATTTTGTTAAATGGATTTGATTAAGATTAATAGTTATCGTATTGACTATCAAATTTGAATGAAATAACATAATTTACCAAATAACAAAAGAATATGCTAAGAAAAGATCCAATACAAACATAATTCAAAGATATTAGATTATTGTGGCAGGAAGTGATGTCTAATAATCATGCTTAGATAACTATTTCATGCCGTCTAGAAAATAAGGGTTAAATCCCTCTTGTTTGGCCTGCAGTGTCTCCGGGACAAACACTTAACATGCTTTGAACTCCAAGACATCATTGGAGAGTGTGTTTAAACAGCAATTCAATTTCAACGTAGCACCCTTTAGTACATTTGAGAAAGCAAACTAATAAAGTCTTAGAGAGGCATGATGTCGCTGGACATTTGGTGTTACACAATATCTCAAAGGCAAATTTTAATATGTAATAATGTGTTTGTGGTGGGTTATTGTGATTCCAGGCCCCTGCGGGGGTGATATGGGTTTATTGACTTCCTGTGATGTTTTCTTCTTGGCCCTCGGTTAATTGAGCAGGTTTGCTGTGCAGGAGAGCAGGTGTGCTTGGGAGGCTTAGAATTAAAGCGAATCTGCATTCATCTGATCACAGTCTACACAACATCTGCAATGCACTGATGACGTTCATGTATTTTCTTATTAACAAAATAATAAAAAAAAAGGTTGAACTCAGATGAGGGGCTGGCTGTAGATCTGTGAAAAGGAAATCATTTTCTCTTTTATCCACATAAAACATCAATTTCTGAAAAACAGGATATTCCAAAAGCAGAATAGTGCCAACGAACATCGAAAGTCTCACATGACTCATATCTTATAAAAACCCATGATGGCCAAAAGAGCAAGGAAGAACAAAGGGTCCAGGACAGGTTACCTTATAGGTTGTTTATAAAAATAAAACAGGTCCAGCGTGGCAAGAGTATTGATTTTCCTGCCAAAACATAATCTTGTTTTGCCATTGTGATTCTGATGTTGACATCAGAACACGCCGCTTTTCACCCAAACGCTGCCAAGTAATGGTGTTTACCCCGATTGGCTGATAGTCACCATGACAACGTACACCACAATTAGACAAGCATAATCCCACCTTCAAACATGTGCGCAGTTAATCACCTCAGCAGAGAGGAAGAGCAAGAAAAAGAGAAAAAAGGTTGAGTTTACGGCCACAGTTGAAAACTACATGTTTTTTTCCAGTAACATAAAATTATACAATGCAGCTGTCATAACTATCCCACGTGACCCTAAATTACATGTTTGATATGGAGCTAAATACTTGGGAACTGCTGTAAATCTTGCCATAACTCTTAACAGAGAGATAAATATGATTCCGCCTGTCTGCATTTATCAATCTGTATTTATCAATCTGTGTATTTTTCAGCCATTGTTTCTGCAAGTCATGCCAGTAAGTGGAGACTTGCATCTTTATGAGAAACCTTTTTTAATTATTTAATTATTCAAAACGCTGATTCAGGAACTATTTTCATTTACGGAGTAAAAACAGACAAAGGGCCCTCTGATTAATCTCGATTAATCGCATCCAAAATCAAACTTTTTGTTTACATACAATATGTGTGTATACTGTATATATTTATTATGTGTTTATAAATACAAACACATGCATGTATATATTTAAGAAAAATATGTTATGTTTATATATTAAATATATTTATATACAATATAAAATATAAGAATAAAAATATATAAATATATATATATATATGTATATATATATGTATATATGTATACATATATATATATATATATATATATATATATATATATATATATATATATATATATATATATATATATATATATATATATATAGACATGTAAATATTTTCCAAATATATACTGTATGTGTGTGTATTTATACAGACGTGGTCAGAATCGTTGGTACCCTTGGTAAATATGATCAAAGAAGGCTGTGGAAATTAATCTGCATTGTTAATCCGTTTGATCGATTATTTTAAAAATTCACAAAAGTCTAACCTTTCATTGGATAATAAGAATTTAAAATGGGGGGAAATATCATTTTGAAATAAATGTTTTTCTCTAATACACATTGGACAGAGTTAACTTTAACCTTTATAACCTTTATTATAGGAGTTTTCTCCTATAATGCCTGATAAGGTTAAAGAACACCTGACAAGAGATCAGTGACCATTCCTTCATCCAGAATCACTCCAGACCCTTTAGATTCCCAGCTCCATATTGGTGCTTCTCCTCTTCAGTTCACCTCACTCATTTTCTATAGGGTTCAGGTCAGAGGACTGGAATGACCAGCAGAAGCTTGGTTTTGTGCCCAGTGACCCATTTTCATGTTTTTTAAGTTGGAAGATCCAAACATGGCCCATTATAAGATTTCTAACAGAGTCACTCACTTTTTGATTTTTTATCTGTTGGTATTTGATAGAATCAGTGATGCCATGTTTCTAAACAAGATGTCCAGGACCTCCAGCAGAAATTTAGGTCCACAACATCAAAAATACAGCAGTATATTTCATTGTACACATGGGGTACTTTTTCTTTTTACTTTTTTTACTTGTTCACCAAACCCATCTTGAGTGTTTGCTGCTAAATAGCTAATTTTTTAGTTTCATCTGAATATGCTGGAGATTGTTTTTTGGTGAAAGCATTTTCTTTTCTTGAAACCCTCCCAAACAACATGTGGTGATGTAGGTGCTGTTTGATCATTTTTTTTTTTTTTAAGGTTTTCTGACCCCGAAACTCAAAACCTTTTTCTGCAATTCTTCAGCTGTGATCCTTGGAGAGTCTTTAGCCACTCAAACTCTCCTTCTCACCGTGCATTAGGACGATACAGACACATGTCCTCTTCCAGGCAGATTCATAACATTTTCTGTTGATTGGAAATTCTTAATTATTGCCCTGATGGTGGAAATGGGAATTTTCACTGCTCTAGTTCTTTTCTTAAAGCCACTTCACTAATTTGTGAAGCTCAGTTATCTTTTGCTGCACATCAGAAATATATTCTTTGGTTTTTCTCATTGTGATGGGTGATTAATTTGGAATTTGGCCTTTGGTTTGTTTTCCCTCCTATTTATATTTCTGTGAAACAGGAAGCCATGGCTGGATAATTTCATGTTCATATTCACGCTGGTGTGCTCAAAATTTTGAATATGAATGGGAATATATTTCAGATATATTTTACTCATAAGAATTTCTAGGGGTGCCAATAATTGTGTCCAACGTGTATTTGAGAAAAACATTTATTTCATAATGATATTTCCCTCCATTTTAAATTCTTATTCTCCAATGAAAGCTTAGATTTTTGTGATTTAAAAAAAAAAAAAAAAGATCAAAAGGATTAACAATGCAGATTTATTTCCACAGCCTTCTTTGATCATATTTACCAAGCATACCAACAATTCTGACCACACCTGTATATACACATAATAAATACACAGTACACATACATATATTATCTAAACAAAAATTTTATTTTGGATGCGATTAATCACGATTAATCATTTGACAGCACTAGTTATCTTTATAGTTATCATTCTTGGCATGAACTGGTTATTCAATATTCATTGTTTATTTAATTATTTTATAAAAGCAATATCACACTTGCAAATGTGCATTTTTGTACAAAATATTTGGCTCACATCTAATATTGGATAAAAAAAAAAAAAAAGATAATACGTAATACGCTGTCAAATAATTTATTGCCAAAGTAGAACAACAATATAGCCAGTACAAAAGCTAATTATTTTTGACACTTTCTCATGTTTAAATTTTTCACACAGTATAAATTAAACATGAAATTATATAGCTTCCTTTATATTTTTGGAATTGCTCCCTCCCAAGGATCATCATATTTACAGTATTTGGGATCAAACAGTTTAAAAACCTCTGCTCTACACCTATATTTTAAGCAGACTTGGTATATAGATTGCTTCTGTGCACACAAGTTTGTAAAACCACCTTCAGGCTAACCAAACGAACCAAACTCTGCAGACAAATGGACTTGAGTGAGCACCAAAACCTCCAGTGTGAAAGCACCATTAGTCATCTTTCGGATGAGAGGTCTTGCAGAGTAAATAAATAATTGGTGGCTCTGCCAAAGAAGCATTCCGTAAACTGCTGTCAGTTTCTTTGACAGCGTGTTAGCATGATCACTCAAACACATTTCTAGCCTTAGCACCGGCTTTCCTCAAGACAAAACAACAGGAAAGGAAAAAGAAAAGCCGAGCCCCCATTCCCCAAAAGCCCACCACAGACGCCATTTACTCTCCCCCTCTGCCGTGTTAACAGAAAAACTTCATTTGGCATGTATTGTTAAAATTTTTATTAATGGCAATTTGTGTCACTCTGACAGGCCTCTTCTGGAGAAAACATCCAGGCCTTGTACAAATCTATCACTCAAGTTGTCAGAAAAATTTGTTCTCATGCAATATGGATAGGTTGTGTGCTGGCGGAGATCAGGAGAGAGAGAAAGCAAGAGAGAGATGGGATCTGTGTTTGGAGACTTCTCCATAAAAGAGGTCATGCTGCTCGTATCGGGAAACCTCAATCACAAACAAATGTTTTATTTAGAGTACTTAAGCGTTGTTTACTTGCCGCTTGCTCTCTCTTTATCTCCCTTGCTTTCTTTCGATCTCTTCGCATCCATCTCTCATCCCATGGTGCCTTTCAGTATGTTTTTAACAACCGGTGTCATATAAAATGATGATAAACTCATGTTGACAAAGCTCCCATCTATATCCTTGAGGAGAGGAGGGATAAAAGCCACCTACAGTCAAACCTCACAGTCAAATAAAGCAACTATCCCGATATTTCTATTAAATATCCTTTAATAGCTATAGCTTAATCCATTACACTAAAGTGCTTTATTACTTCACTTTAAGGTTTGAACATCTAAAAATGTTAGATGTTCTCTTGGGGACAATAAAGTTAATCAATTTGTATGAAAACAATCATCTACTCATTTATAGAGCAAGTGATTCTGTATATTAATCAAATATACAGAAATCTAGCAAAAATACACCATCCAGGCATCTTTGTCAAATTTTTGCAATTTTTTTTTTTTTTTTTTTTTTAAATTCAATAATTTGTCCGGACTTGACTAACCAAAGTATGACATATAAAATAATAGCATTTTAATAGAATATTTTATTGAACACTTAGACTTAAAATCAAATTAAAAAGTTTGGATATATACGATTTTTTTCTTCTTTTTTCTTTTTCTTTTTGAGTATCATATTTGATACATCAGGCTTTGGCTCATATATGGAGCTTGTGCTCGAGGAGGGAAAATGCCTGGATTGTATTAATTGTATTGTATCATATGCAATTCGGTGCAGTTGCTGATATTTATATGCCTGAAAATAATATGCAATTCTGATAGCTTGTAATGTACATCAGTGACATTTTTATAACAGTACAGCAGACTATAAAATGCCTATAAATATCAGTTGTCATTCTATATCTTCCAATATGTCTAAGATGATATATAAATGCTTAGATTAATGAAATCTCTGAAAGCCTAAAAGCCTTTTTCTTGCTAAAAAAATGTGTGAACCACCAATCAGACAACAGAAGGCGTGTAGACAATTGTGTGCAACAGGTTTTACAGCAATGTTTGGATAATGCTGATAATTTAGAGGGCTTAGAATTTTGTATATCAAATAAAGTAGCCAAGGCTTTATAGGGTTAACGCTTCATCTGCTGTAGAGCAATGGATTCTGGGTAATATTAGCCAACCACTTCGAAAATCCACAAAAATATACTACATAGGTAGCTTGTATATTATTTTTTTATTTATTTTTTATTTTTTTAAGTACAATGATTTGGAAAACTAAGGCCTGACTATTTATATTGTGATTAGAAAACCATATTACAGAAAAGATAAATAAACAGATTCACTTTTATAGTAAAGTCTTATTGTGTACAAGCTTTTAATCAAGGATTAATTTAGCTTTTTACTTTCCCTCCTTTCATAAAATTTTTCACTCCAAGTGGTTGACCAGCAGTGACAAGAGTGACAACATGAATACCCACTAAACAAAAGAGACACTTGTACAAGAAAATACAATGACAAACAATGGATTGTAATTATATGACATCAAGCACAAGCTTATGGGCCGAGAAGCAGAAATAGAAGCAGAGGTATTCTCCTCCTCAGAAGAGGTCATTAATCATGGAAATGTGGCCGTGGTTTTGCTCTCCTCTCATGGAGTGACATATCGCTGCTCTTCCTGCTTTCTTTAATTGTGGCCGCTCTCCCTGCTGGGCCATTGGCTGCAGGGCTGATGGACAGGGGAGGCGGGGCTCTGGCGGGGTGCCGCTCAGTGAGCCCAAGCATTGTTTCTTTCTTTCTCTGACCATAAACAGCATCCCCCTCCAAAAACACACATGCATAGTGTAGCAGTAACACTCTCAGATAAAGGTCTAAGTCCTTCTTTCAGCTTATTGTTATTCTCTGCGATTCTCTTACAATTTCCTCCATCAATTTTAATGTGACCTTGAGTGTTCAGCAACTTGAGCCAATGAAGAACAAGCTCTTTTACACAGTTTATATAGCTCCAAAAAGAACAAAAAGCACCATAAAAGTATAGGTTTTAACTCCTGCACTATATTACACATCTTCTGAAGTCATTTGACTGTATGATGTATAGTGAACTGGTCAAAAAGTTGATATTCATAAGTTCTAAAATGAAAGGCACTGCAGGGCTGACCACCATGACAAAAAAAAAAACATTGTATTATTGGTTTTTGCATGTCTTTTGACATCGACAAATCAAAGTGTCAAATAACATCATATTTGCAGCTGTAGCTGAGGGAAGATTTTAAGTAAATAATGCCTTGAACTACTGCTTCAGAAAACTGAAATATGCAGCCATATTATATAATAATAATATAATAATAAAAAAATGTAAGATAGATAGATAGATAGATATAGACTTTTACATTTTTTTTAATAATAAAAAAAAAATCACAATCTCGACTATCTCATAATCTGTATGACTGAGTATCTCATAAATTTGGCAATTATGATTTACCATGTTTTATGTGGTGTAAATAGGCCGCCTTAATGAACAGAATTGGTTATCATAAAATAAATTTTAAAAAATTTCACCTTTGTGTTCCATTGAAAACAACAACAAAAGAACAAATAACAACAATACAGGTTTAGAATAGCATGCCTATGAAAGTTAAAAAAAATATTTCTTTATCATTGTCAAGACACATTAAAAAGAAATAAATTAATAATAATAATAAGAAGAAGAAGACATACTGTGGCTTTGATCGTGAATATAAAACCAGCCTTCTAGAAGATTTATACTGATATATTTGTGTGCACTGGCGACATGGACAGTCTATATGCACTGTAACACACACATGTGAGAGTTCATAATCGATGACTTTGTCAATACAGTGTGTCTAAGTGTGGAATTATAGGAGAGAGATACGGCAGGAGGGAAAGAGAGACACATATCATTCGATCAGGATGTTCTGAGAGTTATTTACAAGCACATCGCACTGCTGGGATCATTTTAACACTGCATCATTTTAACAGTGACTGAAGTCCGTCTCCCAAAGCAGTGGGGGCATCTTTACCCTCAGGGCAAAAAACATCATTAACGTTATTATTGTTTGAATTCTCTTTTTTCCTTACCGTTCTCCCTCCTTCTCTCCGGTAATTCAAAGGAATCATATTTATATGCCTATCCTATTGAGTGTATAATTTCTATAGAGCTTGCATATGCAAATATGAAGGGGTTCCAAACAGCAGAAAACACATAGCCTACGTGCAATTATGTAAATTGTATTTTGTTATTCATGCAGTTATTCGCTTGCATATTCGGTCATGCATTCATTTGTGGTATTAATGCCTAGTAGAGCTGTAACAGAGGGCTGTAGGGCTCTCTCCACAGGATCATACGCTGAGACAATAGACTGATGCGCTCGCACTGCACAGAGAGCTGATAACTTGACTGGCTGCTTTTGACTGAGAGTAAGAAGAAAATGTTGTCTTAAAAGTCAGACACACGGTTTTCTTTCTCTTATTGCTTTCAGATATGGAAGTGTCCACATCTGGCATTACACAGTGTTATTCTCAAAAATGTAAACAGTTTTTGGAGGAGGCACCTGCTGGTCCTCATATAACGGTGAAAAAAAAAATGTCTGAGCTGGATGTTTTTTTTAAATTATTATTATAATTTGACTGAGAAAAGAACATTAAACTTTCTTTAAAAAAAATCTAAATAAATACATTTATAGTACAAATGAGAATGCATTTCTTTTCAACACAATGCACTTTAACTTCACCGTTTCCCTTAACATGTTTTAATCCTTCTTTCTGCAGAACGATTCAGTTTTAGTCCTTTCTTCAGTTCACTGTGTCTCTGGATTCCCTGTTCACTCTCCCATCTGAGCAAGCCACAGCATGCTCTATGTTTGGCTAAACTGCGTAACAAATTCAAGAGAATAGCTACAGTCAAAGACACACCGCAGACTCCCAGCAGAAAAATAATCTTTCATAATTTATGATGCCACATGGGCCCTGACACCGTAGCCTGCTAAAACCCAAGAACATCTCAGATAGTAAAGGTGTAGTGAATCGAATTTGATGTTTAAAAAAATCCTAATTTATTAAATTGATTATATTAATATAATAAAAACAATATAATGTCTTATTCACAACAGAAAATTAAAAAAATAAAATAAAATAAAATCTAAAAGGCATTACACTGAGATGTTCAAATATGAAAGCATAGCAACAAAACTTTAAAACAGTTTTCTAAATGCTGTCGATAGAGCACTAATGTCATCCTGTCATCAATAACGCTGGTGTGCCATTTCTGAAACTGGACATTGAGGCTGTAGATTAATGATAGGGGTGTAACTGTACACAAAAAAAAATTATGTTTTTGGCACAGCATAGAAAAAAACAACATAAAATTGCTTCTTTTTTGCTTTTTAAATAAGCAGTGCTTTTCTGAATACGTTCCACAGACACAGAGGTTCTGCATGTACAGTCATTAAAACAACTGTGCTGATGAAAGATTTTTGGTAAGAATGCATGTATTGTTACACCCCTAGTGAATGACAGCTTTAATTTCTCTATGCTCCTCAAACTAATCTATAACAAAGCTTCAGAAACTCTGGTAATCGACATGCCACAAATATGCTTTATTTTTTTAATTTATTTATTTTTAACCTCTCTGACCATTCAGTGGATACATGACTAATTACTATAGATTTAGTCCTGAAGACCCATATTATTTTCTAATGATGTAGTGGCTATATTTGTGTTAATGTACACCTATATACATAAACACATAAATGAAAGAAATTGATATGCATAGCTACAGTAAGTAAATGTAATAGGCAATTAAAATAAGAACAACACATTATCACAATGGAATCCCAGAATAGCCCTATTTATATTGATCAGTGTTGTATATGGGTCAGCAGTCATTGTAAGCTATTTGCTCAATTTCTGAAGATGCTTCAGAGATTCTAACGTCCTAATGAAGCTAAGCAATCACCCATCAACTGCTGTGAGATTTCCAGTATAATATGAAATAACGCTGATGGAGAGAAAAGAATAGCATGATATTGTAAAGTATCAGATGATATTACTGTCTGTCTAATATTGCTTATGCTCACATGGATATCTAAATTGCAATGACTCCATTCCACAAGCTTAATGATGGCCGAGGCCGCCTGTACTTCACTTATGGAATAGATTGAATTACTCCCTCTCTCGCTCTCCAACACTCATCCACACATAAACACCCTTCTCACCTCGTTTAAGCACCACACAGTCATATAGATCATTTAATCTTAGAGATAATGACCAAGAGGGAGAAATCGCAATGAGCTTGCGTTTCATTAGAACAATTCCTTTAATTGCGTCTCTCTCTAGCTCATCCTTCTGTCCTACTTTGTGGAATCAGCAACAATGAGCTAAGGGTTCACGCACACGCTGGGTTTATTATTTAGAGTCTCAAGGAGAGCGACACTTGGGCTAAATTGCAATCTTCCTCGATACAATGAGGGGCATATTGAGTGCTCTACCTCAGAGATTATGGACAAGCCAAGCAGTTGAGCGTTTGGTTGGTTTCCATCAATAGGGTCCCAAATCGTACCATCTGAGTAGCTGTGTCACTTTATCAAGTTATTTAGTTGTAGCTAATCAAATAAAAGGCTTTTCTTGTTAGCCTTTTGCTAATTTGCATACAGCTTAGCAGGTTTAGCTTAATGCTAAGCTATTGGGCTGATCAGTTAAACTGAAAACACAAAGACAGAAATGTCCATCTAAAATAAAAGAATTATTTACAAATATCTTGCTATCAAAAGCATGCGGCTTGCAATATCAAGAAGCTCACTTTACAATATATCAGTCAGTTACGTCATTGTTTAGCTCTCAAGCCAGTGGAAACAAATCCTGCTATTACTGTTTTTGTGGACCAGGGCTATCCGTGAGGAGAGAGTGAGAGTGAAAAAGAAGTCTGGATCACCGAACAACTTTTATGGTGCTTCAGATATACACAGTTACCTAACGTCACAATAAAACTACAAGAGTTATAAAGCTTCATATAAACTTGCTGTTCCAGAGAGCATTCTGTACACATAGCGAAACTAAACCACACACAAAACTAACCACATACAAATAGACATGAGGAGATCATGATTTAATATGACCTGTTCTAAATTAACGGGTTGGTACGCTTTAGGAAAAACAAATTGAAAGTAAAAACAATCCAGGAAAGTTTAAACCAGGACGAATGACGAAATTGTCTTACCTCATCATGTTCAAAAGGCTTGAGCATCTTTTCTCACTGTAGACACTCGAAAGTTCACCCAAAAATAAAAATTCTGTAATTATTTAACCAGTAAGCTGTTATTGTTCCCATGGAACACTTTTTAATTTTTTTATTTTTACATGGCTCTTTTCAATGCAACTACAATTCACAGTGACAATGTCTGCAAAGCTCTGAAAAGGGGAAAAAAGAAAAGAAAAAAAGGCATCATCCTACACTACTTATATGTGATATTTCAAGTCTTCAAAAGCCTTATTATAGCTCCGAATGAGGAACAGTATGGAAAAATAACAGTATACATGTTTAGAACAGGCATAAGACAGAATTTTCCCTTGTCATGTGGCATTTTTGAACAACAAAATATAAACGCATGCTCTCAGTGTTTCCAGCATAAACTGATATCTTCAGTAAATCTGTTAATAAAAAAAGAACTACACCACTATTCACAAAATCCAGTGGTTTGCTGGCATGTATTTTCAGATAAATACATTAGCATCTTTTACTCCCCCATGCAGCTCCACAAGGTGAGTTCTTATCTTCCGCCTTCAAACTGTGACTGAACACTATTGATCTAGAGCATGTTGTCATTCAAATGATAATTAGGACTAGGTTACAGGTCAGGCTAAGATCCGCTTGAACATCTGGATGAGAGTTCCTCAAGGACAATGCAAGCAGCAGGACTTCTGAACCTCTCCAAGTCGTGGTCCATTATACAAATTATCTAATTAATTCCAACACTCCGATGCGCGCCAGCACTGGCCACCAAACCAGGGAGAAAATACTGCTATGGGAAAAAATGACACAGAATTGGAAATTTTCTTCTGTTGGTGAAATGTATACTAGTTGTCTATACAGGCATCTACAATAATCAATATAGTAGTCGATCTACAGCATGGTTTGTCTGGAAATGATTTCAAGAAGTTGGCTCTATTAAAACTAGTTTATAATTGTGACATGACAGAACTCCAAAAAATAAAATAACTGATTGCAATTTTGCATAATATTGTAAACTTTGTTTTGCCATGATGAAAACATTACTTGTTCAAATATGTAATATAAATAAGCAAACCCGCTGATTAAAATCATCCCAGCATGCACTGCAAAATGCAAAGAAAGGAAAAAGGTGGCTTAAACAACATTAGTTTAACAATCAACAAGGTTTAAATGTGGATAAAATTAGGCACTTCTTAACTCTAATTAAAAATTATACCTATTTATGTTTTTAAAGAAAAAAAAGTATTTTATGCAAAGCAATCTCTCATTTTATTATAGTGTATAGATATATAATAATAAAAGATAATAAACAAACTGAAATGCAAACAAATTGTGAATGAAAACAAAAAAAACACTGCAACCTTTTTTGCAAATTTACCACGTCCTGATAAGCATTAAAACACATCTGTGGAAGGGAAAAACAGACTAGTGTTTGCAGGTGACGATTGCCAAACAGAGATAGTTGCCTTTAAATGCATGTCTGTGTGTGTCAAGTGTGGGCTGTGGACACTGGCGGAAAGGTCTTATCAGACTTAATGTGAATATATTGTTTGCATGTTATGATGTAAATGAACAAACTAAACTGTTTTTGATCCCGGCATGCAAATACACAAGTCTGATGTAAATGAGAGCGCCTGGGGAGGAGAGGGACAAACAATGCAAATATTGCCCTCTTGTGGCTCCCCTGCTGCCAAATGCAATGTGCAAGAGACCTCTGTCATCCTCTATTAACTTTTTTGTTTCTGAGAACAGCATAATATGTAAATATTTTTTACAAAAATTGCCAACTTTACTAACAGTTATGATGTGGTCACCATCATACTGAAACACTTAAAAATGTACAGTACTTTAGGTGTTAATGTGTTCGAATCAAATTTTATGGGAAATCGGTATTTTATTGTTTATTTTTGCATTGAAGTACCTCAAATAGCAATTCCTTAACATGGAAGCCTAGCAGATAATTGTGTCTGAAATCAGTGTATTGCATAGTAAGTAGTGTTAAATCAGTGATTCTCAACTGGTGGATTGCAATTAAAAAAGTTTCACAGTTCTGCTCTGAACACAAAATTACTGGTAAATGCAAAAATATAATGTGCATTGAAAAAAAACCTTTATGTTTGTGCATACTTGATAAATAAGATTACTTGCTCACTTTAACTAACTGCTTGACTTATGAGAGCAAAATCATAATAGTGAGTTTGGTTGACATGCACTGTATGAACAGAACCATAAAATAAACATATATTTAAATAGCAAAATATGGACAGAGAATAAAATAAAACCCCTGGCATGTGCTTGTGGAAGAAAGAAAGCAAGAAAGAGAAAAAGAAAGAAAGAAAGAAAGAAAGAAAGAGAAAAAGAGAAAAAGAAAGAAAGAAAGAAAGAAACTACTGAGTTTTGGACAGACATATAGGAGCATGACAGCATATTAATAAATATAATAATAAACTGCATAATAAAATAAATCAATGATTGATTTTAAGAACATATTTGTTCTTAAAAATGAAAGGTTCTTTATTGGCATCAATGGTTCTATGAAGAACCTTGATCATCCATGGAACCTTTCAAATGCAGAAAAGGCTCTTTACAGTCGAAAAAGTTTCTTTAGATTTTTACAATGTTCTTCAAAATGGTTATTTTAGGAACTGTTCACTGAAAGGTTTTTTTGGGAACCAAAAATTGTTCTTCTATGGCATCACTGCAAAAACACCCTTTTGGAGCCTTTATTTTTAAGAGTGTAGTCCAAAGTTAAATCTGTGTCCTGAAGCAAAACCAACTGGGAACCACTGGCTTAATGGCAAGTAAGAAACTGTGAAATGACATTCAACTTATGAATTAAGTCCAACCTTCCCTCTTGCAATGTCACTTAAAGTCACTGTTAATTTATTTGTAGCTTAATATTGACGGACAAAGGTCTCCATTTCAGCTCGGAGACACTGAAACAGGTTTATCTGTGTGGGTTATTAACCTTGACCCACTGCAAATCCACTTCACATCCAGGGGCCTCTGGTCCCATGCCATACATTTTTATGCCCTTAAGAAGTTCACCCCAGCAACAGCTACAGTACAGGCTGTCCCATCGCTCAAAGCGCTTTAAACTCATCTTAATTGTCACATGGGAGCCGGCGACGGGCACCTTAATTGATCTGACCTTTAGCTGTGCTTTTTAATTTCCAATCCGCCTTTCATTGTTCCATCTGCCACTTTTAAAACGACATCTGGTTAACTGTACTTTACCGGGTGATCTCTGTTCGGTTATTTTTAAAACGTAATGTATGCTTCAACAGATGTTAGTTTTTATAGACTAGGAGCAAAACGGTGCTGGGATATATTCGCAGTGTCTGCAATAGTTCCCCCAGCAATTCAAATATTGACACCAGGAATTACAAGCCTCTTGGCCGCCAGTGACTCCGCTATTATGTGAAGGCTTCTTATTTTGCAGCCTATTAGCAAACATCAATTCAGGCTCTATTTTCTCTCATCATATGGCATAAATAAAACATAAGCCTGCAGTTTATAAAGCGATAAACATTATTTTGCAGCACAAGACTCATTTTTACAAATATGACTGCTGTCAGCAATAAAAGCAGACAATTTGCTTGAATAAATAACATACAGATGCCGTCGGAGAAAAGATTAAAATATGCTTACTGTAAAACAATTGTGTTGTCTATTGGAAGGTCATACAGCAGAATATCATAATGGAGGCCAATCATGTACAGTTACATCCTAGAGGCGTTCAAGGATTATTGTTGTGGATGTATAAATAAGTCTTGTACTGCCTTAAAGCCATTTCTTTGGGCACGCTTCTGTAAATAATAATAATCTTGGTACATACAGTTACAGGCTTTATTTAACATCTCTTCAAATGATGATCTTCAGAGTTGGGGGTAACATATTATAAATAAAGTGTGTTATGTAATCATATTACTTCTGGATGTAACGAGTAATGTGTTACTTTTCATTAAAAACAAGGCCTCGTCGGCACCAACAGCCTCGCGGTTAGTGCGCCGACATATAGTGCAACTGCACTCGCGGCGACCCGAGTTCGAAGCCCGGCTTGTGGTCCTTTGCCGATCCTGCTCCCCTTTCTCTTCACCCAATGCTTTCATGTCTACTCTACACTATCCTGTCCAAATAAAGGCCTAACAAAGCCCATAAATAAATCTTTTTTTTTTTTAAAAAACAAGGCCTCAACAAAAAAGCCTGCATTGTCATGTAGTTACAATACATATATATAAAATAAAATAAAAAAATTAAATGTTAGTTTTGTAAGTTTTAATGAAAATTCTGGCACTACAAGACCCCCCCCCCCCCCCCCCGCAAAATAAATAAATAAATAAAAATACAAAAACAAAAAAAAATCATCAGCAATAAACACCACAACTGGTTGCTTTTAATTAGAACATATTAACATAACAATAAAATTATTTAGAACATAGTGACATAATATTGTATTATTATTTTTATGTTAAATTCCAAAGGACAGATGATATTAAAAGAAATTTCACTATCAGCAGTCCTCTCTTTTCATCTCCACTTTCTCTGTCACCATGAGGAAAAAATACTAGTGAAAAGATGAGAAGCCAGAGCTTGGGTTCCACAAACTCTTTTTCACATCCTCACACGACGGCTTGTCGATTTTTACATCCCTGCTTGAGAACTTAATTGTCTGCCTTTACATTTTCCAATAGATAAATTTCCTAAAGCACGTATTTTCACGGAGATGACTGTACCTTCAGGGGTGTTAAATTAATGGCATATAATTGACTAATTAAATGCTTATTGATTAGCAAGTTCCTAGGTGATGAGGACGCAGGAAATGGCTACTTTAACGCATGAAAAAGTGCCCATTTTACTCCATTCTCCATCCCAGGAGTACGGGAAGACATGGACAACAGATTTTGTGTAAAGAACTGGACCTTTCTGATATCATTTGTTTGTTGTTGCAGCAAATGTACCAAGGATTTCTAAATATCAATGTGGTATTTCAGAGCCATATTTAAATAAAAAGAAAACATCAAGCTGTTCTATTTACTTTCTTCTGTGGAACATAAAAGGAGAAATTCTGAAAACTGTACTAATAAAGTTTTTTTTTTTTTCATGAAATTACAATGAATGAGGACTGAAGCTTTCAAAACAACTATAAAAGTCATTCAATAGCTTTTTGTGAGAATCAATTCAAAATTTAAGTCATTATTCACTGGTAATCCTTCCTGTAGTGAGCTCTTAACCAGATCATTAAGTCATGATGAGTGCAGTTTGATTTGCGAATGAATCATTTGAAACATTTGTAAACTGAATCAACTGATTCATTGAAAAGATTTGATGATTCATTCACAAATCGGACATTGCTGCATCTCTCATCAACACACCAAGGTCTGCTTCTCACACAAAGAAGGACATGATAGTCAGAAAACGAACACAACGTTTTCATTTTTTATAGTACACTGTTCAATTAATCGAAATAAGTTCTTGACTGCATTTTAGACTTGGGATGCAACAATCTACAAATTGCAATGTGGGATTGGTCATGGCCTCTTTTCCCTGACATAAATGTAAATACAGAACAGGTTAATTCCCTACGAGCTCCGTGTGTTTGTGTGTGTTTGTATTTTAGAGCAGAGAGACTTTGACATGTTTCCTTGCTCAAGGTCAGAACAGCAGCGTTTTCCAGCCACTGATGGACACACGTGGTCCCTCCAGAGCGCGATTGCTAGTGTGCGCGTTCACCCCAGAACATCTGTTCACCACCAGCCCTGACCGCTCTGATCTGACACCACCCTCGGCTTGATCGTACCACCCAATTCCCTCTCCGGGGCCAGATGGCGGCCTGCTCCCTCCTTCATACCCCTTCTCGCTCTCTCTCTTTCCCTTTCTCTCTCTTACTGGAGCTGCTTCTGCAATACCCGTTCAGCCACCCGCCCCACAGGTATCGCCCCAGGCTCGGGCCCTGCCACTCACTGTTGACCAGCCTCTGGTGGCTTCACTGGTCCCTCCTGTCAAAAGACAAATTGTTCGACAGCCTGAGCTTTTATGAATTCAGCCCTGAGGTCTAGGGCTCAGGAAAATAGGTTAAGGAAAATCCTTGGCCCCAGATATCCAACTTTGAGTCGGAAGTCGAGGTTTTCGGAAAAGTTGAGTTTGAGCCAGTAGAAGTCAACAATGAAAGCTGGAGTTAATCACTTCAATTTGGCTACTAAATGTGGTTTGTATCAGGCTGACCACAAGAACAGTAAGACATCACAAAGTCAGTCCATCAAATCAGTGTATTTAGGTGCTTTCAGCAACTAGGGGAATTTAATAATGATAAATTGATTTGGTTATTTGCATGCTCTATTTGCATTTTTAAAATCCATCTAAAAATAAAAATATTGCAAATAAGGTAATGGCTCAAACGGCCATATTTTTTTTTTTTTTTTTTTTTTGCTGTGTGCAAATTTCATGTTGCAGGGACAGCAATGTAGGTACCTTTAAAATGCTGAAATTGAACTTGATTAGATCTATAACACTTACAATGCTCTTCTTCACCACTGGGTCAATTACTGCCATGAAAAATGCATTTTAATACATTTCTGCTTCCCACCAGCTCAGACAGTAACGCCATTAAAAATAAATAAATAAATAAATAAATAAATAAATAAATAAATAAATAAATAAAAACTTATGTCTAATTACATTAACACAAATTTACATTAATTTGCAAAGAACAACAATTCAAATTTACAAAACAGTGCTATTGCTGGGTATTAAACTGGATTGCAGGTAATTAGTGAAAGCATGCACTATTTTGAACTTAACAAAAGTTTCCAAACTTTTTACTGACTTTGTCCCATTACTGGATAAAAACGAGCATAGAACTAAAGAGATGCCACAAATATGTCCAGGAACATGCAAAATCCACAATTTAACATTGTCATCTACAACAGGAAACGACTGTTGAATCACCTATTGTTAGTGAACATTTCAACGCACCCGCAATCTGTTTAAATTCCAGATTGCACCTTTCTTCACTGTAAAGAGCAGTTACATACTCAATAGCTCTTTTTTTTCTTCCTGACCTGAGCTTTTAGGTATTCGGACAGACCGCCAAATCCATGCAAAAAGTTAATTCTGCAGTTTTAACAGCTGAGTAACCCAAACACGCCTGGTTCCTATGCAAACAACCTTAAAAAAAGTGGCAAAAAGCTGGGTGCTTTCCGACAGTACACATGTTGCCAGAGGCATTTGAAAAGCTGTGGGAGTTTTGGTACGATGCCCTCCTTTAAATGCTCTGGTAACCACAGATGAGGCACAAAAAAGAGATAGGATCATTAAGTGGCCACAACATGAATCTTTTTAATTACTCATCCTTGCCTTAGTCGTTAACGAGAGGGGGAGCCTCCACTGATAATCCGTGTAATTGGACAATGGGCCTCTCTCATTCAGGTATTGACCACTGGCTCTGCTAGTGCACTGATATCTTGCTTTGCTTGCTAAGATCATGAGACTGTTTAATCTACTGTAAGGACTATATATCTTTATTTCACCTTATAGACACAGCATACTGGTTCACTGTGAACATATGCAGTAAATAAAATATGCATATAATGCGATAAATTCCTTGTGGTGAAATAACCAATAATATTCACAAATAGCATGCATGATAAAACTCATTCACAAAGAGTCACTCTGAATTAAGTCTAAGCTCTATTGCAACTCAAATGCATTGATGGTTTCATTGGCAATGCAGGGCCAGTGTTAATTAACCCTACTTACAAAATTCACACCTCCAGCTACAGCCATTTTCATAAATGTTCCCAAATATGCCCTTTTAATTGCTACACAATTAATTCACTCAAATGAATATTTCCCTGGCAAAAAAAAAAAAAAAATCATTTTCAAATTAACAGCTTTTTCAAATCATTCCACATAAATACAGATAAATACACTAATGTTCCTCTAGAAGTCAATGTGGCATGAAAATTATTTCAGTGTGCTTGAGCAGAGAAAGAGGAATATGGTTTCAGTTAATGAAAGCCTTCCCTTAAAACACTTTTTCATAAAGAAACACATTTAGGTCGATGATACATTTGTATGCTATGCACAAATACCTTTTCAGCTGGAAAAGAATCATTATGAGACCCAAACTTATACCATTTTCTTTTAGCGTATAGTGAATTTTTAGCACTAAGACGATGTATCTGGAACAATAGGTGATCATTTATGCCGTACGCTCTCAATGCGCTGCTTTAGGGCCAAAGTACAGCATGTCATTCACTACAAAATCAATGAGCTCTGTTCTTTGCAAAGACAAAAGTGTCATTTTTCAGAAAGACGCAGAATGTAAGAATACCAAACCTGCTGTTAAAACTAAAATAGATATAGATAACCGAAGATGTAAAAAGTCTCATTAATTGTGGTCATTACTGCTTGAAACTTATTGATTTTAACAATGCGAGAGGTTCAAATAATGTATCTAGTAAAAGCTATTCTCTCTGCCTCGGAGCACAGCGTAATCAACAGATTGTTAGACATGCATTTTCTGTGCCTATGACAATGCCTGATATATGGGGTCGATAAGAGTGTTCCTAATCCATCCATTGCTACAATTTATTAACTTATTATAATTGTATACACAAACATTGTGGTGATTTAGGTGACACAGTGGAAAGATGAAATCCGTTTATATTAAAAGGGGTGCTCACCCCTGAAACACAGAGCTGGCAACACCTTTCAACGGCTGCTTTTAACAACATGGTTATTGTTTTATTGATCAGGATTTTATTACATATTTGACATCCGTGTTATGTGTTAATCGAACAGCGTATAATTTTCTGACACATATTTTACGAGATTACGACCGCAATTAATTTAATAACTATTATTTTTTTGCACATTTCTGTCTGAGCGTGGTTTGTGCTGGAGTGGACCGTTTGTCTTGCTGGTATTGTCAGTCATGTACGCGCTCTCTCAATGGGCTAGTGCATGACCCGAATGGAGGGGACGGAAATGGCCGACGGTACACGCTCCATGGACTCACCTCCACTCCTCTATTCTCGTTCAGCCTTCCATCCTTTTGTTCCAGGGAGTGATATCACTATTAACGGGGCCATTCATTGACACACAATTCCACCGCTCTACACTTAAATGTTCCCATTTTATGGGAAAATTATACGACGGCAAAAGCTTCGCTCCTGTATACTTGGGTAATGTGACATTTTTCAGCGAAGGACGAGTTAACCTATAGGATAAAAGAAGAAAAAAATGTGTCACAAGAGCAAAAAGTAGCATCGGTAATATTAATTACAGCACTTTTCTCGCACCTGTGCTACATTTATTGAAAACACAATATCAGTTCTGAAAAGCACAGTACAGGCAATTGCTGTGTACCAAAGTGAGAAATAAGGCAAAAAAAACTATTCGCACAAAAGGAAGAGACAAAATCAGCATGTGCTCTCATGTATTTCTCAAGAGTACATTTGCTGAAGGTTGCAAAAAACTGTACCAGAACTATTAATTAATTTGTTCATCTGATTCTTCATAATTGAAAGATCTTATTAGCCCAGATAATAAAGGCTCTCATACTTTATCCACCTGAACATACAGTCAGCACTGTGCGGACCTCTTTAGTGGCCTTGTCAGCAAATGTATTATTTGGAACGGAGCAATAGGTAAGAACTTGCAGGTTTGTCAAACTCATTTTCTATCTTTTTGAAATCTTCACAGCAACTATGTTCTGCAATAATCAGCTTTAAGACCTTGAGTGCCCAAAGGTCCTTCGAACAACTGTAGAATAATTGTTCGTCACAGGTATTTGAAGTCCAAATTGCTTAATAATCATAAATTTAAAGTCAAATATGGTAGCAAAGACTTAAACGCAGAGTCCTGGTACTTTAAATGTACCATTAGCAATATTAATCACTGAACAAAGGCAGTTGCAGTCATAATTCTGTTTAACATCTGTCAAATTATGCCCCATCTCCAAAAAAAAAAAAAAAAAAACTGAAAATCTAAGATGAAAATGATTTTCTCTGTCTTGCCATATTGCTAAATGTGATTAGTAATTAGCAAAAACAACAACAACTTAAGGCACATTTTCAGGCCTACATTGAATGTAATTTTGATTCTTTTATTCTTGTACTTGTATTTTGTTGCTTTATGGAAAAAAGGGTACATTTTATACACTTTCAACTACCACTAGCATTGTACAGTTCTAAAGGTTCTTGCACACTGAGTCCAAAATTTTTGGATGCATTTTTTTTTTCGTATTCATCATCCTTTCCTATCAAAATGCTTGCTACGGATGTGAAAACGCAGAAAATCGAACCTGGTCCAAATTTTTTTATGACAGATGAAAGTTTCAGAGGCAGTGTGTATAAATGTGATCGACACAATGCAAGGTTGTATTTATTTTTTAACGTCCAGAAATAGGCTGAATGGCATCCTTATCTTCCAAGAGACACCTCCTCTTATTCTCAAATCAGTTTGAACATTTGACAACAAGCGAGCAGTTGGTCGCACTGCACTGTTAAAGTCATTTAATGAATAATTTGGCGCATACACACCACCATTAAAAGCACATTCGTGCACAACAGTCCAAGGTAAGACATCAAACAGACCCTGGAACACAATAAACCGCTCACTGTTGGAACATGCCAATCAATGAATACCAGCTGCTGTGAACGTTTACATTGCACAAGAGGGTCTTTTACTCTGTTGTGTAGTTGTGGTATGTGCTCTACCTTGAGCGACGAGCATTTGAGACATATCACATTAAAAGATACAGGGGGATCTGCTTCAGATTTGTCCCAATTAACCTTGTAATAAGATGTATCAAAGGCCTTATTAATGATGGTAATGAGAGAGATGAATTGACAGTGTATAAAAACAGTGCTGTATGAAGATAAGCCTGCAGCACTAGTAGACGGAGGGAGACCACACTCATGAAAATGTAGGACAAAAGAGATCCTTACCAGCAAGGACACACACACATAGAGGGAGAGAGAGAGAAATACAAGGCTAGCATTGTGTTACCCTTGACTCTTAAAGTATATATGAATCAAGGAGCTTATTATCTGGTTGACACCATAAGAGAGTTGTTCCCTCCTCAGCACTACTTAGGGCTCACCTCATAATGTGCCTGCGCTTAAACCCAATCATAATCCGTCTTACGCAATAACAACAAGACAATACTTTACTGAGAATGTCTGATGTCATATCATAATTACACTAATGGTAAAAGCTCTCTTTGCAAAAAATTAAAAAGTGCATTTTTACTTGTATGGTTAATTGTTTTCTGCTAAATGACTGGCCTTGGATTTCTTTAATCAAAAATAAAAAAAAATGCCATAATGAAGCCAAAGAAATAGAATAAGATTATATATTTATATTATATATCTATACTTATGGAATTCAGATTATGGAAGTCCAATAATATAAAAAAAAGTTCTAAAAGACAAATGTGGCTACAAAATATCTAAGCAGGTTAATATAATCTGTTCCTCAGACTGGAATATCTATAGTCTACTAGAATATCCATTTAGTGCCAAGACAATATTGCCAGGAATATCAATAATTCAAAAATATTCATCAAAGATGATCATTTTGACTTTGACATCTAATTAAATAAAAAACAGAGAGTCAAATAGTCTGCCTTCAACCAATGTGGGGCTATCAGCTAATAGAAAAAAAATCTATTTAGTCATTTACTGGGTTGAATAACTTCAAGGGTTTTCAGAGCCCCCCTTGGATCACCCTGGGAATTCCCAAGTGAAGCCATCGCCTTAGGAAACCTTCACTTTCTTTGTTTGAGAGAGAATCCCCAACAGATTTAAGTCATATACTGTTTAACTTCACCAAATCCAATTTCCTCCTTTTCTCATATTCCTGTGATATTTTGCAGTATTGTGAGGCCATTTATCTGTAGTCTTAATTGGAAATTCTGATATCTATTTTGACTGTCCTTGGGAGGGATATTTCTTTGTCATTTTCACTGGAAAAACCTGGTATGATGGCCTGGTCACATAGCTGTCCTAAAACATTTGATAGAAGCTGACAAAACCGGGAGATTTATTGACATCATTAGGAGCCTGATGACATCATAACCTTGTTCGGAAATTGAGGAATTATCCACGTTAGATACAAGTGTTGGGAACAATTGGAAACTTAAAGGTGAAGCGTGTTAATTTTAACCTTACATATACATATATATATATACTTTTTCAAATATTTATCTTAACAAGCTCAATGTGCAGAAACAACTGCTTGCTGGCCTACTGTGCCCAGGAAAATTTTTAAAGTTAATATTTTTGCAATCTCTTGATGCAAAAGGTGCAGAAATTACACACTTGAGCTTTAGAATCCTTCAAGTAGCTTCATTTTACTCCAATCAATCCATTAGAATCTTAACTATGAGTCTATCAAAGTCATTCTGTTTCAACTCATCCATCATCATGTAAATCTAGGAACTGAGTGTCTGTGTATGGGGGATGGGAGGCTATATTTATCATTCAATTTAAAGCAGCAAGGTTTTTCTCCTTTTATACAAATGAATTAATCTATTTTTGTCATTACGCATAATGTATTTCATTACTGGAGGATAAAAGAGGGGTTAACTCATAAATAATTTAGAGGAAGGGAATCTGGTTGCAGTATAATTAATTATCAACTGGATTTAGAATATGACTCCATGGATGATCATTTTATCTGTCTTTGTCTCAAGGTAAGAAGGAAATGTTCTATGAGACAGAAATACTGTTTTATGAGACAGCATATTGAAACATGTCTGACATTTTACAAAAGTCTGCATGCAAAAAAGCAAACAAATATATATGCGTTGTATGTTGTCTTCATGATATATAGCTTAAAAACACAGCACTTACTCAACACTTGCTTTTGAAAAGGCATCTGGTCCAGTCTATCACGTATTCATATTTTTTCCATTAACAGGCCTTCTGTTCTGTAAACATATGCAAACAAAACTGATTAAAACTGCGTATCATTGCATGTTGGTCTTAGATGATATATAGCCTAAAAACCGTGCAAGGTTTGATATATTTATCAAATCTGAATTTATTAAGATTGCAATCCTTTAAAGTGATATTTGTTTTTGTTTTTATGGATGAAACATGAACTGCACTGAACCTACAACATGTGATTGATTTATTTAAAGATAAAGTTTGTAGCCGTGTTTGTAACCAAAAGTGGCCGTGCATTCTGAGTATTCTTCCTCAAGCAAATTTAATGTATTATAGTTGTTGTTTTTCTCTTATCTACTGCTTTAGATGAGGTTATTTGCTACATGACAAACCGCCATTTCATGATAATCATTATGGCACAAAGGAACATTCCAATGAATGGAATCCTTGTGATCAGAACATAATCTGTATCCTGCCTGTTTTATCCAGCATGCAATATTCTTCCACAGGGTGCTCTTCACTTAACCAGCACTTGCCGTTGAAGAAGGCATCTGGCACGGTCCACTCCCACAAACATTCCCACATCTTAATTTTTCAATTAGCAGGCCCCTTGTTCTCTAAACATATGCAAACACAGCAGGGCATCCTTTAAAATGCAACTCTAATCTGCAGGCTAGTTAGAGTAAATTGGCAGGCTTGTAAACCTCGAGAAATCTGAATAGAGCTCATTATCAGTTCATCTCTGCTGACTGGCTTTTATATGAGAAGCATGTGTTGTAGAAGCTGAACTATGATTGTTTTGTATGAATAGGTATGTGTAGACATGTTTGCATGGAATGAAAAAAAAAACTACTGAACTTCACTGCAGTAGTGCTACAGGCTACAGCATAAGGCTCTGAATAAAAAAGTATTTTTTTTCCTTGTGAAACTCTGAATAATGCTGGAAGAAAGTAGATTCATAATTGGGTGTTTCTTCAACTTATGACACTTTATGTCCCAAGGGCTGATTTTTATTAACACTTACAACTTTTTTCTTTTCTTTTTGTTATATCCAGTCCACATTCAAACTGTCTTGCAAAGTTTTTACCATTCTTTGATTATTTATTTTTCAAATACCTTCTACGTATAGATTTTATATGGTTACAGACTAAGACTTTCAATCTTACAATATGAAAACCCATCATGAATGAATTATTCAACTTTAAAAAAAAAACAACAACAGTAAAAAGAGCAAAACTACTGTATTATACTAATCTATTTCAATATTTATAGTAGGAATATTATTTATATAATTTGTTTTTACTTTTTTTTTTCTTTTTAGGGTTATTTCCACCACAAACAATTATGCAAGTTATTTATTTATTTATTTATTTTCAAATTAGTGTACTTGTTTACCAAGTACAGAAAAGATAAGCCAGAAGAAGACGAAAAAAAGCGAAAATTCTTCTGTATTGCACATGTCGGCTGTTGAACACTGTTATTAGACAAATTTAGTAAATAGTGGGAGTGTTGCAATTAGACAAATTTAGTAAATAGTGGGAGTGTTAAAACAGTGTTTTAAGAGTTCTACAGAGCCAAAATGCCTATAAGTTAGTTGAAGAAACAACTGTGGAAAAAGTGCTACATCTTCTAGAAACATCAGCATCAAATATGCATATGAAGACGTGTTTGAACATGAATAATGAGATCTACCACTAAATTAATCATCTCTGAATGACAAAAATGACCAAACGCGTTACATTGTTTTTTTTTTTTTTTTTTTTTTTTTTTACATTTTTTTTAGTTTATTTATTTATTTTTATTACATATGAACATATATAACCACAAGAGAAATACAACTTTGCATATAAATGCCATCAGTCCACAAGATTACAAGTAAAATAACGTTACCTTGAGTTTTTGTTGTCAAACATAATACACGTGACGTCACGACGTCGTCGCTAGGCTTGGGTGTGTCGCACATGTCAATCAAAGTTGCTTCTCTCTCTTTAAACCAGCAGTGACGACTAGCGGGAGTGTGAGAGAAACGAAATCCTCTCATTTGCTTTGATGACAGTACTTCTGTAATTTTCAGTCTCACTAACTTTCCTTATGACTAAACATTGGTAAAATAGCGACGTACAGCTTTATTGTGTTGCTGAAGGCGTGTCGCGCATCTTTAAATCTCTCATGTGATGCCTTTATATTCCCGTCACTAAGATAAACTGTATATCAATGGTAAGTTTTCATACACAGCTTTAACAGTGTCTTTGTACTTTTTTCATGATTCGGACCATAAATGACAATTGTTTTGATATCACACTGTTAGACAGATGGCTGGACAAAACTCGGAAATCGAGCTTGATTTGATCAAAACTGGAGAGAGAAGCTCTTTGGTAAAAGCTGGTAAGTTAAATAATAACAAACATGTTCGCGTATTAGTCTAACACACTGAAACGATTTTGGTTTGGTGCATGACATATTGAGAACAATGTTTTCTCACTCATTTTGAGATGGTTATTGATTGAAGGGTGCAACAGTGCATTAGCTTTCACAGCAGTTAGAAATAGGTGAATCCTGTCCCCTGTCTTAATGGATCTGTTTTTATCCTTTTTTCACTGTCTATCCATTTCCCTATCCAGTAAATCGCCCCCAAAATGTAGTTTTTATGATGGTGTAGTATGCTCAGATAAGGGGGGACCGGGGCTAGTTGTCATACTGTCTAGTACTCCATAGATCCCCACATTTATTTAACAGAAAGACTTGTATTAGAGATTATACCATGCATAAAATGGTTATGCATGACAGCTGTGCTGTGATTGTGAACAGCTGATAATGGCACACCTGAGAATCTGCTCATTTCGAAGCTGCTGTTTAAATCCTGAGACTGTGTTCTCAAAGAGCATGCGCTCTCCTGTAATAAAACACGAAAGATTAATCTTCTACGTCTGTCATATCATAACACGTTCACTTCACAAAGCGAGAACACAGTGTGAAGACAAACCACAGAACTTTCTGGAGAAACAATTCTTTATCCTCTTTTCTAAATTATTCAAATTGAAGGAGAGAGAAGAAGAAAAAGGCCAATACAGCCCAAAGCCATTTTCATTTGTCTTTCCCCTTCTCTTTTTTATTTTGGACTAACAATGCAGATTCCTCTACGGAAAATATGTCCCGTGTGTTAATTAATCATAAGACATTAAATGTTAAATAAAAGAGAGAAAAGCACATTGAATAATTCATTTGGGATAGGTGGAAGAAAAAATAAACAAGGTAGTGCAGCCAAAGCAATGATTCATTAATAGTTTGCATTCAGATCTGGCAGATTCATTATTGAATGATTTCTGGGCTCACTTTGAGACCAGTGAGAGCACAGGAACACATCTCAGCATGTTTTCTAGACAGGCCTTGATAAACATTGCTTCAGGATGAAAGAACTTTTGAAATGAGAACTGACACAGTGGATTAGAGAACATTGATTCTTCTGCATATATATTGGTAGATTTGTTACTGACAGGGATGTTTAGAGTATTTAAAGTGATGTATTTGAGCACCGCAAAAATTACACTTTCTCCTTTGACCAGTTAAATGTGCAGAGACAAATATATAAGTAAGCTTTCCAAAACAAATGTGGCTCTGTGGCACTTTCAGAACATTGCTGTTTGTGTGAGTCGATTCATGAAATGTTGGATTCTGGATCAGACAATGGCGTGAGTTTGGGGCGTGAATATAGAGTGCAATAGTGCCCACCCACATTTCTGCAGATTTGGTTCCAAAGTAATTTTCCATTTAATTTTTTTCTCTTAGGGATTTTTCAAAAGTCCTTGTTAAAGAGTAATAAGCCATGAACCAAACCAACCAGCTATGCAGTGAATCACAACATTACAAACTTTGATTTGAAGCTAAAAAAAAACAGTGGCTTAATGGCTTTAATAAGCGTTGCGAATGTGGAACCATTATTTTTTTGCACTCTTACAGTGAAAGTGAATAGGGACCAGGGCAGTGAAGATCTAAAAAGGACAACAAAAAAAAAAACATTATAAAATTTCCCCATACCACTCTGACACTATATTCAAACTTTTCTGAAGTCACCTCATAGCGTTGTGTGAGGGAAAAGACTGAATTTATGTCATTATTTACTGAAAATCCTGCTTTGAAAACCTGGTCCCTGTTCACTTTCATTACATGGATATTCTGCTATAAATATCTCATTTTCTGTTCTTCAGAAGAAAGAAAGCCATACAAGTTTTAAAATTATGACAGAATTTTCCTTTTTGGATTAACTTTTCCTTTAATACTTTAGAGGATTTTATATGAAAACCTTTTGTATAAGCGTGTATCAATATCTTGCTCAATAAGTGTAAACATGCAGATTATTCAAAAAATCGTTCTCTTTTGCAATAACAGAGGTATCCAGCACTGAACCAGGAAGGCTCTCACCCATTCCTGAGCTGGATCCCTGGGAGAGAGAAGCAGAAACGAGCTCTACAGAATTCACATACTCCTTATGCTCGGTGGACAGGTACAGCACTGGCTCCTCCTCCAGCAGCTCCCTATCTGACTCCCAGGAGAGAGGAGGTGAGTCACGCATCATCACACCTGGCCAACTTCCTCTTTCCCAGACCACCGTACTGCCCTAAAATGCTCTAATGAATAATAATTACAACATCAACTGCCACCGCGAATTGTCTTGTATTAAAGTTCCAACTCCTAATTTTCTCTCAAATGAGCACTAATTTTATACATTACCTTGTTTAAAAAAAAATCCTTTGATTTTTTTTTTTTTAATTTTTTTTTATGAATTTATGTGTTGCCACAAGCATATAATTATGCATTTTTAAATTGTAAATTATTAAAATCTATCTATAATTTAAAATGAAAACTACGGAAACGCATGTGATTTTAAAGCTGTCTACATCAGTTGAATAACTGAATTAAGCAGCACATTCGATTAAACTTACATATAGAGATGAATTATTAAAGCCATGCTCTGAGAACTCTTGTGCATGACTATTATGATTCAACAGCTTTTTCAATATGAAATTAATTAGAACAATATATTTCCCCTCATTCAGCCGGTAGGTTCAGATGAGTTAAGGTGCAGTCATTATGTCGTAGTGTCGAGGTTTACACATGCGTTACAATGCCTTTCCTGGTACAATATTCAGAGGTTAATCTAATTCCTACTCTTATGCTCAGAGGCAAGGGTATTTTGTCCCGCATTATGCTCAAATCTACTTAAAGTCTTGAAAGCCCCATTTGAAGCTTGGTTTATTTTATTTTTTTACACAAAACCCTGGGCTGTGTGGAAACATTTTTTAAAAACAGACCATCACATTAAGTCGACTACACTAAAATCCCCCTAATTTTTTGATTCTGTGTCGTCCCCCTGTTTATGTAATCACCTGGAAGTGCCTGGAAAGGAAAAACACCTATACAGACAGATGATAATTGATTACATCTCCACACAGCTCTATTCCTTCTCTCTTTGGAAGGAAAAGGTGATTCAGTAAATTATGCATGTGTACAGAAGTGCCCAGCGAGAGCTGGGAGGCTTTTAAACTGTTGTATACAAGAGGTGTGGACAGACTCCAGGTCATTAAGGGCCTTTGAGTGTCTATCCCCATCAGCCGAGATCCCAAGGTAAGAGTTTTCAAAGAGGCATTTAGGTTCTATAACATATGTAACACTCCACAGGCTTTTTAAGCTCTTGGCATGATCATGCCATGTCATTCTGAGCATTTCTGACATTGTTCATTTCTGTGCTTTTTGACATATGACAGTAACAGAATGTGTGTTAGACATTTGATCATTTCAATTCTAAATGGATGCATATTGTGATGTATTGTTGTAGCGATAAAGCCTGTCTGTTAATGTTTAAACATTTTCAGCAATATTTTTTCCAATGCTGTTTCTTTGTACATTACAGATGTTTACGGGTGTTTCTTTTAACTATGGATACTTTGGTCTTGTAAAAACTCTTTCAAAACACATTTCTCTCACTAGTTTATTTAATTTTCCCACTAACAATGTCCAATGGTTTATATACAAGCATCACAGGAGAATTCTGTAATTTCTGTCATATTTCAGACATTTCCATCACATTATGCATTTTGTTTGATAAAATGCGGTGATGGAAATAAACAGCAGTGGAAATTGCATTTGAAACATTTTATGCTGTCTGTTTATAATTTTATAGTTAGCATTTTGTAAATAAGCACCCAAAATGATCTAATATTAAATTTTTTTGCATTTCTGCCTGAAACCCTCAGAACATTAAAGTACTAGTATTTTACCCTTATAGGGATTTTTCAAGCCTCTTTGTTAAAGAGGCAAAGCCATGAATCAAACCAGCCATCTATGATGTGAACAACATTACAAACTTTGATTTGAAGCAAAAAAGTATTTGAAAATCAGACAAAAATAAGGAAAGAACTACAATACCTTGAAGCATTATGAACGACATAAGCAAGTTAGCAATGACAGATAAATATACAACTATTGATTTAAAGATGTTGATTGTGCATATAGAAACAACATATTTTAAGTTTATTGTAGAAATATGCTTATATATACAAATATTTTTAAAAAAAACCCTGAAACCCTTGGAACATAAAAGTGCTTTTAGTTGAAAAAAAACAACAACTAATTATGACGTAAAGCTTGAAACTCCTCACACTTTTATTTTACTTGATTGGTTTGGCAAGAAGCACCACACATGGCCATTTTTAACTGCATTAGTACTTGTATTCATTTATTTTATTTGTTCAGGCCTTTTATTTTCATGACATATTGCCAGCATCTGTAGCATCATGTTTCTACTAACTAAACATACAAACTACAAGTCTGCTCTCCATTAGGAAGGTTTTACACGCTTCTTTTAAAATACACCTCCTGCAGCTGTGAATAAAGTATAGATGCTTTAGCATTCCCTGTTGACTGCCCACAATCCCATGATTTCTTATTCTTGTTGTTCAGAGTTCTGTGCCGGGATTGTGCTGAATTGTCTCTTCTGCCGATTCTACGACTTGTTCCTCATGCTACCTGAAACATGTGAGCGAGCTGCTAACTCCATCTGCCCTGCCTACATGCTTTTCTCTCCGCCCGCGGAACCTGCACACAATAACAACTGGAACTGCAGTTGTGATTTTGACTGTGGCCTTATGGACGCCTGCCACGAAACAGGGGAATGTCTTGAACTAGCGATGGAAATTTCGGAGGTTTGCTATCACTGAGGTGCCTGCAAAACTGAAGATGTTGCATTGTTGGGAGAAAACTTTACAATTCCACATTGAATTGTAAATGATTTGACAATGATTTTTATCTGGATGATAAAAATCATCCAGAACACTACAGTCTATGCCAAGCCAAGCTAATGTATGCTCATTTGGACCTAGCATAATTGAAATAAGTCATTCTAGGTTGGAAAATAAATGTAAACGTGACAAGCTACTATTAGTGATTTCTGCGCAACTAGCAACAATTTCGACTCTTATATCTAACATAGCCCAGCCTCTAAACTCAAGTCTTTGGTTAAAATGGTAGAGAAGCACCTCCAAGTTTTCCGATTGGTTAAGGTGAGTGTCTTTCACTTAAATAACACAAGACCTCCTGTAAAACAGGTTCCTTGACAAAAAGTGTGTTTTGACTCGCACTATGGAACGGATCAAATACTGAGAACAGAAATAAACTCGCAAGCACTTTCAGGTTTGGCATGGAAAGGCTGATGAAATGATACTATCAGCTTCACTAGGTAAACAGTTCTACACAATAACAGGCCCTTGTGCCAACGTATGTCGATTTTTATCACAATGAAGAGCGAAGTGGAGAGAAAAGGCCTTCAGTGTGTCCCTGTGTAGATGGCTTGTTTAAACTAGAGTGCGGTTGTTAACAGCCGGTTTGAGACGGTGTTTTGTAGGACACTTGTCCTTCTAGGGCCCATCAACCTTTGTTCTTCGTTCAGGAAGACTGCTCTCTCGAGTGCACGCCGACGGTGTAATAGATTGTTTTTGTCAGTGCCAGGCTCTCGTCACGTAATGGGGAAAGCGACACTTTTGTGCATGTGTTTGTGTGTATGTAATTCAGGCATCTCTTTCAGGGAGAGGTCAAGGTAAGAGAACAATCACACCAGGCAGTGGGCTGGAGTGTTATTGTGTTATCTTGGCTTGCTAAACATTTGTTTTCAGTTATCAGATAGAGATACCAAAGGAGTAACCGGGTTGTTCAAACAACAGGAAAACCTCAGCGCAGTTAGCCAAGAAGTGGGTAATACTGGTTTTTCCTCCATTTTTGTGTAAAACAAAAATCAGTCTAATCAAATTGCTGGATTGTCACAATAAGCTCTTTCACTGGATTTACCAAATTAGTAGCATATATCATATCGCATCTTAGAATTTTTTTTTTTTTTTAGTTTTGATTAAAGGACTTGCTAGCATGTAAAATTGATATCTACAAGCAAAACTGTATAGCCTGTTTTGTTATCTGCAAAATATATTTTTGTTTATATATCTGTATTTTTTCCTGTTCATACATCTGTGTATGTATATATACACACACAGTGGTGGCCAAAATTGTTAGAAAACTTGCCATATTTAAGAGGTTTCAGTTGTTTTTGTTGAATTGGCCATTATAATACCCATAAAACGAACCA
This sequence comes from Acrossocheilus fasciatus, assembly GCA_036784905.1. Classification (NCBI taxonomy): domain Eukaryota; kingdom Metazoa; phylum Chordata; class Actinopteri; order Cypriniformes; family Cyprinidae; genus Acrossocheilus; species Acrossocheilus fasciatus. The sequence continues at coordinate 25,683,844 of CM071943.1, read as the reverse complement.
TTGCCGGAACTACCTGCGATGGAAGGAATCTGCTGGAACATTAAAAATGATGGACTAACCCCCTCAAAGTCCGGACCTCAGCCCCATTGAGCAAATTTGGGGTGAGTTGGAAAATAAACTGGACAGATCTATTGTACATTCAAAGGAAAGCCTTTGGCTTGAGTTGCAGAAGGCATGGGATAACATTAGCGTTGAAGTTCTCAGGAAATATATTGACAATATGCCAGAGAGATGCGCTGCTGTAATTGCTGCAAAAGGTGGACATACCAAATATTAAAGTTAAAAGTGGATAAAAATAGTACGTCTCACTTCTGATATTTGTTGTGCTCGGAGCAACCGTCTGCATGTTTCATGGACATTATGAAATGAAATCATGGTTTGGAGGCAAAAAAAGTCAATATTTTCAGATCTGTCAGGTGTTCTAATAATTTTGGCCACCCATATATACATATATATGGAATATTCAAGAATTCATTTGTGATTAGTTTGCTTTCACTTTTCTTATGCACTGCACTTACAATAGTTCACTTAAAATGCTCTCTAAAAAGACTTTAGGAGCCTGTCACATTTTCTCTGACATAAACTGTGCCTGAGCAAACAGATGCCTGCTTAAACGATAAACATCTGCATGTCTACAACTTTTGGATCTCTGTCAAATTACCTGATAGCTGTGGGAGCCACAGGGGCTGTTGGGCTTCACTAATGGTTCTGCATATGGTCTTACCATCTATTAAAGAACTTCCCAAAAATTAATTTTATTTCTTTGCATCTGTGACTTCTTTTCAACTAACCACAATGCCCTGCACTGCATGAGCAAGTCCAAGTCAGTGTTACTGAATGTGTCAAAAAAAGCAAAATCTTGTGTAAATAAATTGATACGGTAGCCAAAAAATAGCAGTTCTTGATTTCTTATCATGTGAAATGATCTCTGAATTATGAATGCTGAACTATGTAGGTGTGAAGTCCATTATCCCTTATTTCCCAAGATTATTTAGTCCCCAATAGGCTATCAAACAACTCGTGGCTTTTGAATCTGGGCCATCCGAGTGTGGATGTATGTCATCCATATACACAATCAAAAAGTGAGCTCCCCCTCTTATGAACTAGGGTGGGTTTTATGCCTTGGGGCTTGCAGACGTTCAATCCCAGTGTGTGTTTCACAGGCCCATCAAGCCCATGGGCTCATATCAGAGATACCTTTCAATCAGTAAGAGATCCCCATCTGACATGACAGGTGATTTTCCTCTGCGTCCAATTAATAACCTCATTTTAACAATTAACAGTGGAGGATTGTGGAAAGCCCTGCGGAAAGCGAAGGCCTGAGGGATTGGTAGCAGTTTTAGGCTTCGTTGAAGCAAAGCAGATCCCCCTAGGTTGGCTCCCATCATCCCCGGTCATAAGGCCACGCCCTTTTCCAGGTGTTGCCCTATGAGAGGTCTCCGAGGATGGGACGAGGTAAAAGGTGGGGTTGAAGATGGGCTGGGGTGGGAGAGCGCATATGGCAGGGAATGATGGAGTATGGAGTGAAACCTCTCTGCCTTTACACCCTGCGGAGAAGAGGAAATTAAAGACCAGGCGGAGGGAAGGAGAGCGTTAGGGGGTGTTTGTGGAAGGAAAGGGTGATTTAAGTGTCAAGACGGGGGGGATGGGACTGTGGAGTTAATTACTGAGTAATGAGGGACAATTTATTGTGTTCTTGTTAGACACATCAAAATGCCTATTGTGAGACTCTCTGTTAATGTGTCCCCTTAGAGCTTAGTGCTAAAGGTCCCAAAAGCTTGTCTGGAGCTTTAGTAGCCCGCCTGAGTCTGATGCAGCCATCCTGGGACCCCAAGGGCCCTGCGGAGCCACTGAAATACCACCAGGTGCTTTTAGTGTCGGTCCCCGAGTCAGGAGAATTTATTCCGAGAAATAATGAGAGTTGCATTAGCAGAGTATCGATCCCCCTCAGTGTGGCCTTCCCTCATGAGCCTGCGGTAAGTCTTTAGAGGCACCTCTCAACCCCACTAAATCTCCACATCCTCAGCTATAGCCCTCTCCTGTTGTTTCCTACCTCGTGTCCATCTGTTTTATTTTAGGTCAAAGTTTGTCGTTCATCTCTGGAGGTGGTATTTTTTCTGGAAATATCAAAGCTTGAAAAAGAAAGACGTGATTAGATGTTTGATCTCTCTATGTAATGTACAGTAAAACAATGAGAAAAACATATATATGCTTTAAAATCAGAGCTGTACAAAATATTATTAACGCCAATATTTAATAAATAAAATATGTATTAAAGTTTGGGGTCAGTAAGTTTTTGTTGTTGTTGTTTTTAATTAATATAAATTTTACATTTTAATTTTAAATTAATATTAATAATAATTCAGCAAGTGTGCATTAAACTGATCAACAGTTAAGGTCCTTGCACACTGAGTCCAAAATTTTTGTATGAATTTTTTTCGTATTTGTCTTCCTTTGCTATCAAAATGCTTGCTACAGATGCGAAAACGCAGAAAATCGAACCTGATCTGAATTTTTTATGACGGACGAAAGTTTCAGAGGCAGTGTGTAAACATGATTGACACAACGCGAGGTTGTATCTATTTTTTAACATGCAAAAATTTTGGTGACTTTTACAGTGAAACAAAATTACAATATGTGTGTGTGTGTGTGTGTGTGTGTGTATATATATATATATATATATATATATATATATATATATATATATATATATATATATATATATATATATATATATATATAACTATATACACATTTTCTATTCATCAAATAATGAAATTATTCAAATCTGAAAAACAAAATATTTCGCAATTTCTTTAGCAGCAAATCAGCATATTAGAATGATTTCTGAAGGATCATGTGACACTAAAAACTTATTCATTGTATAGAATTTATTCACGTATTTATTCACGCATTTTATTTTAAAAATGCTGTCTCGATGAGCATAAGGGACTTATTTCAAAAACATATTTTTTAAACCAATCTTAGTATGTAATTTAATAGTAATTATTTAAAATATAACATTTTATATAATTAAATTATATACAATTCTTATTCATTTAGTATGATTTTACAGTAATAATTATTGTATTTAGGTGTAAAGTTTTCATAAGGAGAGAAAAGAGATAACGCAAAACCTTTTCAACTGTCAGTTCAGTGAACTAAAAGTGCATGTGATTCTCAAGGCCACTTGTAATAGACAATTTTGGAGGAAAAATCATCCTTCAGCCCTTTCCTAGAGAGCGAAAGCTCAGCCTTTGATGTGGTGCACGTGAAATCAGACCACAGAACAAAGCTTCCGTCACCAACAGCCAGATATCAAAAGCGATCCGCACCATTATTATTGAGTACCTGTCATGCGTGATTCACAAGCAGCAGTATCAATAGAGATATGTGTCTGCATGACATATAAACCCCAAAGGAGACGATATAAATAAAATCATCTCTAAATAACACAACGCAAGCCATTGTGTTCAAATGAAACATGCTTAAAATGCTTATTTTTGGTTTTCTTCAACAAACTTGCATAACCAACATCTTTTTTTTCTTCGTCGCAGCAGATCATAATCTAAACCCAGTAGTAATGGCGTTTCTAATCTGTGATAATGCAGTTTTAATCTGAATTGTGTTCCTTGTTTTGTAGCTCAAATGAATATGTTCCATCAGCAGCTGAATCTGCCTTTGAAATGATCTCTCTGGACCCACGAATAGAATATGGAATGTCTATAGAATGCAAATGAGCTTTCTCTGGACGTGCATAAATTAAGCAATGAGGTTCCAGCAATAACACAAGGCTGTGAGGAGCATCTATTAATAGATTAATAGAATTTGAAATGAGGCTTTATTTACGACTCCACTCCGAGAACAGGATTCCTCCCATGGTGTTTTAAGAGCCGGTGGAACCAAGTCTCTGTCCGGTTTATCATAATGGAAACCTTCTACAGGAAAATGCATCACTTTTTACATTACAAACAAGAACTGGATGTGCTGAAAGTGCATTTTAGTGCTTTCTTTATAGCACAGTTGAAAGCGAAAGACACCGCAGCAACTTACGGGTCACATTTACAGTGCTGCGCTAACATATACCGAACGCCATACGTTGACTAATACATTATCGAACTCCTCCTGAGTGGTTTTCTAAGACATTTTCGTCGTGTTGTTCTCCTTTGTTCGCCAAACGTCCCTTAGGGGCCGCCGGCAGCAAGCTCAAACTCTTTTTGAAGAGAGACAACAATTTTCCAACATACGAGTCAACTTTTTCATTCATCAAATTGGCAGAACACATATGCATCCAGCTCCCCATAGAATTCTCCCCTAAGGAACAAGCTTGTCAGTGTGAGAAAACAAGTATACCAACAGTGTGTTAGGTAATAGGCCACCTCATTAATCACCAGAAGTTATAGCTTATGTAATGGCAAAACAACCTCAGCTCAACAAACTCATAACTTTGTGTTTAGACTCATGTCATGTACAAACTTGGTTGAACTATCATTTTTTTCCCAATTTTTAACAAGCAGACAAGCTGCAGTCGAAGACAAATATACAGTACATAATGGGGGGGAAAAAAGGTGTCTGAGGATGAAGGAGCAGTAGACACAAATGGATTTTGCAGAAAACTGGTGTTTGGATGAAGTATATTACATTCATCTGTAAAGGCCACGAGTGTTTCATGTGGAATTTTCTTTATTAAAAAGTTTAAAAGTGCCAATATAGTGTTCTGTATAGCACGAGGTATGTTATAGAATACAAAAGACAATGTCATCTGTATAAAAGGCAGCAAATTCAACCAAAAAAATCAATGTAACAGTGCCATTAAGGTTATTAGTTTGCTATTTAGAATATATTGAAGTTTTTTGATTTGAGAATCACAAGCAAAGTGGCTAAAACTACATAACTCAAAATAGTTGTTAGATAACTGCAAGTGAACTGACATACCTTTAAAAAGAAGCTATGATATTAATCAAATGATTTTTGACATGACTTCTGTGACAGCACATCAATGAAAGCCAACTTTTATAATTTATGATGTTCGCAGTTGTTTTTTTAAAACCGCTCATTGTTTTTGTTGTGACTCGGAAATGCAAACTCTCAAATAAAAATTGTGAATCAGTAATTCATGAGGTTTAATGTTTAGGCAGCTACAGTCAAACAGGCCCTTAATCTGCGAGAATGATGTGTTGTACATTTCTGAGTCGTCTACATGAATAATGCACATCTGTGTGGCCAGTTTCCCGCCTCTATTTGAATAGAATCGAGAGGCACAAATGTTGCCCTTTTTATTATTTAGTGGAAGTGCGCCTTTCTATGCACTGTAATGTGTTTTGAAGTCCTGTATGTCAGCTTGTGAGTTTGATCCGAGCAAACAGCACAAGCTTGCTATTATCAATAAGACATGAGATCATAAACAGAGCTTACACATCAGAATTAAACACTTGTACACTCACAAACATTTGGAAAGGCAACTAAAAGTCTTCACCTGAGGAAGAAGCCTGTTATGGTCACCTATTTTGTCACTGAAAAGAAACTGGATGGAATAAAATTTCATAAACAGAAAAAACAGCTAGCACTGCCGTGATAGCAAGCCCCTTGGGGTTGAGTAATTTGGGTTTATCGATAATTGCTCATTTCAAAATGCATGTAATTACAACTCACAGTTATTCCCAAGTTTGAAGCAAGGACTCTCAAATGTCAACTGTTTAGCAGCGTAGAAAGGTTACAGTGCGGTGGCATCTGTGCGAATATGAATGTGTGTGTGTGCGCTTGACATTTGTATACTCAAGTTATAAAATAAAACAGAATAAAAATCACTCTAGACAGCTTATCAATATGGACTAAGAGTGCTGCCTAATGTATCTATATATGTTAATAATTTACAACAAATCTAAAACTGTAGGTGTTTAAGAATAATCTAAAAATAATTTAAAATAAAATCATTAAAATAAATATAAGGCTTAAAACAATTTAAAATAAACAACTAATATATATATATATATATATATATATATATATATATATATATATATATATATTATTTAATTTATTACAGATTTTATCTATCTGTGTATGCAGTGTGTATACAGTCATGGCCAAAAATATCAGCAAAAACATTTATTTCATAATGATATTTCCCCCCCATTTTAGATTCTTATTATCCAATGAAAGCTTAGATTTTTGTGAATTTTTTAAATAAAAGATCAAAAGGATTAACAATGCAGATTAATTTTCACAGCCGCCTTTGATTATATTTACCAAGGGTGCCGATATTTTTGGCCATGACTGTGTGTGTGTGTGTGTGTGTGTGTGTGTGTGTGTTTATGTATATATACTGTATATATACACACCTTGCAGAATATGCAAATGTTAATAATTTTAACAAAATAAGAAAGCTCATGAAAATTGCATGCTATTTTTTTATTTAGTTCTGAATAAGTTTTTGAATTTGAAGATCAGAGTAAATTTAACTTGTACTTATCTTCTGTAGCCTCTGAAGGGCAGTACTAAATGAAAAAATATGATATTTAGGCAAAATAAGAAAAATGTACACATCTCCATTCTGTTCAAAAGTTTTCACCCCCGGCTCTTAATGCATTGTTTTTCCTTCCGGAGCATCAGTGAGCGTTTGAACCTTCTGTAATGGTTGCATACAAGTCCCTCAGTTGTCTTCAGTGTGAAAAGTGTGGATCTCAAAATCATACAGTCACTTTTGGAAAAGGTTAAAATATGCAGAAGATGCTGGAAAACCAAAGAATGTGCAGGAGCTGGGGGATTTTTCTGAAGAACAGCAGGCGCAGGACTCATGAACAACTATCACAAAACAGAAAAACAATTGTGGATCATCCAGGAAACGACACACAGTATTAAGATTCAAGGGTATGTAAACTTTTGAACAGGGTATTTTTTATAAATTCAGTTATTATTCTTTTTTTGTGGAGTATATAAACATCTGTTATGTAACATGCAATTTTCATGAGCTCTCTTTATTTTGTTAAAATTATTAACATATTTGCATATTCTTAAAGGGGTATGTAAACTTATGAGCATATATATATATATATATATATATATATATATATATATATATATATATATATATATATAATATATACACAGTATATCTACATTAATCAAAGTTCAGGTGAAGAATGTATAGGCTACTTGAGAACAAGAAGAAGCAAAACACAAGTTTCTTTTTTCGCTGAAGACGTGTTTAGCACAACAGCCGTGCCCATGCTCCTGACAGTAATTGCAGCTCAAGGAGGTCATCAATAATGTATTCAAGATCACTTACACATCATGGAGCAGTCATAGGTTTGAAGAGAGCTGCTTCTACCCTAGCCTAAAAAAAACCTACGGTGCAAGAGGTTCAGGGAAAATGAGGTCTTCAAAGAGAGCTTAGAAATAGTTTACAACAGTAAACATAATACAACATGTATAGCAGTGTTTAAGAAGTTTTTTGGGGGGGTGAAATCAGGAGGAAAAAATATTTTATGATTATCTTTAGTCCATTTGCTTCTCAAGTAAATGCACCTTGATTCAACAATGTTTAAATATTTATACTGGAAAACAAGACAAAAATATTAAGAAAATATTTTTTGCAGTGCAGCCCCATACTTTCAGATAGATAGATAATATTTATATAATAGTAGTAGTAGTAGTAGTAGTAATAATAATAATAATGTATATAATTTAAGTTTTTATATATTATAATATCTGTTAACTTGTACACACATTTACATATGATTAATATATAATTTAAATTGTATTGTTATAATACTATTATGATATTTATTAATTATCAAGCAAATTAGCCAAAAAAATATCCTTTTACACACTTAAGTGTGCAGTGCATTTTACTACTAAATCTAAAGGTCACCTGTGAACGGCATAAAAAAATAAAATAAAAAAACTTTAAATGTCAATAGACTGAATACTAAAGTAAACATTTAACTTAGCATCCTAAATTTTATTTTAAATAGTATGAGCAGCTTTTTTTATCTCCAAAAGGAGCTAAACTGCAGATTCCCTATGTACAGAATGTAGACAATGGGCAGTGACAGTTTGATATTTCTTCAGAGATATGTGCTGGTGTATATATATATATATATATATATATATATATATATATATATATATATATAAAGCACATGGTGAACTGAAGCTTTCTGACTCCATGCTTCCACTTTGTGGACAGATACTGAATCACACGTTTAATCTAATCACTGATTCTCATTAAGTCTCGCTGATTTTTAAAGCTACTCAGAGTATCTGTTTAATATAACTTTGCCATTAAATACTAATTGTGCCCTGATTAGTGGTATTTCTGACTTTAAATTCATCCAAACATGTATATTTTGTATTCTTGGATCTAAAAGTGAATATCTTGACAGTTAATATGATACTGGGCTTTAGATCAGTGGCAGAATCGTCGATCTAACATAACAGTGAAGCTCTCCAACACCAATCTCCTCATTTACAGTACTAATTATGTAAATATCTGGCCAAGTATCTGAGCTGATGGCATGAAATTATAGACATTTATGTGCATACCTGCTATCCTATTGCTTTACTAATGGAACTAATTGGCCACTCCTTTAGAATAATTGCAGTGACTGAGGTCAAGTTCTCCACTGGCCTTTTCATTCAAGTATTGTTTTTCAGCATATACACAGAATAGAGAGCAATTAAGATAGCTGTGGGAGAGGTCCTTACAGGATCATTCACGACTGCTGATGGTGAAAGAGACCGGTAGTGTTATACACAAGGTTGAACATGGGTGGATAGACCTGAACGAGTGTGATAGCAGGTAGCATTGGGATACGTAGCATTGCAAATGCACTGTAAAAGTTATTTATGATGCATCTAAATCAGGGTGCAAATTTAGTAGGGATTACATTTGGAGAACAGTTGTGCTGCTCATATTTGACCAGTGTTCAAAAATAGCTCATGTCATTTCCAAGCCAAAATTGTAAATCTGAACACTTCAAAAAGTAATAACATGATCTGAGTATCAACCATGCCTGTAACACAAATGATATAAATTTTCTTACTGTCTTATTTTCCAGTACAAATACCTAAATGTTCTTAAAATCAAGATACATTTACTTGACAAGCAAAAGGACATCAGATAATAAATTTTATCTGAAAAATGTATCAAAATTAAGTGAGTTTATGGTTAAAACAAGAAGAAAATGCCAATGGGGTAAGAAAAAGCAACTTAATTCAAAGGAAAAAGAAGTTGTTTTTTTTTTCCTACCGTATTGGCAGATATTTGTTTCTTGTTTTATGCAAAAACTTTTTTTCAGAATACAAAATCTTACAGTAGTGCATGTCATTCTGCTTCTCAAGTAAATAATTCTTGATTTAAGAAAGTTTAGATATTTGTATTGGAATTGAATTGGAAAAATGCAGTGGTTGAGGTTATTTTTACCACAAAATAAATAAGTGAAACATTAAAATGTACGCTGAAAAATTTGGAAAACAAAAAAATTGTGGAAGGTAGTGTTTATTTGTAAGAGTGTTCAAATGTGAAAACCTCCTACAAAATGCACAAGTTAAATAACGCACAAGTAGAGTTGCTTACAATTGAGACACTACACACTAAACAAGTTCTTGGACCCTTTGCTTACTTAAAATGTACAGTACATACCTTCACCAATGTACTGCATCATTAAAATCAAGTTAGTGACTCAGTATCCTTTAGGAACACTGGGTGAAAGTGTTTTACCAAATCTGAGAGGCAAACTTTCTCTACCACAGACTCTGACCACCCTCTATGACTAAGTTATGCCCTGTCATGTAGTCAGAGGCGTCAGATGCCAAGTATACCACTGCAGCTTGGAGGTCTGTCACTTGAGCCAGTCGTCCGGCTGGGATATCTGACAGCCAGCGCTGAACTAGAGGCTCCAGACTCTCTGAATGGATGAGAGGGGTGTCAACAATACCACTGTAGAGAAAGAGAGAGAGACCGACAGAGACAGATCAGACATGAGAGGCAGAGAGACAGTGTTGTTTCAGGGCCACTTGTTTCAGTTATAGCAGTCAAAGTGACATAAAATGAAGTTGGCTATCCTTTAAGGACCTCAGTACTGAGCAGAACAGCTCTGATGGTGTTTACACTGGTTCAGTGTCCTTTGATGGATGGATAGTGTGATTGACACACTCCAAACTGAACTTCAGTAGTCTTAAAGTCCACATGAAATCAACACTGGCCCTATTTACTTTCTTTACCTGGTTCCTGGACTTATTGTGCATTTTTGTTTTCATGATCTCAAAAAATCAAATCTATTTGCACAACCTCTAAAATTACTTACCTATTTGAGTGTCACCTAAGCCATACAGCTATAACTCCTATAAAACAGCAGCCATTTCACCAATGGTCTTTAATTGATGTTCAGCAAATATCAAAATGTATGTGACTAATGGTGATTTTCTAAAATAAAATCCATTAAAATTGTATACATGGAATAAATACTGTTCTTTTGAACTTTCTATTCATCGCAGAGCTCCACATAAATATTTAGCAACACAACTGTTTTCAACTGTGATAAGAATAAGAAATGAGCACCAAATCAGTATATTAGAATGATTTCTGAATGTGACACTGAAGACTGAAGGAATAGCTGCTAAGAAATTCAGCACTATATTACAGTATTTTTGGTCAAATAAATGCAGCATGTTCTAATGAATTTATTTAAAATTATAGACAGAAGAATTGACTTGGCATACAAATATACAGTAAGTATGACAAAAAAAAACTTTTTGAGGGTGAGCTTCCTTCACTTCATGGTAGAGACTTATATAAATGTCCCAGTAATAAGGCAACAATCATTTTCAGGTCTGGCTCCATTTGGTACAGAATGCACACAATCCAATCAATTTCCAAAGGATAAAATCAATTCTTGGCCTTTTTTCTTTTTCAAATGAATTGGGTTGCTGTTGCGATTGCCATTTCATTATGACTGTAATATATAATGAGTATATTTCTTATGTTATAGGCAGCACTAAAACAGCTGCGTGTGGTAAACTGGTTTACCAACTCCACATCAATTGTGATTTTGAAATTACGTTCAAACTTGAGTGGCGTTTTAGTCCCTAACTAAAGGAAATGCACTCCAAATTGGAGCAAATGTACTTCACGCCGGGGCAGCCGCTTGGGAAATACAGCCTGTCTGTTCTCACACTCACTGACAGTCCAAATACCCAACAGCCTTCCGCGCCATTTACGAATAGATTCCATTCGACGTGATACCAAATCCGACACCGCAGCTAAATTAGAGCCGCTGAAGTAGCATGTGACACCTTTGGTTAACATATTTAAATCTCAATTATATTTCTCTTCAGAGTTGCTTTATCTGGGAACCCGTCCTGGCAATCAAAGGCTTACTGTTTTCCCTCAGCCAATTTTGCAGATAATGCGGCTTATCACTGTCGCGGCTAAAGTTGCCAATGAAATCAGGCGGCAGTCAACCTCACACACGCTAATTGTGGTCCCCCCTGCCCGTATGCATATTTACCAACCGTCACTTCACAGAAATCAGGGGCCCATTGAGAGACCTTGTGTTTGAGGGAGGGGGGGGGGGGGGACTGGGGGGGTTCGACAGAGAGAAAAGAATTGCTTCCTCGCAAATTAAAATTAGAAAACAAGCTGGCGCTACATAGAAATGAATAAAGAGCACATGTGTGCGTGTTGCGGATTTGCTGTGGGAAGCACAGGGGCTTGGGGATGCTCGGCTTCAAGCGACACGCGCACGCTTCCTCTTGCTCTTTTCTTCCTTTCCTCAGAAGAACTGCGCTGACAAATAGATACAAACAAGGCTGCCATTGTTTTGCTGACACTTCTGCTGAAGAGGCTAATTTGAATCCCTAATTGAATATAACAATTAAAGAAACTGTTTGCTCTACTCATCCCTCTAGACGTCATCCAATTAAGCCGGATTGCATTGTTTCACACTGTAATTTAGTAACTGAGTCTCAATTGTGTGGCCCATTGTGGAAAATAATGCATTTTGACCCTGTCAAAACAAATTAAGTTTCCACTTAAATATCAAAACAGTCCTCTCTGCTTAATTGGTGGAATGCACATATGAAGAGAGAAAGGCCTTTTTTTTGTTTGCACAAAAAGTTGGCATTGATTCATGTGTTACATTCGAAAACATAATACTGGGAAGAACCAGAGCATGTGACTCTGCTTAAGATTGCACCAAGTGGGAAATAATCATGTTAGCAGCAATGAAAATGTATTCCAGTGAAATTTTGACTTATCCCACACAGCACAGTTTCTGGTCTGTCACACTTACGGGGAGATGCAATTGACTCGAACGCCTCGGTCGATCCACTCTGTGCCCAAGGTTTGCGTGAGCTTTACCACCCCGGCTTTGGATGTGTTATAGGACAGTTGCTTCTGCGGATGTGGCACTTATTGATAAGGAAACAGGACATATAAACATATTAGGAACATTTTATCAGTCATGTCAAGTCATTTTAAAAGTGAAATCCCATTACATTATTTGATAAAGTAGTCAAATTTCCTATACTGGACAATTGTGATGGTACACTTTTTCAGTGGCCTTGAGTCCAGAGGTATTTTTCCCATTAATTGTCTCCACAGGGATTGAAAAAAAAACAAAAAAAAAAAAACATTTTTAATAAAGTTCTGGTTTGTGTTGTCATTAAAAATCCATTTGTCTTAGGAGAAAATGAATTGGATTTTTACATCAAAACCTTAATGTTACACTCTACTGAAGCAGGAGGATGTGGTGGGATATATCGAACGGACTATCCTTTATTGATTACCCTCTTAAAAAAAAATATTAGTATCTACGGTTTCATGAAGAACCTTTAACATCCATGAAACCTTTCCACTTTAAAAAAGGTTCTTTATTAAAGACTTTAGATTATTAAAATGTTCTTTACACTAAGAAAAAAATAGTTATTTTAAGAACTATTCACTAAAAGGCTCTTTGGGGAGCCCAAATGTCATCACTGCAAAAGCCACCTTTTGGAGGCTTTATTTTTAAGTCTTTAGTTTATGTCACAGAAGAAAATCACGATTTGCTTTTTCCTAATAAGTCACCTTCGGGTGGCTTTACAGGTAGATGACATTTTCATTTTAGATTCATTATACACCTCTGTGTGCAAGATGAGCCATCAATATTTTTGTGCATTTTCCCTGAAGAACCTGCTATGCATCTGCTATGAGTACAACACTGAAGCACTTTGAAGCAATTGCTGTAAGTGTTACATAAATAAAATTGAAGTGAATTAAACCAACTTTTCAACTTTTAAACACACATTAAAATCCATTTCATACTCAATAATGACCTAAACATGTGATTAATACAAGGCCCGATTACTTCATTCCCCTCATAACTCAGCGAGAGGGTCTTGAACTCCAATGTGACATGAAAACACTTTCATTAGCTTTTGGGACCCCGCAGATGAAGCGATGTAAAATTAATTACTTGGGATGTTCGATGTGCATCATCTTCAGGAACAAAGGCAAAACGCCATTTGTTTGCCTTGACCATCACAGATGCTCGACGCTGCATGCGATGCGGGGAAAAAGGGGCTGGCTTGATTAATCATCATGAGGGAGGCTCCAAGTTACATGCAACTTTAGTAGTTAACCTCGTCACCCAGTGATCTCACTGCCAAATTGCCGTGGTTGGGAGCGAGATGATAAATACGGCACAGCTGTGCAAAGGCAGCGGCCGGTCCTGTGGAGATGGGTTCGCGCTCTCCGGCCCCTCGTTTGTTTTAAAGGAGAAATGCTAACCGGACAATTGTTAGCTTGCGCTGGGCCTGGTTTTCGAGGGAAGCTGCTGTTATTCAAAAAAGAGGTCGTTCTTTGCCTACAAATAAGCTTTACACCTCAAGGTCCATCTTATCAGAACACAAAAAGGCCAGCATGTATTAATCCTAGCAGAAAATGTGGCAAGAGAACAGGCCTTTTTACTGTATGCCTCAGAGCGGCATTCATGTTTTAAAGAGTATTGTAGTTTTAAAGAGCAGTCGGCTGGAGAGGATAAAAAGGAAAGTGAAACGTATCTTAAAATCACATTTAACATCCATCCAGATTTTCATTTCACATTTTAAGAGCAAAGAAACAAGGCTCCGCTCTGATCTGTAAATTTCAGAGATGTTGCAGGCCAAAGTGATGTAATCAGAGCCCCAAGTCTCATGAGGGTTAAATGGATAGTTCACCCGCCAAAAAAGGTAATTCTGTCATCATTTAGTCACTATCATGTTGGGCCAAACCCATATGACTTTATTATACCATATGTGGTATACAAAAAGAGATGCTTTGTGGAATGCTGTCACTGGATTTTTGAAATTTTCAAAGAATATGCAGCGTTAACATTCTTCTAATCTTTTCTATTTGTGTGCCACAAAGAAAAGAAACTCAAATGAGTTTGAAATGACACGAGGGCGATATACTGGTAGATACGATTAACTGGGAGAAATTTGTCAACCAGGAGAGATTATGGACTATCATCTCTATCATGGTTACATGCTCACATGACGTTGCTGTGCTACGTGGTCACAAAAACGTATTGTTTGCGTGCATTTTTAAGCATTGGTTTAAAAACCAGTGATTTTAAGACGTTCAAATGCAATCAGCAGCGAAAGATAACTGATTTCTCTATATGCACACGCTGAGAGAGCGCTGTCAGGAAGAAATTTTTCCCACTTTATAGGCCTTGAACGGTTAAATACACACACTTGTATGTGTCAAAATGCCCATCTTTGCAAGTATCCTTGCAAACACAGTAATTTAGATCTTAAATGATAGCAAACAGCTGAGAAAGAAAACACATGTACCAGTATATAGGAACCGGGTAGCTCTTAAAGTGACAGTAGTCTCATATTCCCGCTGTGTGTCGTTCATGTTAATCAAACAACAAAAGAGAGAAAATCTCTCACTGCTCGTCTAATTCACTATTGTAACTTTAATAAGAAGAAATATTTAATTTACACAGTGAAGAATATTTAGTTTTCTATACATTTGATCTAATTTATGCTATAGTCTTTTTGTCCTATTGCTTGTACACTAAAAAGTGAAAGTTGACTTAACTTAAAAAAATTGAGGAAACCCGTTGCCTTAAAATTATTAAGAACATAATAATTAAAAAAAAAAAAAGTTAAGTGAACTTGACAATTCAATTAACTTATTTTTTTTAAATTACCATTTACTTAAAAAAAATTGAGGAAACCCATTGCCTTAAAATTTTTAAGTTAAGTCAACTTATCACTTTTTACAGTGTAATTAGTTTCTTATTCTTATTTAATCACTGCTTACTTGTCTTAGGTGAGCTTGTTTTTGTTGTTGTGTATTTTATTTTATTTTTTAATTTAGACTAGTATTAGTTATTTGTGATATTGACACTGGCAACAAGAATTCTGAAATTTATATGGTATCAAAAAAAATTTGATATCATAACATTATTGTGTTACATATCGTTACTGTGAAATAAAATTCGTATAATGATAGAATATTTTGGTGATATAGCCCACCCCCTAGACACATGAATGTATAATTGATGACAGAATTTTTATTTTTGGGTCAACTAGCCCTTTAACAGCCAGTCTGTTCAGGTATCACTTCATGTGTAAATGCACAATGCCACCTATCTTCCATTTTAGGTTATATCCACAGGCTGTAAAGCAGGAAACTACAAACCCACACAAATAATATGAATTTGACCAAAATGCATTTTAAAAATGCCTATCCACATTGGAGGGAATGCAGAAGAGAAAGAAGAGAGGGGAAAACACACATTCACCAGATGGACAGAGGCAGTGTCATTGTGCATTTTAATTGGACTTTCAAGATGTATTCCCCAACTTGGCTACAACAGCCCCCATCTGATTACACATTATGACAATATTATAACAGATGTCCAGGCCAATAAAGAAAATTCCTGAAGGACTGTATGTAATGTGAGTAATTGATCACTTTTTTTCCCTTGCCCTCTACTCCCCCTTCCTTTTCTCTTTCTCTCTCTCTCTCTCCACTTCCTGTAGCAGCATGCTTCTGTGTTACAGATTGCACCCACAGTTGGGACTAGCGTCCATATGGTACACAAGTTTATTGGCTACTTGACTACACTGTTGATGGAGTGCTGCTGTTGCACAGCAAGGGACCTGTTGGAGGAATTGTGCTACGCTGCGCAGCAAATAACGTTCCTTTATAGCATGCTGCATAAAAACACTGTTTTATTTTTTTTAACCGTAGTTCAACACGGAGCACCCAGGACCGGCGGCATACCAGGAAGTCCCTTTACACGAGACTGAACCACAAGTTGCAATTTACAGCCTTTCAACAGCATTACACAGTTTTCATGTTTATAATGATGCAAAAACAGGCTTGTGAGGGGCAATACGGTTGAGGGCTCTAGTTGAACAAACAATAAAAGGGTCAATGAATTTTAGATGGTTGTACACACACACACTATATTAGATCTGTAAAGATGTATTACAGCTTTCAGTAGTTTTACTGAGTTAAAAGCTATGCGGTGCATCCTGTGTACAAAACTAAAGATGATTCTATGAAAAGCATGTTTTAATTTGTATTAAAATTAATTTTGATGTAGTATAAAGTCAGGGTGATACAACAGTGAAATCATAATGACGAAAAAGCTTCATTAAAAGAACAAAATTATTGAAAAGAAAACATTATCAAGCAGTTATGTCTTAGGGGGAAATATATATATTATTCTTTTACTAAATATATATTTCAAGGTAATTTTATTTCTCTCTATATAAATACATTTTCAATTTATTATTATTATTTATTTATATATTTAATGATAATATGAATACATTGAAATGTACATTTTTTTAAATGATTAGGAAAAATGTTATTACATTTTACTTGATGGTACCACATTTTTTAAACTGAAACTTTACTTTGATATTTTTCAAAAGCATATGAAACCAACGTGACATTTCTAAGAGTTTGGCACATGTTTTAACCTAGATTTCAAAATTTTTCCTTGTATTTATCATTGACACGTGTGTACGCATCTATACCCTAGAACAAAAAAAACAGTCAAGTTTTCCTTCTCTTTCTCTATTTTACTTGTTTGATATTCTCTTTCCAAAACCCCACCCTTACGTTTGATGAGAGTATTAAATTCAGAGGGAAGAGACAGTGTAATATCTCAGCTTATGGCGGCATAAAAATCATCACTCACCTATTAAACTGGCCATGGAAGCTGTGTTGATTATCTTGCCGTATCCTTGCTTCAGCATGACACGACCGGCCGCCTGAGGCAGTAATTTGAGGGAGAGAAGAGACAAATGTGCTTTCAGAGGAACGTCATAGTATTGACACCTTCACTAATCAGACTTCCACGTCTACAGTCTACAGGGAGAGAAATAACAATCCCTGGATGAGCAGAGACAAAAAGTGTCAAAAACTCCTGGCGTTCATTTTAATGCGCGTGAGGCATCTCCATCACCTCTCGGTTTTGTGTAAAACAGCTTACTCTGATTTATTTGGTGCCTGGCAGGATTTAATGTCTTCTAATGCTGTAGGTATGAAATCACTTTCCTTCACACCTCTCTTTTCCCCTATCAGAGCTTTTATTCCGTCTCATGGGAAATGTCAGAAACTAATGGAAAAGTTGTTGCTAATATACAAAAGCAATTAGAATCTGCAAAAATTTGGGCAAATACAAGTAATAGCAAACTACGTGATAAAATGTTAAAGCTGCTCTTTTACATACAACAAAAATGCATGGTGATTAATGGCTGTCAGTTTCAGTGGCAATTTTGCTTGGTTTGTTGTATTTTAGGTGGGGATATGAACCTGGGTTCAGGCTCTTATCTGGTGACAACATGATGCTGACTAACTGTGGGACTATGAAATTATTTGTAAATGCATACCGCATTATTAACAAGAATTTTTTCAGGAATGCCTAGACTAAATGGTTTATCTTAGCTGGAATTAATGACAAACTAAATATATAAATGAAGTGGTACCTGGCAACACATGAAAGTCCCTCTGAGGTTAACGTTAAAGGTTTGGTCCCATTCTTCTAGACTAGTGTCCTCACTAGCTGAGTTCTTGTTGATGCCAGCGTTGTTACAAGCGATGTGAATTGTGCCCCATTTTGAAACAATGTCATCAATCATCTTCTGAACGTCCTCTGGTTTGCTAATGTCCGCGGACACAGCCATGCTGGAAATGCCTGGAACGACATGGATACATAAGAAAAAAAATTGCTAAGACAAAGTCCAACATGCATATGAACAAACAAAGACCACTTATTTATATTAAGATATAAATGTTGGGTTTGTCCCAGTTTTAAACACTCCCTCAATCATATAAACTATACAAAATGAATACAGTATATATAACAAACACACAAAAAGAATTGTCTTGAAGTCTTGTCTGAAAAAAAAAAATTGTCAGTTTTTGCTTATAACAAGACACAAATATCTGCCAATGGGGTAGGAAAAAAGAATCTTAATTCAAAGGAAAACTATCCCATTGGCAGATATTTGTTCTTGCTTTAAGCAAAAACAATTTTGATTTTTTTTCCCCCAGAAACTAGACTTAATATTTTAAATAATTTTGCTTCCCAGATAAATTTATCTTGAAGAATTTTGATATTTGTACAAGAAAATAAGAAAGTACTAAGTAAGAAAATATTTTTTTTTGCAGTGCGCACACACAAAATTATGTTAAAACAAAAGATGTCAAAAACAAGTCTGAACAGCTTTGAAACAGTGTCATTCGTTTGGTTGTATGATACTAGTGCACCATCTGCTGGTTAAATCAAGTAGTGTACGTATTATAAATATAATTGTAAATATAAATATAATAGCCAATAAAAGTTTGTGAAATTAGTGCACAATTTATCAAATCCAGTATGCCTGTAGGACCCCTAAAATCAGTTTTATTTTAGCATTACTTATAAACTAATATAGTATTAATTAATATTTTGGATTAGGTTTTAATTTTATATTTTCTGTTTTCATTTTAATCTTGGTTTTCAGTAATAATACAGTAATACTGTTTTTAGATTTTTTATTTTAGTTTGAGTAATTTTAGCATTTTTAACAAAGTTATTTAACTTTCATTTTTTAATGTAATATTTATTTTTTTACTTTATTTAAAATCCCGAAAGCGATTTTTAATAGTTTTAGTTGCAGTTTCAACAGTGACAAAAGTGCCTGAAGTACAGGAACATGAAAGTACCACATACCTTTCAAAGTCAGTTCGTGAGCCACATTATCTGCCTTTCCTTTGTCCATGTCTATGATGGCGACTTTGGCTCCAGCCTCTCCAAGAGCATGTGCGAAGGCCCTGCCGATGCCCTGACCAGCCCCGGTCACATAGGCTACTTTTCCATCCAAACGTAACCTGTCCAGCACTTGCTTTCCTTGAACTCCTCGGAACACCTCATCATAGGTCACTGTACTCTATGAAGCATAGATCAACAGCTGTACTGAAGCTTTACATTAGACATGTTAATCAGCATAAATGTGCATTTGAACAAACACATAAGCAATTATTCTTGATCAATATTTGCTACAAATATTTTAAATACTATACCTTCAGCTGTGTGTTTGCCTGAGGTGTGTAGGGCACTCTTCGTATTATAGTGAGGCCATCTCTCAGAGGAACAATGACCTATAAACAGGGATAAGACAACTCAAATTCAGTCCTAGAACTGTCTGGGTTGCCTAACTGTTGATCGTAGAACATACGTATTATAAAGTGAATAAAAGCTCATGTTTGAGAGAAAAACATACACACCTGCTCTACTCGAGGATCATTTGTGACAAACTGATTAAAATCTTGCAAGGCTTTTCCAAAATCATCTGCTGAGTCCTTGAGGTAAACTCTCCCTTTAAACAGTGTGTTGTCTACACATATAACACCATCTATCCGCAGCAGGTTATGATCCAGGAGGAACTTGTAATAGTTGATGTAGTTATGTTTGTCTGCGTCAATGAAAACCATGTCAAACTGTTCTCCCATGGCAGCTAATTCCTGCAACATAGTACACTTTTAAAGCTTTTTTTAAACAAAATAATGACAATCAAAATTAATTTCTAGACATTTAGCAATTCAAATGCCTGTAGAGATGTAGGTGGGACTTGTTTTCGCCCACCTTCAGGGTATCCATAGCAGGTCCTGTCCTCACAGTTATCTTTTTACCATGGGGAGACTTGTCAAATATAGGTTGTGCGAAGTCTTTCAGGTAAGGCTCGAGCTCACAGGCAATAAGTTGGCCATTCTCTGGTAAGGCCTCCGCCATTGACAAGGCTCCATATCCTGTGAACATTCCTATCTCTAAGACCCTCCTCGCTTTGCTCATATGAACCAGCATCTTCAATACCTGACCTACAGAATGACAACAATCAGTCTTAAAGAACAGTTTGCACATATACGCTACTGTTTAAAAGTTTAGGGAAGTCAGAGAGAGATTTATTGCCAAGTATGCTTGCGCATACAAAGAATTAGTTT
The DNA here is from genome assembly GCA_036784905.1 of Acrossocheilus fasciatus. Taxonomy (NCBI): domain Eukaryota; kingdom Metazoa; phylum Chordata; class Actinopteri; order Cypriniformes; family Cyprinidae; genus Acrossocheilus; species Acrossocheilus fasciatus. Next base: position 25,663,362 of record CM071943.1, on the reverse strand, counting down.
TAGTGACACAAGCTTCAAGTACACAGAGATATCAACACACAAACAATAAAAAATAAGATGAGAATAAAAATACACTTGTGACCCTGGACCACAAAACCAGTCTTAAGTCGCTGGGGTATATTTGTAGCAATAGCCAAAAATACATTTTATGGGTAAAAATGATCGATTTTTCTTTTATGCCAAAAATCATTAGGATATTAAGTAAAGATCATGTTCCATGAAGATATTTTGTAAATTTCTTACCATAAATGTATCAAAACATTTTTGATTAGTAATATGCATTGCTAAGAACTTCATTTGGACAACTTTAAAGGCAATTTTCTCAATATTTTGATTTTATGCACCCTCAGATTCCATATCTTCAAATAGTTGTATCTTGGCCAAATTTGATGTATAAATCTAAATTTTGAAAAATTGACCCTTATGACTGGTTTTGTGGTCCAGGGTCACATATGTAAATATAAATAAACAAATAGAAAAATACATTGAAAAATCAAATAAATTGTATGTACAGTTGTGTTATAGATAGAATGGGAATAGAATAGAATAAGAAAATACAGTAAAATCTCTAATATTGTGAAATATTATTACAATTTAAAATAAATATTTTATATTTGAATATATTTTACAATAGAATTTATTCCTGTGAATGTAATGTCATATTATCTTTCAGAAATCATTCTAATAAGCTGATTTAGTTCTCAAGTAATATTTCTTATTATTATCAATACTGAAAATGGTTTTCTGCCTAATATATTTGTGGAAACAGTGATATATTCTTTCAGGATTCTTACTGCACAGAATATATCTAAAATATAATTTTTGTAACATTATACATGTCTTTAGATCAATTTAATGCATCCTTGCTGAATAAAAGTATTAATTTCTTTCAAAACAAAAAACTTAACAGACCCCAAACATTTCAACAGTAGTTTATAGTTTTGTTTTATGAACTGAGTAATTGTGTGCATCTATGAACACATCAAACATAAAGTACACAATATGTGAATTAAAAATGTTGCAATTAATCAAATTTGTTTTTTTCAAAACTAAACATTTGTATTTTAAAGATGTATACCTTCTACCTGTCCAGTGATGCATGTAACAGGAAGCCTGAATAAGGTTTTTCCGTTCTCATGTACCTTATTCCAGTCATGAGAAATTGATTTCCTTCAGAAAATAAATAAACAGATTTATTATGTGTATGCTGCATATACATACACATCATAAAACCTTACAATAACGTATAATTGCATGTGACTGGCTACCAAAATAATCTTGCACTACACAAACACTATGTAACCGCAAACACACCCTAAACAAAGGTATATCATTCACAAAACTAATAATCTACAACCCACAACAGAGTTTCAGGTGATTAGTTACCTATACAACTCAGCCAACGGTTCACTCTCCTGGCTGCTCATTTGTTCAAGGTAATCATCCAATCCACAAGCAATGTCCAAGGCCTTCTGAAGATTATCACGCAGCTCAGCGGGAACATTTGCATTATTCTCTGCAATCTCTTTAGCCTTCAGCAGGTACTCAACGACAAACTCCACAGGAGTGTCTGAAACTAATATTCAAATGAAGGATTAGTAAATTAGTAGCATGTATGTGATTGGTTTTCACATCTATGCAATACAGCTACAAAACTTATTACTGATGTACTACCCGGTAGAAAACTGATTACATAACACACCACGCCTGTAGAATGTATTAATCATACAGGCCACATAACATCACATGACCTTGTGGCCTTTGAAAAATAACGTATTGTGTGTCATCATGTTACTTGCAACCATTAAAAGATAGAGAAAGAAAACAAAAAAAACAACAACAATGGGTGTAGTTTGTTGCTAAGAGGCAGGTGACCTTAAAAACATTTAATTTAATTTGACATTTCTTCTTCCACCTCACGAGCCCCTTGCACTTCGGTTATGAACCCCTAGGGGTCCACATAACACTAGGTGAGAAAACATCAACTAATTTGCAGCGTTCTGTAATCGTATAATCTTCTTTTTTCATTAATAACTATAAATCTAACTGTTATTGAACATTAGTGTATTTGTTGCTGTTTTTAAAAAAAAAAAAAAAAAAAAAAGCAATAAAGCTTTTATAAAATTTAGATGTGCATCAGTTGGCTATTACAGAAACTTAGTAGACTATACTAATTTGAAAAAATAAAGTTAGGTTACACTGTATTTGAAGGTATCGTTGTTACAGTGTAATTATTCATTTAAGTACTGAGTAATATATTAACTGCATGTACTTACTATATGGTTAGGATTAGGGTTTGGCTTAGGGTTACTTGCATGCAATTATGCATAATTAATTGTTATTATAATAGTAAGTGCATGTAACCTGTAACAAGGACATCTTAAAATAAAGTGTTACCTAAAGGTATATTTCCTAAATGAAATTACCATGGATTCTGATACATTAAAGGGATAGTTCACCCAAAAATGAAAATTCTGTCGTCATCGTTTACTCACCCTCAAGTAGTTCCAAACATGGATGAATGTCTTTGTTCTGCTGAACACAAAGGAAGATATTCTGAAGAAAGTTTGTAACCAGGCTGTTTTGGGGCACCATTGACTTCCATAGTAGGAAAAAAATATACTATGGAAGTCAATGGTGCCCCAGAACTGCTCTGTTTCCCACATTCTTCAGAATATCTTCCTTGGTGTTCAGCAGAACAAAGACATGCATACAGGTTTGGAACTACTTGAGGGTGAGTAAACAATGACAGAATTTTCATTTTTGGGTGAACTATCCCTTTAAATGTTTCTGCAATACAGCTCAGATTCCTCTGAGCAAGATCATAAAGTTTAGCCTGCAAAACCTGTCCAAAAATGAACAGATTTGACAGACAAGTAGGCCTAACATTAAAATGAATATTTCTGTATTAAAATGTATATTTTTCAGAACTACAGAAAATCCCCCCAAAATCGCTCCAACACCTTCCCTCCAAACCAACGACTAAATAACTCTAGTGTTTCTACACAAACCTCTAATTTTCCATAAATAAACACACAACGACACATGAGCGATTTTCAAAGTAGGGTAAACATGGAGTACTTCTGTTGTCTGTGCATCTTATTGTTTTGCTGCACGACCAATGTTGACATTGCGCTGTCAACTTGATACCACTGACCGAGTTTAGTAACACACTAACCCTGACTGGAATTGCTCTCGTGGCGTTTAAAGTTATTTTTGGCTGTGTGTCTGTGTATAAGAGCTGTAAGACTTTGTATTGAACATGCTTTAGATCTGCTACAACAAACAGAACTGACGTTAATTCAGAAAATGTGCAGTTTGACTTGTCATTTAGCGAGCTGTAAAAAAGTTTGGGAATACAAACCGACGCACGGAAACATTCCTACCTTTTGCTGCCTGCATAGCGAATCTTCGGAGCTTCAATTGGGAGGGTTGTGTTGGTCGTGTTCCCCGTTGCACAAGCCCAGTTAGCCCACCTTACAAGCATAAACGTTATGCAAATGATCACGTCACAAACTTACACAAGGCAACGAATTCGCCCTCAGTGCACCGCTCCGTTTCAGTGTGCAGCTTCCTCACGTGTGCGTGCACAGACTACGTAACTGCGCTTCCGAGAGTTGAGTTTCGAGGGCTGCAGGCGGTTCGACTCTTGTGAATTGCAGTCCACGCCCCGCAAACCCACCGGTTTGAGCTCTAACCATTGCGCAAGTAACGCATTACACTTGCACCTTATGTTTTTATGAAGTTTCAATTAGTCAAATATGTACATGACTGCAAAATTGTTGTCTTATAGGCTAACTGTCATACTTGGTTGTGGGTTTGCCTTGATTGAATAAAAACAGTATTAAAAGCTGAATTATTTTTAAGCTGCAACACTGCAACACAATCAATATATCATTAATTTACGAGATTTAAAAACTAATTTATATGCATTATATCTTTTTATCTTTATTTTTTCAAAACAATCACATGAGTCACTGTTGAAACCCCTGTGCTTATAATGGAATGAAAGTTATATTATTTTAGAAAGTTATATTATTTTATCATTAACGCTTCTGAAAACTACTTATTTTATGTTTGTTGAGAGAATGTACATAACATTTTTGAAATGTTTTGAATTGAAATGTTTGTAATATTAACTTTATTCAAGTATGAAATATTAATTAATTAATATGACTTAAGAAACCTCACAACCACACACAAACAAGCAAACAAACATGATAATGATTCCAAAGTTCCAAAGTATTGGATAGTGGATAGTTTGACATGGGGCATGTACAGATTAAAAAGTCAAATTATTGACACCCCACCCCCCCCCCTCCCCGCCGGAAGAGGAAAAAAAAGAACATGCAAGTGATTCCAAAGTTCCAAAGTGTGTTGGATAGCTTGACATGGGGCATGCAAAGATAAAGTGTAAAATTATTTTGCAATATTTCTTAACGCAACTGATCTCATTCCATCACACATATCTCCTCCAAATCATAATTCCTAATATTTCCTGATAGCATTATTACAAATTATATTCACTTAAAATAAAAAAATGCTACTAATATACAGTAATTCCAAAAATCATAATTTTACATTTTTTGAATATGTCAAAACTGAGGTCTGCACTAACTTTTCTTGTGTACACGTGATTACTTATCAAACAGTCAAACCCGTTGAACCAGCTTCTCTTTATACACCAATGACTTCAGTGGTCGTGACCTTATTTTGTTACTGTTTTATTTGTATTAGATTCACTTTGGTGTATCCATTAATAATCATTTAGCCTATTTATTTGTGTGTGAAAGAAAACTCCAATAAACTGAGATAAAAAGAGGATGGGTTAACCTTATGACTGTTATCAATGAAAATACACAATAGCAGAAACATTGCACACTCTAAGCATTATCTTTGAGTCTATCATCAAATAAAAGTCATCACCTTCTTTAAACATTTATATTTGCGAAGTGCTCTCGGAATGGAGCATATTCTGACATTCTGCATATTCATGAATACAGTGCACTTTGGTGCTCCATTTAAGAAAAATAAATAAATACATTTGACTTCATAATCGTGGACAGGGCCATTTTCACCTGTCCAACATTTAGCTCTCATATAACGTCCAGTAATATTTCATAACCCGCCCGCCTCGGCGCGTATTGCGCACGCGTGATCATTACATATAACTGTTCCTATAGAGTTGTGTAAGTTCAAGTTCAGTGAGACATCACGGTTTTGGAGAGAGAGAGAGAGAGAACCTTTCGTAAGTTTTCCGCGCAAGCTCCTCCCAGATTCCTGCTGATGCACCCCATGACATTATTTATTGACGCTTCACATATGGAGAGCCCTGGTGAACCTTTAACGGTTAATACACCTGAAATTCGCAAGCCAGCTGTTCCTAGCCAGCCATCTCCAGAGAACTCGACGATGGAAAACCTCAACCGACAGAAGGAAACCGTATTCAGCCTGGTGCAGGTGAAGGGGACGTGGAAACGCAAAGCTGGGCAAAATGTGAAGCAAGGAATAAAAGGACGAGTGTCAGCTGCCAAAATGTGCGTATAAATAGATAATTATTTCGAACATTTATAGAAAACTTTACTTTAGTTCTCAAAATATGTTGTCAGGTGTGTTTAACAAGGAAACGATGAAGTGTGTTTATGGAAACAATGAAATGAATTGGTCTTATCAAAGTCAGGCTGAATCAGCGTGCATTAGGGTCAGAATTTTTAAAGCTCACATCGATTTCAAATAACTCATACTGTACTGAGAAACTGCACCCATCTGTAATCAGTTTTTTGACCCACTTAGAAACATCAAATAGCCTACATGGATTTGGAGGTTTTATCTGATGTATATGAATGTAATCTTATGTATTAAAATGTAATGTAGCCTATTAAAATATGTATATAATTAAAACGAATATATTTCATTTGGATGGATTAACAATATTTGAGCAAAAATGTTATGTGCAGAAATGTATGACAACTTTTGTATCATTGTGCTATTAGTAAATTGACATATTAATAGAGCTATGCTTTTTGTTCATTCATACATAGGCTATTTCATTTTTCTTCAAACTAAGTCTCCAGTAAAACAGGAGGAGTCAAATATGAGCTCACTTTACATATCCAATACAATCATCCCCTTATGCAAAGCTGGTTGTGTCAATACAGCAAAGTGCAGTAGTAGTTTGTATTGCTATGTATCCATGGGGCCTTTTACACCTAAGAAATTATTAGAAAATATAAAAGATTTTTAGCCAGACTGCTTAATTTAAATTAGCTTACAGTAGTAAAATTTACTTTAGATTTTTATTAGTTTGAAAACAGAAATATTGCAGTCAGGTAGCACCACTTATATTTTTTGTAATATATAATCTGACATATATATATATATTTTTTTTTAATCAAAAACAAGCTACAAAATGAGTCATGAGCTTTATATGTTGCAGTTACGAAAGCACCTCCTCTAGTGGCACCACGTGGACAGTGGTCACCCCCATCACCTTCACATATACAGTTACTCAGACCAAAAACCTTCTTGACCCCAGCAATGACACTCTGCTTTTGGGCCACATCAGAGACACTCAGCAGCTTGAGGCCGTACGGTCCAGCACCAAGCCCTTAAAACGCTTCATAGTCATGGATGAGGTAGTATACAATCTCTATGGTTCTCAGGTCACCGACTACCTCGAGGCCAGACACGTCCTGTACCGGATCCTGCCCCTGCCCACGACGGAGGAGAACAAGTCCATGGAAATGGCCCTGAAGATCCTGGAGGAAGTCCACCAGTTTGGCATCGATCGGCGCACCGAGCCCATCATCGCCATCGGAGGTGGGGTCTGCCTGGATATCGTGGGTCTCGCAGCATCCCTCTACAGAAGGCGCACTCCATACATTCGTGTTCCCACCACCCTTTTGTCATACATCGATGCAAGCGTTGGAGCAAAGACGGGCGTGAATTTCGCAAATTGCAAGAATAAGCTAGGCACCTACATCGCACCTGTTGCTGCCTTCTTAGACAGGTCGTTTATACAGACAATTCCTCGCAGACACATATCTAATGGTCTTGCAGAAATGTTGAAGGTACTTTTTTTTTTCCTTTCCTTTTTTGCAGTATTTATTATTATAAGTTTTATCATTACACCACTCTGCATCATATTTGCCGAATGAAATCCAATACTTGTTTCTTGCTAATTCTGAGGTGCTGATTCCAAAAATACTGCCTGTTTTTCTCTAGCACATCACACTTTCTCACAAAATAGGATGTGCATTACTTAGCATTTTTGCTTTCGACAACCATTTGAAAGTGAAGAAGTCTTGTATTATCCCTTAATCACTAGAAAAACTGCAACTAAGACACTAATAATTCTTATCTTATCTCTGAACCAGGTTAGAACTGTTTGTTCAAATCTCAGTCAATTTTCACATGTATGAATAATTCTAAAGACATTTTTATGTCTAATCCTGATTTCAAGGTCGAATTATGGCCAGTGATGGAGGAAAAAGTAAACAAAATTTTTTTCTGCTACATCTGTGGGTGTTTTACTAAATCTAACCAGTGACAGAAAATTACAGATTTTGTAAAAAAAACTTATTTATTTAAAAACTTTGTGTTTATGTTCTGACATTAAATGGAGTATACTGATGATATTTTTGAACTTCACATCATCAAATTGTGTAATATTAAGCCTTTTTTGCAAGATGCAGGGCTGTGTTTTTAGTATTATTTGTCTTTTTTTATTTATGTTTTTGTTTATACTTGTGTTTTATTGTTCTAGATGGCTCTCATGAAGCACAGAGGGCTGTTTGAACTTCTGGAAACGCAGGGACAGTTTCTTTTAGACTCCAAGTTCCAGTCCGGTTTGGTTCTCGAAGACGACCGCATTGACCCTGCTTCTGTTTCTACACGTGTCGCCATAGAAACCATGTTAGAAGAGTTGGCCCCAAACCTGTGGGAGGATGATCTTGACAGACTGGTCGACTTCGGTCACCTGATCAGCCCAGAACTAGAGATGGTATCTTCACTTCATCATCTGCACATTCTACTATTTCCAAAGGGTTGGGTGGGGTTAAAAATTATAGTCTTTCACTGATGATTGATCTGTTGCGCCTCAAGGCTTTTAATTTTTTTTTTTTTTGTGCGAGATACATTATTTTAGGAATGTTGACTGTCTGAAAACTGCTCTCAGAATTGGATACGACTCTCCAAGTTAAAATGCCTTTGTACAGTATACAGTACTTGTAAAATGCAGCAATAACCACATGTGAAATGTTTAATTATCTTTTTTTTTTTTTCATTCTTAGAAAGTCCTACCAGCTTTACTCCACGGTGAGGCAGTAAATATCGATATGGCCTACATGGTGTATGTGGCGTGTGAGATGGGGTTGCTCACAGAGCAGGAGAAGTTCAGGATCGTCTGTTGCATGCTGGGACTGGAGCTGCCGGTGTGGCATCAAGACTGCACCTTTGCTTTGGTTCAGAAATCTCTGTGTGACAGACTACAGCATTCCGGGGGGCTCGTGAGAATGCCTTTACCAACAGGCCTCGGAAGAGCAGGTAATATATTTGAACCTTAAGGTTCACATGCTTCAAAGGCTAGTCTAGGTCTGATAAAGAGTGGTAAATGTAAAACATCAGTTATATAATTGTGCATGGTTAAGGTAAACTGGCTTATCAACTTTTAAAAGGGAGGAAAAGGGAGGCAGGCCATGCTTTTTGTTGTTGACATCAAACAATGTACCGCCATTTAAACTCAAATTTGGCACAATTTTTTGGCATAACTTCCTAAGTTACATTGTTAGATGCCAGCATGGTCAGGTTTTTAGATATCCCTTCATCCTCGAAAACCTTGAGGACTGAGAAAATATGACCCAGACTGCTGTTGAGGCTGAAGCAAGGATTCTTTAAAAATAACATAATAATTTTAACATATTATCTGCACAAACAAATGAGTTTAGTTGAGTTTTTATTTATAATTAGTTATAATTATCAATAATTATTTTGTTAATTACACACACACACACACACACACACACACACACACACACACACACACACACACACACACACACACACACACACACACATTATAATGCATGTATAAGCAAATCTTACAAGTATGACATTCATGGCTTCTTGAAGTTATTAAAAAGGAAAGATTTTAAAGCACCCAAAAATGATATTTAACATATTGTGTAAAGTGTTAGTCACATGATTTAGAAAAAAAATCATATTCTTTCCACATTCCTCACTTAGAAATCTTCAACGACACTGATGAAGGCACTCTGTTCCGGGCGTACGAGAAGTGGTGCGATGAACTGAGCACTGGTTCACTTCAATGAGACCTCAGCCAGTGTTTACGTATAGGGGAGCCTCTTAGCTTTAACAATTTATACGCATGTATTATTCTATGACAGCTTTTGTTTTCTTTTTATTTTGTATACATTATGGGCATTTAAGTGTTTTACATTTAAAACAATTGCTTCTCATTACTATGATTGCCATTTTTGTAAATGGCCGTGAATGGAAGAAGGCTGACTTGATATGTGAAGATTTTTTATTTAGTTGTGTTTAAGGGTTTCTTTCCCATCATTTCATATTTGATAAAGGGACATTTCGGTTAATAATGAAATCATTTATTAAAATGTAAAAAGGTCTGCCTGATGTGTTGGATGTAGTGCATGCAAGTTTTCTAATAAACAATTTACTTATTAAAAAAGTCTCTGTCATGATGAGAAAGATGAATTATGTTTTCACAGCATCATGAAAACCATCACAAACACCACATATATGTGTGGAAAACATGACACCATTGGTCTGATATTCAATGAATTTTCTCTTCTTTTTTTATGTCTTCATAAGTCTTAAAAAACACAAGAATAATGGATATTAATACAATAATACTACTAGATTTGAATCAGATAATCTAATCTAAATTTTCACTCCTGTCTTCTTCAATGATTTGCTGCATAAATAAAACTTTTTTTAATCATTTTTGAGACCTTATTGACTTATACAAAATTGCAGTAGACATCTGATAACAAGTATAACATGAGGTAGAAGAGACAAGAATATAGAACAGACTTGTATTTAGCTGTTCATCATTATATAAATAAAAATTTGTATGTTTTTATCAATCACGATTTTGACATGATTTTTGATACTTCTACTGATAATGTTAGTATCTTGTCCAAACTGTCATCACTGTAATCACTGATTATTGATTAAAAACAGTGCCTGAAGAATAATACCCACCATGCTGTGTAAAAGTACATACTGTACTGATAAATCAAGCCAGGTTTAAAAAAAAAGTTGAGAAAAAAAGGATAATTTCTTTTAGGATTAATCAACATTCATTCCTCAAATCTATCCTCTCTTCAATTCCATTCAGATTTGTTGCCCAGTACCCAAGCAACATCGCTCGGCAACAGTCCAGCTTTCTCATGGTGGAATGAGGAACAAAGTAAAATATTTCAGTGAGTTATAGCTTAAGGTGGGCGTCCTAAATTAGATTGCTTCTACAATTACCAGACCTCTATGAATGTTTCTCCTGTAAATATGTCTGTGTTGTGTTTTTGATGTTGCTCTTGGTGTACAGTTAATTAACAGTTGTACACTAGAAGAGAATTGAAGTGTGCACGCCTAGACACGCGTTACTGGTTATTCCACCCCTGGAAAACCTACACCCCAAGAAATTAAGTTGCATTTGTGGACAATATCAAGCCAACTCCAGAAATCACACTTTAGGGGATTTTATTCTAGCTATTCTTCATATTGTTCTAGAGAAATCCTTCATAAATCAACAAACTGTTAAAATCAGTCAATCTTAACTAGTAAACTCCAACATGATAAATGAAAAAAATATATATAATATTCTAAAATACAAGATAAGTACTGTACGTGATTTTGCTCTTCATGTTACACATGATCTGGATTGAAAGGAAACCATCTGAATGTAACACTGGTACTCTCAGGTAACATATCTTTATACAAAGAAACATCTAATCATCTAACTTTGGTTCGTCAAAGCTTGTTCACAATGCTAACAGCCATTTTCATGTTCATCCATACTGCTGCTGCCGCTGCTGCTGGATGGGATGGGGGAGCCGGAGGAGAGCAGGGGGTCACCGCTGCCCACTGGAGACAGGGTGTTGTCCATGAGCATGTCCTCCAGCTTGTTGGAGGCCTTGTTGGGGCTGTCGTAGACCCCTGGTTCCTCTTCTTCCGTGGGGCTGTCGTTGTAGCTGATGGTGCCATTGTTGAGGTCCAGAGTGGTGGGACGGGACAGGTCAGGACTGGGGAGGTGTGGGTATAAATCAGATGTGCAGTCCCCCATACCAGGCTCTTGTTTGATGGCTCGAGCCACCAGGTCAGTTGAATAAAGGCTGGGAGAGGCTACAACGGCGAGTCCATGAGCACGGGCTTGCATCTCAAGCTCCTGGACACAGCCAGAAATGACAAGTACACACACTTTAGCATAACATGATGTAGTACATTACAAAGAAATGTGGGCGTGAAAGTTGTGTGTGTGTGTAAACAGTAGGGGTATTGTGAACCAAATGCCATGTGTCAAAATGAGGGAAATTCCCCGTAATCAATTACTCAAGTGTAACTCTTGACTTTCAAGCTGATGAAGCTCTGAGCGTACTTTATATGCTTCCAAAGCAATGTTATGCTTAGTGTTCAGCCATCTAATTAAAAAAGCATTTTGTCAAAAAGCATGTCGAAACATATTTCTCCATGAAAAGCTGATCATGTGACAAGTTGCCAAGAGCTTATATCCAATCACAGTGTGTATTGTGAGCTACTGTTTATTATTTGGTTTACCTGAATACGAAGCAGGAGATGTCTGTTGGCATGTTCTAGTCTCTTTTGTCTGTTTTCCAGCTCTTTTGCTTTTTGCTGCTCTTTCTGCAGTTTCCTAATATAATCCACTGAAGCTTTCAGGATGGTGCCCTTATTCCATCTCATGTCTCTGTAAAAACAAGATACAGATCTGTGTAGCCACTAAATTTATAGTGGTATAAAATTGGCTGAATATATAAATACAGTATATATGTAATTGTAAACCAACGTTTATATTTTTGAGACTTACGGATCATTTGACTTGGGTATTAATGTCCCCAGCTCCTTAATTCTGTCATTTATATTAAAACGGCGCCTTCTTTCAACTGCATGGATGGAAAAGCCAATAAAGTTTAGACATTATTATTATTATTATTATTAATATTATATTCACTTATATTATACTTAACATTAACAACATGTTCATGCATACAAAGTAATTATAAGACTCACTGAGGTTGTGGTTGTCTTTCTTTTGTCTCTCTTTGGCCAAGGCTCTGACCTCTGCTTCTGAAGTGCATAATTATGTTAACTGAAAAAACTTTCTTCATATTTACTTAACTTCACAGTTTTAAAATCAAACCTATAAAACTTTACAAAAATACAGAGTTCAGATTTTCATCCCTAGTGTGCCAGTGTATTCTAATGTATTACTGTGTATTAGAAAATGTTTAGAAATTTAAAAAATGAAGTTCAAATGTGCATGTGTGTGTTTTTGTGGAGCATGTTTAACAATCAAGTGTCCATATTGTGTGCAATTACTGTCTTTATCAAATACACAGGCAATTTTTTTCACTGTGCATTTTGCTTGAAAATATTTTTTCTTTACTTAATATGTATGTAAATGTAATTTCAAATGTAAAACTTGTGTTTACACACATTAGGTAATCTGTATTGTTATAATCTGTATTGTTGAAAGCACTATATAAATAAAGGTGACTTGACTAGGTAATCAAATACTATGTTCTGGATATAAATGTACATTCTCACAAATCTCTTTATTCATGCTTAGAGCCTTCAGAGGCTGAGGGAAAGGGAAACATACCTACTGGAAAGCATTCAGGCCTTTGATAAGTGTCAAAGTTGCCACATGATCCAGGCTTGTCCATTATGTGCATCATGCCAGGTGCTGGGGTAACTATTTAATACAATATATCTTTCATTGATATTGTGCATTCGGAACTGCACACAATATGGATACTTTTACTATTCCTAAGAAGGGTGGATTTTCGCATGGCTACAAAAAGCTGTTATAAACTTTAATTATACACTGTAAAAAGTGATAAGTTGACTTAACTTAAAAAAAATTGAGGAAACCCGTTGTCTTAAAATTTTTAAGTAAATGATCATTAAAAAAATAAGTTAAGTGAATTGTCAAGTTCGCTTAACTTTTTAAAAAAATATATTATTTACTTTTAAAGCAACGGGTTTCCTCAATTTTTTTTTTAAGTTAAGTCAATTTATCAATTTTTACAGTGTAGGTAAGATAATCTAATTTTACCGGATAATTCCCTTTTGACAGCCGGTAGGTTAGACGGGCAGGAGTTGTTAATGGTAACCCCAGTTGGAGGAAGAGCATGATTGTTGTACATGTCCAACAGGTTTGAAGAAACTGGAATCTGAAAAATGATAAACCATAACCACACTGTAAAAAGTGATAAGTTGACTTAACTTAAAAAAATTGAGGAAACCCGTTGCCTTAAAATGTTTAAATAAATGATCATTTAAAAAAATAAGTTAATTGAATTGTCAAGTTCACTTAACTTTTTTTTTTTTTTTAATTATTATGTACTTAATAATTTTAAGGCAACAGGTTTCCTCAATTTTTTTAAGTTAAGTCAACTTTCACTTTTTACAGTGTACAAAGATTTCACTGCATGTGCTGACTGTTCGGGTGCTTATATGAATCTTAAACATAAACGTGCACGATACACTACAATCCTGATCATATATTAGGCCTTTTACCGTATTAGTCATTTGAAGTCCTGCATCCATGAATCCTAGAATATCATCGTTGTAGCTTGACTCCAAACTTATGATGTCTTCAATTACATCGTCCATCTGTAACAATTCAAATATTATATAAAACAAGAGCTACCTTCGTTAGTAATGAAGTCATGATCTGGCTAAAATAAAAAATAAAAATTGCTTAACCAATAAGATGATTGACTAATAAAACAATGAAAGATCATTATATGCCACATACATGAATCATTTCTAAGAACGTCTGTACTTTTTTTTCCCAGCTGACAATTTTTACTTTCCTAGAAACCCTTGCAGCACTGATGTACATTAGATCAAAGGCTTTACTATGCCGTTATCGATCGCTCACAGACAAAGGCAGGAACTCTCAGAAGAAATAATAAGAAGCTTTTTAGTTGTGCAACTTACATAACTTGCTTTTTTGATGTCTAACAGGCCTCAACATGCAGTTACTTAATACTCATTTTCAGCCTTGATAGAGTGATGTACATTACCATCCAAAAGTTTGGGCAGGGTCATATTTTTAAGAAAATAAAACTTTATTCATCAAAAGACAGTAAGGACATTTATAATGAAAGATTTATATTTCCATTTTTGTTCTAAATGATGTGTGTTTTTTTTTAAACTTTATTCATTAAAGTATCCTGAAAAAATAATCACCTAATCAGCATATTAGAATGATTTCTATTTTGATCATTTGATGAAGACTGGAGTAATGATGCTGAAAATTCATCTTTTCCATCACAGGAATAAATACATTTTAATATATATATACATATATATACACACACACACACACAAACATACATACATGTAGTGCATATCAAAATATTTTAATAAGAAAAATATCCAAAGCTTCACGCTTTGGTAAAATACAAATCATACGGAGAGGGATTCTTGTTTTCCCTTACCCTTTTCCTTATTTGTCCATGGACATTATAGCTGCGTTTGAATCTTGTCACTGCACTCACCATATTTTAACACTATAATTTGGTATAATGTTGTTTGACAATCTGATTGACATAACTGACGATGCTAGCATTTGCATCTACCTCTTTCTCACAGTTGAGGGTGAGAAGAGCCATAGGGCTATTAGGAGCGCTGGCTCCTGGTCCAGGGGGCATGCCGTGCTCCGTGGACTGGCTGGGGCCGGGCCCTGTGTTGGCCTGTGGGCTTAGCTTGGCTCCCAGTGCACTCGACAGGTAATGCTTCACCTGCTGCCTCTGGGTCTGCTGGATGTGGTACTTGGAGGGGCTCTCCAGGTGGGTCTGCACCTGAGTCACAAACAGAGAGGTGATGCCAATGTGTTCAGCAAGACATTCAGACACGTGCTACAGTATGTGTTCTGTAGCGATTCATTTCTATTATGCTTCCTATTTTTTGTAGAAAAGAAGCTCACATTTGGACTAAATGCACTGCATACATTAAATACTTTTAGAACCGCTCTGTGTACAAATATTGCAAGCATGCTTAAAAGGACAAAACGCACAGGCTTGGCTATGAATCTGAGAAAGGAAACACGATAGAAGAAACAGTCAATAACAAATTCAATCGATCCCACCAATATGTTTAAACTTAATATGAACTATGTCTGTTCTAGATCAAGTTTCATCTCACCTGGTAATGACTGTACTCAAGCATCTCCAACATGTTAAACAAGATTATTTGTTATCTTAAAAAATATTCCCTTTGTGGATTCAGTTTACGATGTGCAAAAATTGACCAGTCGTCTCGGCCAGTTGAAGATATCAATGCCAAAGAAAAGACTGAAAATGTATTTAAGGGGCTGGGAGGGGATTGCTGTCCTCATATTGTTTTTTTTACCAAAACTATGAATTTATGCCTTTATAGAGTTCATTTGACGTCACCAGTCCATTTCCACAAAAGGCCCATTGAAACTATGGGTTACTAGTGTCTAAACTGAAACTGGCTTACGGCTAACTAACGTTTCATCTTTAGTTCCACTCATCCTGCATAAAACATTGTTTGTTCTCAGCATCCAGCATACAATCACTGCCACTGTTAGTCTATAAACAAGACAGTTTAAGATGGAGTTATCTCTGAAATGTTGAAGGGGGAAAGAAAGGAAAGAGAACTTTGTTGCCTGATGGGCCTTTGGTTTTAAAGGTTGAAATATTGTGCACATGTATGTAAGTGCGCACAAAAAATCTCACAGACGTACAATTCATATACGGTTGAACCACTGGTTTAGGACCTACAAAGGCATTAGAGGCAGCGTCTTCTGTTTTCTGTATATAAAGAGCTGTTGGGTATACAATATGTTATGAAAACTATAATCCTCAAGCAACCACTTCAAGTAGCTCATTTTGGATTCAAACATCTGCAAAAAATACAAAAAAGCTTAGAAAAATAGAAATGCTAACAACCATAAAAATGACATGTGAATAAATCTTTGAAATGTTGTTCCAAA
This sequence comes from Acrossocheilus fasciatus, assembly GCA_036784905.1. Lineage (NCBI taxonomy): Eukaryota > Metazoa > Chordata > Actinopteri > Cypriniformes > Cyprinidae > Acrossocheilus > Acrossocheilus fasciatus. The sequence goes on along the minus strand of CM071943.1, from coordinate 25,647,116 downwards.
AATTGTTTATCATTTGCATAACCATTTTTCGGGTCTTTTGCACATTTGCACAAAGCACATGCATGCATACAGTTGATATCTAACTGATCCAAACACAAATTTAAATTGGTATGACCTGCTCATAATAAGCATGGGATCTGTTCAATCAAAGATTAATATCTATTTCTTGGAAGTGCCTCGGGTACTTTTCATTTCAGAATTTGAATCCGTTAAACCACAGAGCTAATCTAAACTAATCTTATCTTATCTCCTGATATGTTAAAAAAAAAGAAAAGAAAATGATCATGCAAAAACAAACAGCATCTTTCTAATTTACATGACATAGTATTCACAGATGAACAGGAGAAGTGCAATGTTCTGCTTTTAAATGCTATTTAAATTTTTAAAAATCTTTATTTTCAGTTGATTTATTTCATTTGTCCAGACATTTTCTGAACAACAACAAAAAAGCAGCCTTGGACCGTTGGGTTGCTTTCACAACCCTCCTCCCCCCTTCTAAATGTTTTCATAGTCCTTTGGATGTCTTAAAAAGCTAAATTGTTTTTTAGAAGTCAAACAGAGGGGTGATTCAGACATCCCTGCGATGAAGACCTCACATTAGTGGCATCATCAGTCACGTGTAGATCAAGCACTTGAGATCTCTGGACTAGGAATATATATTATTAATGCACTAAACTATGTGTTTGGTGATGGTCAGATTACACAGATTATACTGACACTGAAACTACTCAATGAACCTGGTTTAGTGGAGAAACAATAGCGGCCTTGTAAATTTTAGTGTCCATTCTAATTATGAATCAATACCACATTTCACATTATTTAATTTAGAAAAGCATAGGAAATTAACAAACTGCATGATTTATTATTAATGCATTACATTGTAATGTATTGCTATTATGTACTGTGTATAATGGCACCACGAGACACATACACACTGAAAATTCCCTTCTAGTAAACTATATATTTGTCACCACAATGTAAGGAGTCCCTGCAGCAAAAGAAATAATTCCTGGATTTTTATGGATAGATTAAAACAGACTGTGGGCAAATGCAAAATATTCACAAGTGTCAATAGTCATTGCTTTCAAAATGACGTGACTTTTTTTTTTTTTTGCACCAAATGAATTCAGGGAAACAATATTAGGTTCTACTGATCCTTTGCATAATGTGTGTGTTTATGTATGTGTTCCAAGGTAGCCAGACATCATAAAATGAGTCATGTGTGGATTCTGTAGACAGCAGTGTCATCTAGACCATAAAAACTTTAGTCAGGGCATATAAGAATGCTGCTCTTTTTCTTATAACATAAGGGGAAGTCTTTGTGCTTTTATTTACTCTCACTTGTACTATCCTTCTTCACCCTAAAATGTTAGGGTTCGATAAACTCTTCCTGCTGAAGAGAAGCAGTATTGTCTAAATGCCTACAGCTACTGCGTCTATGGAGAGATTCAAAAATTCATAAACAGCCATTCTCCTATGGGAAGTTGATAAAACTGAGGAAGGTAATAGTCAATAGTCAACCGTGTCTTTGGGGAGTTGTTGACATTTTCTTGGTGACTCAAGGCTGCTAAAGTGCCATGTATGTTGGGTGCTGTTCAATAAAAGACATGCAGTAACACTGTACGTAAAGCCATAATGAAATCCTTTAAAATTTTATTATTTATTTTTTAATCTAACCTAAAATATGTCATTATTAAATTTAATCCTACATTGTATTGGAGCTTCAAAATCAAATCAAATAATGAAATCAAATAATTCACTTCAAGCACTGACTACAGGTGCTGGTCATATAATTAGAATATCAACAAAAAGTTGATTCATTTCACTAATTCCATTCAAAAAGTGAAACTTATATATTATATTCATTCATTACACACAGATTGATATATTTCAAATGTTTATTTCTTTTCATTTTGATGATTATAACTGACAACTAAGGAAAATCCCAAATTCAGTATCTCAGAAAATTAGAATATTTACATTTGAGTTTCAATTAATGGCCATCCCTACAGTATAAATTCCGGGTATCTCTTGTTCTTTGAAACCACATTAATGGAGAAGACTGCTGACTTGGCAATGATCCAGAAGACGAACATTGACGCCCTCCACAAAGAGGGTAAGTCACAGAGGGTCATTACTGAAAGGTATGGCTGTTTACAGAGTGCTGTATCAAAGCATATTAAATGCAAAGTTGACTGGAAGGAAGAATTTGGGTAGCAAAAGGTGCACAAGCAACAAGGATGACTGCAAGCTTGAGAATACAGTCAAGCAAAGCTGATTCAAACACTTGTGACAGCTTCACAAGGAGTGGACTGAAACTGGAGTCAGTGCATCAAGAGTCACCATGCTCAGACATCTTCAGGAAAAGGGCTACCAAGCCACTTCTGAACCAGAGACAACGTCAGAAGCATCTTACCTGGGCTGTGGAGAAAAATAACTGGACTGTTGCTCAGTGGTCCAAAGTCCTCTTTTCAGATAAAAGTAAATTTTGCATTTCATTTGGAAATCAAGGTCCCAGAGGAAGAGTCTGGAGGAAGAGTGGAGAGGCACAGAATCCATGTTGCTTGAAGTTCAGTGTGAAGTTTCCACAGTCTGGGATGATTTGGGTTGCCATGTCATCTGCTGGTGTTGGTTCACTGTGTTTTCTGAAGTCCACAGTCAACACAGCCATCTACCAGGAAATTTTAGAGCACTTCATGCTTCCTTCTGCTGACAAGCTTTATGGAGATGCTGATTTCATTTTCCAGCAGGACTTGGCACCTGCCCACACTGCCAAAAGCACCAAAAACTGGTTTAATGACCATGGTGTTACTGTTCTTGATTGGCCAGCAAACTCACCTGACCTGAATCCCATAGAGAATCTATGGGGTATTGTGAAGAGGAAGATGCGATATGCCAGACCGAACAATGCAGAAGAGCTGAAGGCCACTATCAGAGCAACCTGGGCTCTCACAACACCTGAGCAGTGCCACAGACTGATCGACTCCATGCCACGCCGCATTGCTGCAGTAATTCAGGAAAAAGGAGCCCCAACTAAGTACTGAGTGCTGTACATGCTCATACTTTTCATGTTCATACTTTTCAGTTGGCCAAGATTTCTAAAAATCCTTTCTTTGTATTGGTCTTAAGTAATATTCTAATTTTCTGAGATACTGAATTTGAGATTTTCCTTAGTTGTCAGTTATAATCATCAAAATTAAAAGAAACAAACATTCGAAATACATCAGTCTGTGTGTAATGAATGAAATGAAAGTTTCACTTTTTGAATGGAATTAGTGAAATAAATCAACTTTTTGATGATATTCTAATTATATGACCAGCACCTGTAAATGCTTCCAGTAGGATTTTTTTTGTTTGTTTGTTTGTTTTGCACCAGAGCTACAGTCTCATACTGCCAATACTGTGTCTTTACCCAAATGCTCACTCGAATTGCCATGCCCCTTAAAAGCCATACTAAAACAGGCTTCTTCTGATCTGCTTACCCTCTAGAATCAGAAGAGGGTCTGATAAATTCAAGCTTGATCATGACTAAAAATACCTGTGGCTTTGCTAAGTTGCCTTTGGGACAGGAGGTCTTGAATGTGCAAATTCTTTGAATTCTTTAAAATTTGACATTTGAAAAAGTTGTTATATTATTGGTTATTTGAGAATTATATTATGGTTTACATTTCACAAACATCACTAAACTCACTTGTGTAAACTGTGTACAGTTGCATGCAAGAAATGCAATGCAACTCTAAAGGGCTTTGTTGTAAGTCTTGATTTCAATCTTTTTGAAGATCTGTTGAAACATCTAAAATGAGATGAATCAACTCCTTTTACTGCAAAAGGGTATGACATACATCTATGTAGAACAGCAAACTAACAAATGGTTATCAAACATAGAAGACGTACATAGTTTTGGGTAGCATCAGTGGTGTCTTGATATTTAGACAAAAACAAACAAACAAACAAACAAACAAAATACAGTGAAGCTGAGCTTAGTTCACTCCAAAATCATCACATTTTATCATCATTATGAAACTTGTGATGAAACATGATGACATTATACAGTTTTGGAACGACGCGAGGGTGAGTAAATGATGACAAAATTTTCATTTTGGGGTGAACTATTCTTTTAAGATTTGTACTAGTATATGACACCCATCTCTCGAACATGCACCTCTAGCAACTATTCAGCTGTTATACAAGAAGTAAAGGAGTCATGTGATTTGCTAGAATGGAACAGACAGAACAGTTTTTTGATTCATCATCTTTTATGAATGAATGAATTAAATAATGAAATATCAAAACACTGACGCAACGTTGCTGCCCATAGCAATAAAAATGTATGTAAATTATAATCACTGAAACTATATCAATTACATATTCCACCTACATTAAAGGAATATTTCCTTTTTTACTGAATAAAGCAATATTCTTGATGGATTTGTTTCTTACAAACATGCAGATTTTCACTTTACAAAATGGTAATCAATGGACTGGAGTGGTGTGGATTAGGATCCATTTGTAAGCAAGTGATGTAAAACTAAATTTCTCCAAATCTGTTCTAATGAAGAAACAAACTCGTCTATATCTCGGATGGCCTGTGGAAGAATATATTTTCTTCTTAAGAAAAGAAAAGAAAAAAACACCATCCACTCCACATTAAACTTTGCTGACAATAACTTATCTGTTAATTTGAACTTTTATATCAACCTGAAGGCCATAAAAGATCAGTTAAGGGGTCAAAGTTCTGACAACTTATGTAGTGGTGAAAGTGGGGAGAGTAAAATGATCTGAACCACACTCAAAATGTGCATGACCAACATCCAGCACATTTAAGACAACAGACACTTTGTATGTATGAGAGAGCAGTTGAGGAAAAGAAAATGTGTGCATTTACAAATGTGTGCAAGATTGCACGATGCATGTGCATATACATCAAAGAAAACGCGAGTGCGTCAAACTAAAATAGAAAGCATAAGAACACTTCACAAGCAAATTCACAAGACATTTACATTATAAAACAACAGATACACTATTAAAATAAAAGACAAAGGGTACTGTATTTAGACACTTTCTGGTTGGACAAAATGTTCATAGATAAGACGAGAACTACACCTGAATTTTGGTAAAAGGGATGCCAAAAATATTCAAAATTTTAATGGTTGCAGATGCTCGGTTTGATATTTTGTTATCTAATGCAATGACATTCAAACATTATTAAGCATGGCTTATTGGTCCAAATGAAGCCACTGAAAGCATGAAACAATTAATTTGCAAGTGTAATATGTTATAAATAAACACATAAAGTATTTATTGCTTTGTGTGTGTGTGTGTGTGTGTGTGTGTGTGTGTGTGCGCATTAGGTTTAAATGCAAGCCTGAGGGGTGTAAATTAGCATTTGCCCTTAGTGAAGAGACATTCACATTACGCATAACGGCCATGATGAAGACACACAGCTCAAGAGGAGGGGTTTGAGACAAAAGAGCAGCTTTTCTCCAGCCACATTCGTGCAATGTGCTTTTGGGCCTGTGGCAAGAGGCATTAACAAGAATGTACCAGAGTCGGACCAGAATGGGCAACACTGGACCATTGATGAGGGATTACAAAAATGCACTTGCTTAAATGACAGACAATACAGCTTATGTGTGCATCTGGGATACTGTCCCAAGTCAAGTCTGATATAAATTCAATAAAACTCCAAGATGCACACGTTATGACAGTTGGTGGGCCAGGGCAAAACTGAATACACAGTGTACCATAATGTGGGCGTTGAGAGCACAAATATTTGTCACGGTGTCAGAGGTCGGAGAGGCCACACAGGCCAAAAACAGAATGAATGATGACTTTATAGTCAGACTCATATAGAAATAAAAGGCAATTAGTCACTCTTATGAAAGTGCATAATACACTGCTCACAAGTCTAAGATTATCCAGCAATGAGGACAATGTAAGTTAGGAGACTCTTCATAGGCAAAAGTGAGCTATATATATTAGATCTCATTTAAAAAGTATAAATTGGAGAGAGAAAAAAAAATGCTATATGGCAACTCTGCGACAAGTTGTCAAAAAACAGTTTTCTACAACTTTCCATGGAATTTAGCTGTGTGCAGTTCCTTGAAACATGTGTAAAACATGCATAAATACAATTAAACTATTGCAAACTTCCAAATAAACAAATAACTGAAATAGCTTATCCGATGCCACAGTCTAAAAAATAGCCTACCAATTTAGGAAATGCATTACTGAAACTGCACTATAGCACAGAACTGCCATTTGGCATAATATCAAATATTTCTTGATTTTATGTAAATAAGTAGATGATGTTGTTCAAAATTCAACATTATCTAACAATTTATCAAAGTTGTATAGTGTTATTAACCCATTTAATCCCAAATTTTTCCCAGACATGAAAATATCCAAATGATGTGTCATTAGTAACCTTTTGAAATAATCAGTAATTGTTTTTTGAAATTTTTTTGGAAAAGTTTGTGAAAAATTGTGTTTTATATTCGGTCACAATAGTGACCGGTGGGATATGGAGAGTACTGAAATCACATATTTCTGCAGTCATAAAAATGATTATATATATTAGCTCAGCTATTTTAAACTGTTTGATCACATTCTAGGGTTACTATTATGCATAAAAAACCTTATGCAACATTGATAGGATCACTGAGATAAAAAACTAAACAATTCAACCATCACCGCATTTCAAAACTGTAGATTTTTTCTAAAATATAACATCAAATTTTTAAATCAATGCTACGAGTATTACAACATCATTATTGTAAAATTTTTCTAGCATTTGAATTTTTAATTTAGTGCAATATTTTGTCATTGCAACATTTTATTTTTATGTTCACTAGCAACTGCCATTGGATTATATTGTAAAATAAAGTTCACCGGCGTTATCCCACCGGTCACTATTGTGACCATCAACATGTTTACTCACTCTATGACCACACTCAACAAAACTCAATATATGCAAACACATATATTAATACTAGACACCCTAAAGATAACGTGTACCAAAAATCTGTGTGATTTCTTTGTTAACATACTTTACTAGTCTTTCGTTTTGGAGCTTTGATGCATCCATCATCTGCTCAAGGTGCAAACAGAAAATAAACTGCTCTGGTCATGTGACAATTTGCACTAATCATGTGAAACTGCACACATTTAATTTTTTCCATATTTGCAGGAAGTGCACTAAAACATCAGTCGGTATGGTTTGTAGAGCTTTATAAATGAAAAACTTTTTTACGATCAAAAAACATGCTAAAATATTCTTAAAACAGCATAATATTATTGGCTTCTTTATAGCAACTATACAATTTGTTGTAGATTTTGTTTTTATAAATGGCTAGCAATTTAAATGTTTCCATAAACAGTATATAGATGATTAAGTAAGGTTAGCTTATAATAAATTTTCTAAAGTTCAGCATGCCATTAAAATGTTATTTCAGTATATCTTGCCATATTCATTAAATCTTCAGTGAATTTTACAAAGGCATTACTGTATATTAACACAATATGCTCCACAATGCAGTTGAAAACAAGAAAAGTAAAGAAACATTCTCTGAATGGTACACATTTCCTAACTAAAATGGGCAATCATCAAAGAACTAATCATATGTATCGGCTTCTTATGTTTTCCATAAGACCACATATTTACATTACAGCCCAAGAAGACATTAAGTGCAGGGACTTTTTTGGCTATTACTGTAATACTCAAAGTTAGAAAAGTTTTTTTAACTAAGTAAGTATACAGTATGTTCTAGGCTTATATTATTGAACAGCATTTTGCATGTCAACTGTTTCATCTCGCATCATTACAAACCCAAAAGCTCTGAACGAATTGAATTGACACAACTCCATGAAACCTGCCAGCAAACCAATACAAACTATTTCTCAGAAACAGACCGGCCTCTTTTTTTTCCCCACAGAACAAAAGCTCTTTTTTTGCTGTCTAGGTTTTGACAGAGTACAGCGCCTCAAGTCTCATCATCTCCTGAAGCTGGCATACAAAGCAAGAGTTGTGTGTGCACACGGACAGAGTCCTGAAGCATCCCAGTCTGAAAGGTCATCCCAACCACCAATGAGCCAAGCACACAACGGCAAGCCATTCGCACATGGAGATGAAATCTGATGGCATTTAAAGTCATCTGTTTTTGGAAAACATTTGCAGGGCTATCTTACTGGAGCAATAATTACAATGATAGCATGCAACAAGCTTTATTGCGTTTTATTCAGTCTCGTGAAGCTACAAGAACAGATCGCTGTGTCACAAAGCAAAATAATGTCTTGCCTCTCTTGTAAATAAGCTAATGACATTATCTAGCTCTTTTTGAACACGGATAAAAAACAGAGGGTCTAGTTTCCATAGTAGAGCAAGCCTTTATAATGAAATTAACTTAGCAAAAAAAGTTTCAGACTGAATTGTGAGCTTTTATTTCCACGTTGCTGATCATGATGTTAAACCCCGTAGATAGGATCCTGCCCTGTCACCATTTCAAAGAAGTCTGATTTTTTTTCTTCCTAAATAATTTGAAGAATGAGAACAGCGGCCCTAATTATGAGCATTCTTGCTTGAATTAGGGCTGAGTGTGTGAGTGTGTGTGTGTGGCAGAACTGTTTGCCTTTGTCTTTGAATCTGAGCTGATTTTTTGCTTATTTCTGGTCAGGTCAGAGGTACTTCAGCTAATTAAGAGTTCACTCAATCTTTGGTCAAACCCATCTGGGTTTAATGATTTCACTTTTCTGCTTCAGCAGTCTCTGCCTGGTACCTCACAAAAAGTCAGCCTTGTGGAGCATGGACTAATCTATATCTAAGGGTACTGTGTGTGCACCTACTTAACCATATTTTGGAGACAAATTTGTACCCAGATATTAGCTAAACCTGGCAAAATCTCCTAAAACATTTTAGGGACAATATTAAAAAAAAAAAAAAAAGAAAAAAAAAAGAAAAGGTTATAATATATAATATAACCCTAAGAGAAAACCTTTTTGCAATTTTTTCAAAAAATGTAAAAATTAAAAAATTGCAAAAAGGTTTTCTCTTAGGGTTATATTATAAGTATTTATAATATATAAATATATAATTATCATAAAAAAAATTAATAATAATAATAATAATAAATACAGTTTTCTGTTAGGATTATAAAATATAAAATAGTACATAAAAATAAATTCTATGCAATGTATATAAAAACTATTCTATGCAATGCCCTCCTCATTACAAGGCCCAAGATAACGCTTCAACAGATGACCATGTTGGCATCTATGAAAACACCACAGAAGTGTCTTAATGTAAACGGATGTCAAAAAATCTGAAAATGATTTTCAAATTAAAAATTATAATTTTAAATTAAATAAATGCAACTCTACATTACTTGAATTCACCATTTTCACAAACTCTAAATGGATGGCACCTGTTTTACTTAATCAAATCACTTAAGCATAAGTTACCTTAAAATTACAACAAATCTAGTACCGCAAAGTGTGTTATTGTCAAAATACTACACAATTACTGCAGTATATTCTCCACAAATTTACACAAATTAGAAATCCTTACCAGATCCTTTCAGCTAGTTCCTTTCTGTCAGAAGGGTCATTTTTGCCGCCAATGAAACTACTTTGTGTGTCTGTGCATGAGATTCACACTATCCCCTTGTGTAGTCCAATCAGACCAACCAGAAATCAAAGCCATGAAAATACGTCAGTGTAGTGGAGCAAATAGGATTAAACTTTTCGAACGCCAAAAGTCTGGAAGCACAGCACAAATTAGGAGAGGAATTCACTGAGTACAGATAATCCCCCATATGGACTTAACACAGTTTAGTCTTTAACACCAGTATTCTTTAGCCTAAGACACAGTCCTTGGAATTTTCTCTGGAGGCCGAGATCCTACAACTGGGATCATAACAGAAAGTCCAGTGGAGTATAGCACCACTGTATCTCAAAGACCAAGTAAGCAACTTTATGTGAGTTCTATCATGTCCATGTCAAAAAACAAACAACTTAATCGGACAGCCATTTAAAAGTCACACATGTACAATGATCAAAATAGTCCTTATCTACAGAAGGCCTCACCTTCTGTGCTTTAATGGTAAATCAAATGTCCAGGATTGGGATTTATCTGGTAGAGGGCGCTCTAATTTGAAGTTCCTCAGGCCACCTGATGGTCTGGTTCTTGTTTCTTCTCAAGAATCTGTTCCTGGCATCATCCACAGATGGATTGATATGGTTGATGACAGCACTGTCGATATACATGCACACATATGATCATACAGAGACCCAAGAAATTGAACACGTGAATACCAAAAAATGCAATTGGCATAGAAACAAATGGCAGATTTACTTACTCTGAACTTTGAGAATCATAAGATAGTGATTATGTGAATGACAAAAAGAAATATGACAGAAAAAAAAAGTGTCGCAACAGCATCCACAAGGAAGTAGCAAGGGGAAGTATAGATGCAGACAAGTTACAAAGAGTGTGTCCTAGTGTAGACATAAAACATAAAACATACCTGATGTAACATAAGCTGCATATAATCAGATGCAAAGCTGTTCATTAATGCATGATATGTGCTTGTGACCACAAAATTTAAATGTCAAGTGTCACTGCTGTCAATATTCAATTCATTCAGAGTGCAGAAAAATCTAAGATTATACAAATTAATCAAGACAGCCATAATTAAATTAATTTTACAAACATGCAACCATCAAAGTTTAACCGAAATATAAATTGATTAGTCTATTTGGTTAAGGAAAATAAACATACTGTACCATGACACTCTTGCCGCTTGGTAAAATGTGGGAACTAGAGACTAAATTCTAGGCTGGCCTCCACCTGATGAGTCAACATCCTTTCAAGGAAGCTTCTAACCGTCTTGAACAACTCAGGACAGCATAAAATAAAAATCAGACAATTTAAGTTTGAATGTTTTGAAAAGTTTTATAAAATTGGAGAAATTATCTAACGTTAATGAAGCGGCAACATACATAAATATAAAAGAGGACGACTAAATGGCTCTTGGCCTGAACACTGAATTTGTTTGTAACATGCACAAATTTATTTACTTGCATAACACTTAACTGGTCTTGGTAAAATGAGGACACGTGCAGCAAAAGCATTTGGATGCTTAAATCAATGGAACCCATCTAAACAACCTGTCAAAACAAACTATTTTCCACACATCTAGCTGTAAAAAAAAAGAAGAAAAAAAAGAAAAAAAAAGTTGCTCAGGAGTGGAAAATTCCAACTGTGGTTATTCTGAGTGCTCTCTGCCAGAACTCTGTGCTTGTGACGAGTGTGAAAAAAGGAAGGATGGAGGCATGACTTGTGTATACAGACATTAAATGAAGCTGAAAATGTGCCCATTTCTGTGACAGGTTGCTGCACGTTCTTTAACCTCCCTGAATATTACAAAGCCAGACATTAGCATGACACCAGAGAAAGCTGCGTTAGAGAAATGCTGCAGTGTAAAAAGAATTGAAAACTTAAGTTTAGATGCAGATCAAAGAATCTTGCATCTTGAAAAACTAAACAAAGTCTTTGTTAGACACACAAACATATTTAAAACATGGATTCAAAAAATGAACCACGGTTTTTGTATTATTTGATTTATACTGTAAAAATGCTGTTTTTTTTATTATTATCTTTTTTATTTCCAGCCGATTTGACCCTTAGAAATTATTTTTGTTGGTGCAACCCAATCTAATGTTTATTTATGTGATGTTATAAAACCAGTCAATTTACATTTTTGTACAGTTTTCACAATTATATACACTAAAACTGCACTTGAAAAAATGTGATTTTAAAAGTATTAATAAAAAGTTAATACTATTTGCAGTGAAAAATTATATTTTATTCATCACAAAAAATATTTTACAGAATGATACTGTTTTGTAAAGTATATAGCATAATATAATACTGAATATCTATTTCAACTAGACCGTTACAGTCCCTAATGTTATTTTATTTCATTTATTTAATGATTTATGGTGACACATAAATAAAAAATTTGATAATTTATGTTGAAAAACAGTAAAAGAAATAGAGTGATGCATCACATTTGTTTGCATTTTATTTGTTTTATTTAAATACGTCTTCTTCTGTATATATAATTATATATATTTTAAAGTTATTTCAGTTATGAGCAGCAAAACATGCAGGCACCAAATTCCAACCCATAATGCCAGTAACTTTTTTAACACTGAAACAGTTGCTGTCAGTTTTTACTGTAGATTTAACAGGACTTTTTACAGTGTGGAATTTTCACAAAGCTACTGACATGTAAAATCAAAGTGACAAGTAATGATTTGTGTATGTTGTAAATGCTTATCTGCTTTTCTTACATGATCGATGAATAAGGCATCTCTCTTCTGGGCTGTGGAACATGTCTTATCAGCAACCGAACCTAACGCCAAAATTCATAACACTGTTACAAAACCATCACTCATCCACACTCTCAGAAATAAAGGTACAAAAGCTGTCACTGGGGCTGTACCTTTTCAAAAGGTACATGTTTGTACCTAAAGGGTCCATTTTGGTACTTTAAAGGTACATATTAGTACTTAAAGCGTACATATTCGAACCTAATAGGCACAAAAGTGTACCTTTTGAAAAGGTACCGCCCCAGTGACAGCTATTGTACCTTTATTTCTGAGAGTGCAGAGAGACAGATCACATAGAAACACCTGAAAACACGTGAGCTACTGGGGCCACTGGGTTCAGATATGTTACAAACAGCCTCCAGAAAAATACCTCTCAAATGAAACTGTGCCTTTTCAGGCTGAGGAGAACAGCGCTCCCAAGCTGCAAGCTACTTGCAGTCTAGCTCAAAGACAGATCATGTCAATCAAAACAGTGGACTTACATCGCCTGTGATATTGCAGTAAAATCTCAGATAGTATCAGTGTTAGGCTTAAAGCTAGGGTGTTGCTCCAATACTGCTTAAAACTTTTTTATTTGAAAATAAATAAAAAATAAAAACATTTGCATTCACACCAAGTATGACAACTATAAACCTAAAAAACCTGAATACAGTTATTTGAGAAGGGTGGATTTAAGGCCTGGGGCAGTTTGAATAAATGCCAATAATATAATACAAAAATTGGATCATAATTAATCTTTAATTGTGCAGTATAGTTTGGAACACGTGAGACTGTTAAAATAGGGATTTTTCCATTTACTTCAGCTTTTGGCAGTTCTGGGGTACAACATTTAAAATATTCTACTGCAATTTTAATACTTTTAGGAAAGGAAGGGAAGAGCTTGCAATTTTTTGTGTGCACTTAAGAGAGTTTTTGTTGCAGTTAATTGAATTACATTTACAATTTAATATGGCTATAATGATTTTCCTGTCTATCATTTTCCTATCTATCTATCTATCTATCTATCTATCTATCTATCTATCTATCTATCTATCTATCTATCTATCTATCTATCTATCTATCTATCTATCTATCTATATCTATTTATCTATCTATCTATCTATCTATCTATCTATCTATCTATCTATCTATCTATCTATCTGTCTGTCTGTCTGTCTGTCTGTCTATCTATCTATCTATCTATCTATCTATCTATCTATCTATCTATCTATCTATCTATCTATCTGAGATGGTGTGTCCCAAACAAATAAAATAAAGGTTTTTCAGTATTTTGGTTGTGATTTATGAATATTCATAATTCTTACAGCAGGGCATGATCATTTTTACACAGGAAATAAATACTTGAACATTATGACTCACAAAAACAGCTGGTCTCTCACAGCTGGACCACAAAAAACATCCAATATGAGCATGGATGGATAGAAATGAACAGAAAATGTTGGATTTTTCATTAATGGAGAATTTTAGAAGAAACATAGATTTCTGTAAGATGTGTCTTTCCTCGCAATGAACGGTTGACTGTTTTCTGTTGATAGTATATACTGTATAATGGAGCACAGGTCGACAAATTTTAGGGAAAGGTCATTCAAATATATCAGGAGATGTTTTAACGAACAGCAGAAAAGTCTTTAATTCCAACCCTGTAATTTAGCTAATTATTAAAACAATTGTGGTTAACGTAATGACAAATTTGCCGTGACACAACTGGATGCACTTCTTGAAACTGAAAAATGTTTCCATATCTGTCTTTTCAGCCTTTGATTAAATATTTCTCCAGCAGATGGTGCTAAACGTCTCTACCTGACCAGTCGGACCAGTCACATATGTTTTATTCACTAGATGGCAGTAAACAATAGCTTGTCATGAGGAAATGGGAGCAGAAATCTATTGTCTTTGCACAGGTCGTTTTAATCTCTTAAAACGGGAACAGCATATAATTTATCAATTTCCACATTAATGCACCAAACACAGTGTTGGCTATTTCATCCTTCTCTGTGGTCGTTCTGGTTGTTTAAGAGATCAATACTGAGAATTCATGAATATGTCCTTTAATCAGTAAATTATGTTTTTCTGAAGGCATCAAAAATAGGTATTTTAATACTGAACCCTGTAGCAATATTTTAGTTTATCTGACTGACAGTATGACAGTAACAGAGGGGTGCTAATTTGTTGTTGTTGTTGTTTGTATGCAAATTTGGTGTGAAACTAAAAACTGCAAAGTCCATCATATTATAATATATTGGCCAAAAGCCACACTTTCCCCTTTTTTTCATTTTTCCTGCAGTAATATGCCTATTGTTTCTGTTTTTGAGAGCTTTTCTATTGTTTGAGCATTGACACTCCCTTCCTTCCCCATCGCTCTCGCTCCCTCTTTCACAAGCTCTCTCTTTCACTCCCTGTGCTTTTTCTGTAGTTTTTGTCATTCAGGGCATAAAAAGGCATTTTATAGTGGAAAGCTTACCTCTATATACACACTACACCTCATATTTTTGTAGACAAAGCAAATTTAAAGTAGTATGATGACTAGGCTATGTGATCAGTTGTGTGCATGTTGTTGGTACAATTTGTCATTGGTGTCGTCAGTAAGACTGTCTACACTTATTGAAGAAAAAAACTTTGTATTTTTGATTTGATAAGAAAAGCCTACATGCAGTTATACTTTTGACTTCAATCAATATGAAGTTCAAGGTGACATGTCCTTCATCAGGATTGTACTAGGTCTTAACAAATGCGTGTTGTGAAAATGTCCACTCGTTTGCTGTGGTCGGTGAGGTGAGAAGTGGAACTTTTCTCCAATGACGAGTCCAGAGAACTCATTAACCCGTCTCACTGGATAATCAACTGAATCAAAATGGATGTGGGAGAGTGAGCAGGCCTTGCAGTGCCGTCTAGCCATGTGTGAAATCAGAGCTGGACAAGATGAGGTGGCAATCTCTCACACTCCTCCCTTTCTTCATCCAAGATACAGAAAGGATCTAAGAAAAGAAAAAACTGTGATCCTTTCACCAAAAGATTCATCGACTTTATTATGTATTTTATATGTATTTAGCTGATGTGCCACATATTGTCTTCTTAGAGTAATGGTTACAGAACCTAATAACAACAGACACCTGTAAGAGGTATAGGGCTTTGCATTGAACATGCCATTATGACACTGATAATACATTATCAGTGTGTAAATGTAAATGCATTAATATGGAAGATTCCTTTCAAACAAAGGATACACTGCCAAGTTGAAATTGTATAGGCCTATTTACAGTGTTCTTTTGTCAAATTAATATTGTGGTTTACTTTTTCTGATGACACCCTAAGATTCTTCAGAAAAAGAAAAACAACAACAACAACAACATCATTACTAGGCTAAATGGCCAAAATCATAGTGCCTTGGTAGGTACTATTTTTCTATCAAGTGCATAACTAGTAGTTTCTGTACATAATTATGATTATTTGATTTGGTAGATCCCCATTGTTGATGTAATTTTTGGTTTAATAATGGAAGATGTACATACTCAATTTGTACTGAATAATATTTTAATTTTGGGCAAATTTTATATTCATAAATGTAAGAGACTTAAAACAAAGCCATTGTTTTCTGTTTCTCAAAAGAAATTTTGGATATAGGCCTACTGTAAATCCGTAAGATTGTTCAAATGTAAAACTGGAAGAAGACTGTTCTATTTTATTCAAGAAATTTACACTATTAGAAGACCGGTCCCTATTATGTAATTTTACTTTTTTTCTTTCTTTCTTTATTCTCTCTCTTCTTGTATTTTTTTATTTGTCAAAAACTTTTAACACCATTTACTGACACTATGCGTTAATTTTTTATTTTATTTTATTTTATTTTATTTTATTTTATTTTATTTTATTTTATTTTATTTTATTTTATTTTATTTTCAGGCACTGTAGGTTCAGCCCGAGTTCGCGTCAATGGCGTTCGTATCACCATGGTAACGGCAGAGGGAAATTCGTCTGCTCAGGCTGGACTGACTGTAGGGAGCAGATAGGGGCGGAGGAGGGGTAAATGAGTGAACCGACGGACGGGACTCTACCGACAGAGCCTGTGTCCTCACAAAAGCTGACATGAACTGTATCACCGGCTGCTTGTATTTTGCGCATCGGTTTTCCTTTTGGGTTCATGACTTTGGACGCGAAATCACTGAGACAACAGAGTTATTTTAGCCTCCGGTAACAAAAAAGACAAAAGATTTTCGCAAACCTGGGGGCTTGAACACAACAATACCGACAATAAAGAGGTGAGTTCCGCTTGTTATTGAAAGGGCTGCGTGTTCTGCACGTTTTCCCCTTTCTGTGCTTTAGGGATAATGGATATACAATATTATAACAACTTGAGGATAAGAAGTTGAGTTTCTTTGATATACAGTATGTTTGATATATGACGACCGCACGGTGCGTAAAGCTTGACTGATGTCAGAAACTTCACCTCATGTGCCAACCATGATCACTGCGTACTATGTGGAATACACATAAACAGATTATTGTTCATTCTCTAGGACCATGCAGACAGACAGATATGATTTAAACTTTGCGGAAAGCGTTTCTGGTGGTGAAATACTGGGTGGAATTTTGCCAGGAGCACCTGACTTCTCCTTAATGAGCCTTTAATGGATGATTGCAATGTAAAAGCCATGTTTTCCTTGATGGTAATAACTGATTTTCACAGTTACTCTTTGTAAAGTTTTAGCTTTTTCACAAATATAAAAACTTCAAGTCTTTTATACCTTGTTGAAACCTTGAACAATGACACTCAAGGGACTACCTGGTGTGAGAACATGTGTGTGCTTGTTTCCTGTTGACACATGTGAAAGCTGTTGATTAGAAACACAGGCTTAACACAGACCAAGGAAGACAGAACTCCATCAAAAAGCCCATTTCTCCTCCACCGCTTCTGCAGACACTGATTCTGAACTTCCTGCTTCCTGAGAAAGACAAACAATAGGAGACAGGAGCATGTGACATCCTGATAGTCTGTGAGGGTGACGCAGTTCGGTCCAAATTTAAGAAGGATAAGAAATGCTTTCTTTATTTGAAAGGGTTGTTTTGGAGAACAGGTAATGTTAATGCGCTAAATCAAAATGAAATTTAAGGCATAACCTGGTTGTATTTTTAAAGGCAAGGAATTTTTTTATTATGTGCATGTGGTTCAAAATTTGATTTACGCCACTAGTGGTTATATTTGAGCTCTTTTTCTGATTAAAGCACATGCACCTTCAAACACCGATGCATACTGACAATTAGGCAGGCATTGTGTTAAGTATAATCTTGCCGTTCAGTTGCATGCATGCATTAAATGAGGTCAGCTTTCCCAATAAGCTACTAACTAATATAGAAAATTCCATATTTGGTAATCAGAGTCATTTGCCTTTCAGGGTGCATTAATGGGTTTGCCTATAGAAACTAGGCTTTTAATGTGCAACTACCATTTTAAAGCAAGTTTCTCTCTTTCTCTCTCTCTCTCTCTCTCTCTCTCTCTCTCTAGTGGTTTTTAGGGTAAAGTGCTTAATTGAAGCACATTTTAAACACTCACCATCCCCCTTCTCACGATTGCATTTGTCTATATGTTGTTTAGGGCCATTTTGTCTTTCTACCCATGTCATATTTCAGTTGCTTTCCATTTAACACTACGTGATGCTGTTATATGATATAGTTGTAAATCCAGTAAGTTCACCATGTGTAACCTGACAACCAGCTCACCTTCCTGTTGCACAACAAAGGAAGACTGACCACAAAAGATAATATTCCATGCCTGAGTATATGTTGAAGGCTAACACTTCCAGAAGTGAACTTTAGGGAAGTGAGTCAGTTTTGGCTCTTTTAGAAGAGTCTTTTTAAATTTCTACACTTGATTCCAGCTAGATGTAAGCTTGGTTTAAGATTTAGGGAGCTGATTGTCAATTTCTCTCTATGGGTCGGCAGTAATCTTTAAGCTTGGAAGTACAAATCAATTCAAAGCTTCTGCATTTAGTGGTGCTGGCAATGCCTCAGAGGG
Organism: Acrossocheilus fasciatus; assembly: GCA_036784905.1. Lineage (NCBI taxonomy): Eukaryota > Metazoa > Chordata > Actinopteri > Cypriniformes > Cyprinidae > Acrossocheilus > Acrossocheilus fasciatus. The sequence goes on along the minus strand of CM071943.1, from coordinate 25,628,716 downwards.
GTATGTGGATTCAGTTCAATTGAATTAAACCAACTCAGTTACAGAGCAAGTGTGACCCAGTGTCGTATAATTGATCCCTTATTGCATTAAGGACACTGGTGTCAGTCCAATTTGACTGTGTTTTTAGAAAGGCATGCTGGCAAATATGGCATCAGATGGTTGAGATGTTGAAACGTGAAAAGTACATTGTAGATATAGTGGGTGAAAGTGTGTTTTTGTGTTGTATTTGCCAAGACCAGATGAAACCAGATAATGTTTGCAGATGCTTCTAGTACTTGCTGCCAGTTTTCTGAGTAAGATTCATATGGAAATCCAAATATCTGACGCAAATTACCCAAATTGTGTCCAAAATTATAGTGGGTCATTGCATTCATGTGTTTTCTAGCTGTTTTGGACTTGTTTTCCATTGTTTTGTATTTCCTTGAGTTTTTCAAATGTCCAGAGACAGCTCTGAAAAACAAATGATCCAAACTAGGTTTGGGAGCCCATAAACCTGTCCTCAAACCTATTCAGGGTGTCAGTCTGTATAATATAGATTGCATAATACAATGCTTTTATTTATCCATCACTTTATATAATTATCTTAAGTTAAAAGCTCATAGACCAGCTAAAATACTGAATGTTTTTATTATCTGATGCTGTTCTGTTCCAATGATTGAACTTCAGCTTCCATAATGCCCTGCTACTGTTCTCCAGGGAAAACTGAGAATGATCCCCATAGTTATAACTCATTTTCTCTTTTCCACTGGCAGGCATATGTTCAATTACATTCCATCAATGCCCGAATGAGAGCGACTATTAATATCAGTCCACCTAGACACAGAGAGGAAGCGCTCATGATAATGGGCCATCCGCTGCTGTCTCGCCTACCACTGCTGGTGTGTGTGTGTGTGTGTGTGTGTATGTTTTTCCTCTCTCAAGAGAGGCCTTGGTATGGAAACATCCTCACTGAAAAATAGACATGGCCTACAGTCAGGATACAGTGGAAATCAATAGAGCTGTATGGTGCTGCTCCACATATGTGGTAGCGCTGGAGGGGGTCATGGCTGATTCTTCAATATTTCTGTTTTATCTCCATGCCTTCTTTTCAAGAGAGATGGATGGAGTGAATACGATGTCTTGTAAAATGGTAAATATTACCAGAAAGATGTTTCATAAATAGTGGGTTAGGTTAGTAGCACACATACAGCCCTAAGGCCACAGTGACAATGAACTCAGGCAGGATGTGGACACAGGTCAGGAGCCCTTTTCATCTAGCAGATGGATAAGGAATTGCTTTTCATATTACAATGAGTGACAATCAAATCCACCACATGCCATTTGCTTTTTTTTAATGATTATTCAGCCTTAAAGAAACAACATTTTTCAGTAACAGATGCTGCATTATTAGGGGTACTTGTTCATTTGAACAAACCCCTAAGCCTTAGTGGACTTCAGTTGTCATTTGCCCCGCACTGTTTGTGCTACAGAAATTGTTTATACTTCAAACTGTGCGGTGTTGTTGGGGAGAGGTGCTACTTTTCTAGGTTATCTGACTTATGATTTTCCATAAGTATTTGGAAGCTGTTTTATGACGTGGTGATTATTATTATTTTTTTATGAATGTGATCTGTATGGAAATGTAATTTTTTTTTTTTTAGAAAAAACATAAATATTAAGGTTCATCCCTAAACCTAACCATCAGTGTGGTGTAACCACATCTTATGAAAATGTGTGAATGAGACTGTATGAATTAGCCACCAATTTGCGAAAACATAAAATAGTTACAGATTGCCATGAGTGTGTTGGATTTTCACCCGGTGAACGATAAAACAAGTAAAAATAAATACCCTAGACTTAAAGGGATAGTTAACCCATAAATGAAAATTCTGTCATTAATTACTCACCCTCATGTCATTCCAAACCCGTAAGACTTTTGTTCACCTTCAAAACATAAATTAAGATATTTTTGATGAAATCCGAAAGCTTTCTGACCCTCCATAGACAGCAAGGGAACTACCACATTCAAAGCCAAGAAATAAAGAACAATAAAGAGACAGAGGACCGATATCATTGAAGTCACTTTCAGATGCAGATTGATTGACAGCCAATAAGAATCCACCTGTAAAACAAACAGAACAATATCAAAGTCCCTTTCAAGGAAAGTCTGTTCAGCGGCCATATTTGCACACTGTAAAAAAAAAAGTTTAAAACAATTTTTTTACCAGCTTCAGCAGATTTTTGAGTTTGCTCAACTTATTTTTGTGGGAGATTCTCAAATTTTTGTTGTATAAACTTAAAACAACAAGTTGAGCAAACTAAAAAATCTGCTGAAGTTGGTGCCTTAATTTTAAGTTGGCTCAACTTTTTTTTTTTTTTTTTTACAGTGCAACAACTCCGGGCAGCTCATACAAGTCCTATCTGAATGAATGGGGGAATGCTGAAATCTCAAAAACTGCTTGCTAAACTCACAATTAAATTAAATTCATCGAAGTGTACATTTGCAATTGCTGTGTAAATATACATTTGTAAATGCATTCATGCCACCTCTGTGCAGCATTAAACAGTCTGGTGAAGACTATGAAGACGCCTTAATGCCACCTCAGAAGTGCTTCTGTGCCACCTTTGCTGTGTAAATCTGGCACTATTCAGAACACTTTAGCAAACACTCTAGTTTCACATAGCCGACTTTCACACCACTCACAATTTCTTGTCAAAAATGTAAAAAAATATTCAGAACTGTCCTTTGAGCACTCTTTAACTTCTCTGCTACTGAAGATGACCTCTGCGTTGTTAGTAACCTGATATTTAGTAAGTTTCCCAGCTTTGGCCTTCAAACTCTGAAATATGGATGACTCAAAGAAAGAGAGAGCTTGTCACTGTAAGCTGACCGTCAGGTATGACTAGCCTTGGGGAGGGGCACAGGCCTTAATAAAGTCTTGTCAAAGGGCAGTGACCTTCTCATGCCATGAATGACCAGCAAGAGGTGATTGAATTGTTGCCCAAAGCAGTTAGTAAAGCTTTACAGGATTTGGTGACTAAAGGCCATTGCACACTGAGTCCGAAATTTTCGCACGTTTAAAAAATAAATACGACCTCACGTTGTGCCAATCATGTTTACATTTTGCCTCCGAAACTCTCGTCCGTCATAAAAAAAAAAAATCGGATAAGGATTGATTTTCTGCGTTTTCGCATCCGTAGCATGCATTTTGATAAGAAAGGATGACGAATACGAGAAAACGGAAAAACGCATTGCGAAAATTTCGGACTCAGTGTGCAGTGGCCTTAAGGCTAATTTCATACATCATCAGCAATTCACAGTGAAGTCCTTATCTTTTCATCGTGAGAATGGTGGCTCTTTTGCTGAATTTTTTTTTTAGATTCTAAACAAAGCAAAACATCTTGTATGACTGTGATAAGATTTAGAGAAAAGAGTGCAGGTGGCATGTTGTGATCCATCTTGTCATGTCTGCGAATGACTTGCTCATGCATTGGCTTTCCCTGCTGTGCGCTGTCTTGTTTATTTATGCTGACACATGGCATGTGTCTGTGGGCCATTTACCAGCATGAGAGAGGATAAAGATCTCAGTTAAAGTCATTTAATTGTTCTGTCCTTCTGTTTCCTGTTCATGGACTCAGTAGAATTAAAGGAACACTCCACTTTTTTTTGGAAATAGGCTCATTCTCCAATTCCCCCAGAGTTAATAAGTTGAGTTTTACCGTTTTTGAATCCATTCAGCCGATCTCTGGGTCTGGTGATAGCACTTTTAGCATAGCTTAGCATAGATCATTGAATCCGATTAGACCAGTAGCATCACACTCAAAAATGATCAAAGAGTTTCGATAGTTTTCCTATTTAAAACTTCTGTAGTTATATCGTGTACTAAGACCGGCGGAAAATGAAAAGTTGCGATATGATTAGGAACTATAATCCCAGTCCGGCGTAATAATCAAGGAACTTTGCTGCGGCAGCAGGAGCAGTGATATTACGCAGCGCCTGAAAGTAGTCCCCAGCTATATTATAACTAGTTACCTAGCTGGGGACTACTTTCAGGCACTGCGTAATATCACTGCGCCTGCTGCGGCCATGTTACGGCAGCAAAGTTCCTTGATTATTACGTCGGAATGAGAGTATAGTCCTTAATCATATCAGCCTAGAAAATCACAAAACATTTGTATAACTACAGAAGAGTCAAGTTTTAAATAGGACAAATATCGAAACTCTTTGGTCATTTTTGAACGCGATGCTACTGGTCTAATCGGATTCAATGATCTATGCTAAGCTATGCTAAAAGTGCTATCGCCAGATCCAGAGATCAGCTGAATGGATTCAAAAACGGTAAAACTCAACTTATTAACTCTGGGGGAGTTGGAGAATGAGCCTATTTCCAAAAAAAGTGGAGTGTTCCTTTAAGGCAATGTTCAGAAAAACATCTTATTCTTATTATACTATTTCTATTTTATATATATATATATATATATATATATATATATATATATATATATATATATATATATATATATATATATATATATATATATATATATATATATATATATATATATATATATATATATATATATATATACACATATACTGTACATAGTATGCAAATTTGCATATACTGTTGCTTGTAGATGTTGTGTTTTATATACTATTTCACAAACAATGTTTGTATACTTCCCATTCTGAACAGCCTAAATGAGCACACATGTTCTTATCCACCACATGTTCAAGGACTGTGAATTATTACAGGATCATTTTGCACGTGTTTGGTCAATTCTAATGCCAAATAGTGTTAAATGAGATATAAACAATTTTTATTGTTTATATCTCATTTAACAGATATAAACAGTCTTTGTCTGAAAAAACTAACACGTGGCCTTTTACAGCAGTGACCTTAGCTTGAACTCAGCCTGTTGTGTTGCAATAAAAAATACAATACATAACTCATCTGTATTTATTAAAACACATATTCTCCAAATATTATTACACATCTTTAGGCCAGAAAAGAGGAAAATTGTCCCTTTAGCATGGTTGAAATTAAGGTGAAATGTCACACTGATTTTGAACGATATGACAAGAGACAAGGACATAAGGTTCAGCACAAATGTTTTGAGATGTTAACACAGTGGTAGTTTGCATAATGTATAGTCGAAGATGTGTTGTGTGTGGGAGGGGACATTAAATATTAATAAGGACAAGAGCCAAGAGAGATGGGATAAGCTAAACACTTCTTATGCTTCAGTAGCCCTAAGATTACAAATTCACAAAAATGCGCATATATAAACATATCAGGGTGAGGATACATTCAGTTATGGACTTCGGAATGTTTTATGTATATAGTGTACACATCATTTTCTAAGGATTATGTGATGCATACGGATAATGCAAGAAGTAAGTGCTTCTCAACTGGTGGGTCATGACCCAAATAACTTACAGACAGTCCTAAATATAAAAATAATAAAATGTAACAAACCATGTAACCAAATAAAAAATACCATTATAAATTTTCAGGGTTGTGAATTCATTAAAAAATAAATAAATCCTGCAGGTTTGTGTGATTAATAGTTTGAGCGTAATACACTATGAAGTGGGACAAAAACATAATCATAGCCTCAGAAAAAGAAAAATGAAGACTGCGTTAATTACATTAATTATTTAAATGCATTAAAGATGCATCTTAATCGCAGGGTTTTTTTTTTTTTAAAGAAAACATTTCTAGTCCTAATTTTTTTTTTTAAAAGGAGCTTAAAGGAGATCATTTTAAGTTGACATCAAAGTTTGTACATTCAACATATACAGTATTTTGGTGTGAATTCATTTGGAAGCAGCCAAAAACGTATGTTAGAAGCAGCCAAAAAAGGAAGATGGCTGCTTTAAAAAGTTGCTTGTCATGGTTTTTGATGAGAGCATGAACAAAACTAAAAACAACAACAACAACTGTTTTATGGTGTGAATTTAAAAGATTTAGATTTAGAATCCAAAATAGTCCACTTTTATTTTCAGCGTATGTCAAATTGTTGGGCCTATTCAGTTCATTTTTACATTTCATTCAGTGCCTGATCAAAATATTCACTATTTGAATGATGAAATTCACAAATTAGTTGCGTATTACTATGACAGCTTAAAAATGGCTTATTCAGTCTTTGTATTTATCTCCCTCCGCTCTTTCTTGCTCTCTCACTCACACTTTTTTTTCTTTGCCATTGTCTGCCCCCCTCCCCCCTCCCCCTACAGTGAAACTAAGAGAATCCATTCATGGTTTTCATCTCTTGCAAATGATATTTAAACCCAGTGGCCCCGCATTCTCAATCTACCGTTCTGCAAAGTCCCTGCACCCACAATCCCGTGGGGACCTTATTAGAGGGGGCAGACAGACAGTACGCGCAGAGCGCTGGGCAGAAGCAGCAGTGACCACCTCCCCCGTCTGCTCCGTGGCATCTGTGTTATGCGCACACACACACACTCACACCCATCCTTTTTGTCATGGTTCAGAGGTTCCAACATAACCCAGCTCTGTGTGCTATGGCCTACATCGGCCCCAAATCCCAGTCAAACACTTCAATAGGCTCGCTGTGACAGCCCAGATACTAAAACCCCACCAGGACACATAAAGCAAAGACTTACTGTAATCTAAACGCCTAAGCTTAAATATTCATGAAGTTGTAAAAGCTTATATTTCTTAATCTTCATAAAGATGTCCATTTTTGGGGATTTCTGAATGGATTTTAATGTTTTGCTATATAGTTTCTAGGGTTGTCGAGGTGGTGGCTAGGTAGTTGCTCACTAGCCCAAGTCAAAAGTGCCCATACCAAAGTCTCTGATATTAATATTCATTAGATACACTACCATTCAAAAACACAGTAAAACAGTAGTATTCTGAAGTATTATTACAATTTAAAATAACCCGCTTTTGAGCAGTAGTGTATCACAAACAAAAACTGTTACAAACATAACTGTACAAACTTTAATACTGAAGCTTATGGTTTATATAAAAGCAAAGATCAGAGACCCATGATTTTTCCCCCAAAGGCATTTTAAATTAAAATGTAACAGAGCTGAATTTATTATGTCTGACTGATTTTGATCTCTCTCGGTTATGAAAAGCATTATTATTTTTACAGATTGCGAAAGGGCGGTTTGATGATATAACTCTTTTCATTCACTTCAGAATATTATTGATTTTCCTTCCAGCAATCCACCTGTCAAACCATCTGTAACCCAACAGAGACTTCAGTCAGTCAGGAGGCTGGTCAAACAGCCGTGCGGTGTTGGCTCTGTACAGTAGCTGAATGGTTTGGAAGGCATCCCAGTAATGAAAGGGTAATGCAGACACTGCACTTCTCAAAGCATAGTGATGCACACTTTTGGGGCCATCAGCTGTTGATATGCACGCGTGTACTTTGAACCAGCTGCATACCCCTCATGTCTAAGTGTGCATGCCCTCTGGATGCATGAAATGCCTTCCCCTTTCAGCCAATTAAATATGCTCATATTGCATTTGGTAATTGATGTCACATTATTGCTATGCTGGGGGACCGCACAGGATGATGAGGATGGCAGTTCTGTGCCGCCCTCCTCTGGGTTCTCAGTGGAAATTAGCTCATTAATACAAATCAGCGTATGAATGTAACCATGGGAGTTTCTTTTGGCAAGAGAAAGATAAAGACTGAAACAAAGAGAAAAAGACAGAGATTTTTTTTTAAAACCATTTTAGCCAATAAAATGTCTCTGAATCTTGCTGAAAAATTACTCTCCCTCAGGCCTTCCAAGATGTAGATGAGTTTGTTTCTTTATAGGAACAGATTTTGAAAGATTTAGCATTGCATCGCTTTCTCACCAATGGCTCCTTTGCAGTGAATGGGTGCCGTTAAACAGCTAATAAAAACATCACAGTAATGCACACGAATCCAGTCCATCAGTTAACATCTTGAAGTGAAAAACTGCATGTTTGTTAGAAACAAATCCATCATTAAGGTGTTTTAACTTTAAACCATCACTTCTGGCCAAAATACAAGTCTATAATCCATAATAACGCTTCCTCCAGTTAAAAAGTCCATCCCCTGTTGTCCTCTCACATCACATCAAAAAAATAGTTTTTGCTTGTAAACAGTGCTTGATCCATGCATATTTCTCTCCCGATTCAGATGAGGTGACGTTTTGACTTGAGAAAGGAATATTATGGATAGAGGATGTTTTTTTTTGCTGGAAGCATCTGTTTGAAGTTAAAAATGTCTTAATGAATCTTGACAGAGACTGTTCATTTGCAGATGATTTGGACATAAGAGATTGAAAGCTTTTGATCACAGTATCAGTGAAATAATAATATATTCTTTTTCATTATGATTTTAAGAATGCTTTTTTTTTTTTTTATTCAACTGGGATGATGCCCACCCCCCAATCTGGCCCAATCTATGCAAATTTGCTGATGTCACATAACACAACATGCGATTGTCTTTTTTGTGTTGGAAATACAATAGCCATTTAATTACCAGCAGGGTGCCATCAAGCGTCAATGCCATTAAATTGAATAGGATCCCATGTCACTGAGAGCTTGAGTTTATGCACATGACACCGAACAAGTGCCAGTGTGTGAGGTCATCATTCAATGCCGGCCGAAGCTGTAATTGTATCTCCACAGTTTCTGTGGCAATAACGTGTAATGTTTGTAATAACGCATAACAGGCAAACCAAAGCAAAACCCATCACTAGCTCCTGGGCATACTTCTCCCAGATGTTTTTGCCTTTTGAACACAACATGTGGAAATTAAATTTGCCATTTGATGTTTTTCCCACACATTAATGTGAAAGTCTTTGTTTTAGTTAACAATATGCTTTCTTTTGAGTTTCGGCCTGAAATATGGCTTCAAAAGCTACAGCTGTGTTTACTTTTAAAGGTGCAGACATTATGTGGACCTTGGTTTCTCTGTGTGTTTGTGAATACAGGCAGTTATTTTCCTTTCATAGAGGAGTTCTTGAGTGTGAACCTGATGCTGTGTGTGTGTGTTTGTATGTGTTTGTACTTTCATTCCATATTTACAGCCTGTATTTTGAGCATTTCATGTATGTACATTTGATGTATCTTTGTGCTCTCTCTCTCACACAGACACACACACACACACCTGAGAGGTTTAACCAGATACTTTTTGTCAGATGTCCCCTGCGAATTACCCAAGACCTTCCACTGGGAATGACTTGCAACTTTGTATTCCTCAGTGTATTCTGTCCTGAGCTAAATTTGTAATCAACAAATTATATAACAGCAAAACAATAAAAAAATATATTGATGTTTTTCTCTGTAAATATATTTGAAGTTTGAAGTAGGCCTATTAGCTAATTGATTTTGAATATAAATAATACTTTATCATAAGTTGAATTTATAAGTCTGAAATATAAATCTAAAATAAAATAAAACAATATATATTGAAGGATAAGTCAGCTTAGAATAAACCTAAAAGGGTGATCAGTACTGCATTGCAAAAATATTTTATGAACATTTTATATTTGTTTATTTATTTTTTATTTAAATTTACTATGTGAGGAATAAAGAGCCAATGGAGTCATATGAGAAAAACAAGAAATCGGTTCTCTTTGTATGGCTTAGTGGTCACTATACAAAAATATTTGAATGTACAATGCCTCATTCAGAAACCTTTTACATTATGTGAGACTATTATGAAAAAAAAAATGAAATGCTCCCTATTTTTTAAATATATTTTATTTAATTATTTTTTTGGTTGAATTTGAATTATTTTCAGCTTAGTTTTACACTAAGGTTGAGGGGTAAAGCGCTTACAGATCAATGCTAGACTGCAGTTTGTTTCCAACCCCTGTGTTTACTCTTACCAAGGCCACAGGCTCTTTGAATTCCCAGAATGCACTTAAACCCTTGACTCTTTGCCTCGCAGCATCCAATCAGTGTTTAACATCAATGGCTGCTCCATGAGGGAACTGTTGAACACGGATCACAACTTTGTCAGTCATAGTTAGAGGCTTTTTAAATTAATTCTTGTTTAATGCAACAGCTTTTGCCTTTTTGCCATATAAATATTCGTGCTCAGAACTGTGGGACTGCAAGAGGTTTGTGTTTACTTTCACTAGCTTTCATAGTGTCTATAATGCTGTATATTATAAAGGCTGTTTTTCATGAGCTACAAAGACTTTTAGAATGACTTCTGAAAGATCATGTGACACTGAAGACTGAAGTAATGGCTGCTTTGCCATCACAGGAATAAATTAAATTATATTTTAAAATATATTAAAATAGAAAACAGTTCACTTTTAATATTTTACAATATTAATATAGCATTAAAGCCAGACTTTTGAATAGTAGTGTTTCGCTATTACCAGTTACATTGAAGCAAATATATGTGTTCTGTGTATTGTCTTGATTAAATATACTCTATGCACATGTCTGTGTGCATAACCAGTAATTTATCACATCACTTATTGTGTTGTCTCAAAAGTGCAGTCTTCCAGTCCTTTTTTATAGATGCATACGGTCTGTATGGATTGGCCCATTTTTCTTAGTATTTTTAACTATGGAGCTACCACTTAACTGACTTGTTTACATCTTGTGCTTCTCCATTCTCTCTATGGACTTTGTTTGCATCATTTGAGATTCTGTTTAACTCCTGGAATAAGCAATTTTAGCAAGTGAAATCCTATTCAAGTGTTTGATTCATTTCTAGCTGTTTTTCTCTCATTAGTCTGTTTGCACCACATCCCTTTATTTCTAGTGCGTTCTTTACGTTTTAGAAGATTTAAATCTTATAAACATCTCTAGAAACTTCTGCCAAATATGACAGCTGTGTGTGTATGTTCCTCTTCGATTTGTATGATTCCCTCTCAGAATGACCTTTAAGATTGAACTCTACCCCAACACACAGACGGCAGGAGGAGAAAGAAAAACATCCTTTTGGAACCTGAACATCTGACATATTGAATGTAATCTAAACAAATATGGAACAGGAAATGATGCTGTGGAAACCTAGAGGTCAAATGGATGATGGATTTAGTTGAGGGGCTCACTGAGAGGATGGAAAATGTCCTATTTTATTCCATTTTGTCCAATGAAGGCCCTTACATTTCCTCTATAATTTGCTGTAAAGTTTGGGAGTTAGTCATAACACATCAGCCTCCTATATTGCGTATGGCTCAAATAAAAGTCGGTATTTTTATACATTTTTCCTTTATGGAATATGCTGGGTGGAGAAGTGTGGCATCTGGAGGAAACTACACCCTTAACAGACACAATTTCATACAGAAGCAGCTAGTAACCCTTACCTTCTCAATAAGAGCCAACGATATAAAGTTGGGAGTTTTATTTTAATCGCTACGACTAACAAAGCATTTTCATTTGATTGGTCTTATATAAGTGTCTGTAAAACGTTGGTCACAAAATACATACTCTTGTGAAAAGCACAGAGAAACCACAACTTTTGTTTATGAGAAGGGACTGGCACGGCTGGGACGGTCATTGTGTACAATTTGCGTAAATATGTGTGTGTATGTGAGTCTGCACTGCTCACATTCTTTTGTATATGAGTGTGTGCATCACGGAGTATGTCTATGGAGCTTTGGTATAGGCTTGTCTTTGAGTGTGGATTGTTTGTGGCCTGCCCTCTCTCTGTGCGCTCTTCCAAGGGGGAAAGTCTTGGACAGAAGCCTACATACAGAGCTTCAAACCCAGCTAGTGGCATTCCGACCCTGGCTCTTCCAGGCTCCAGTTAGGTTACATCAGCCTCAGAGGGAGCACACAGCTTCTTAGTGTGCTAGACAAACAGGGATGGCGCTGGGCTTATTTTGTTGCGTAGAGGATCTGCTGGCCTCTGGAAGTCAGTTAGTGTGGACCGTGGCTGAACAGGTGCTGAGGAGATGCTACAGTGATGGGCTCCTGCCCTGTAGGAGGTTCCTGCAGACATGGTGTCATCTGGGAGATGTCTACCAGGTATGAGATGTCTATATGTATGTCATACACTACTATTCAAAGTTTTGGGGTCATACATATATATATATCCATTATACATATATATATATCCATTAAATGGATCAGAATTGACAGTAAAGGTAATTTAGTTGCATGTGATTTCTGTTTAAAAAAAAAAAAAAACTTTACATCAGAATCCTGAAAAAATGCATGTCATTTTTTTCACTAAAATATTAAGCACAGCACAACTGTTTTTAACACTGATAATAATAAGAGATGTTTCTTGAGCCCCAAATCAGCATTTTAGAATGATTTCTGAAGAATAATGTGACACTAAAGACTGGAGCAATAGCTGCTGAAAATTCAGCTTTGAAAATTACAGAAATGAATTTGAGTTTGAAATACATTGGACATTTTAAATATTAATATTACTGTATTTTTGACCAAATAAATGCAGCCTTGGTGAACATAACTTTCATAAACAAAAACAAAAACTCATACTGACCCCATACTTTTGAGCAATAGTGTGGATAGCCAAGAATAAAAATTCTGTCATTATTTACTCATGCTCATGTTGGTCCAAACCTGTATGACTTTATTTCTTCTGTGATGAATTCAGCTAAATGTAGTAGCTACTTCATATAATGAAAGTGGATGGAGACCAGAGATTTTCTAGACTGTAGCTAAACAACGAAAAAAATAAAAGTATCATACAAGTAGCCCATATGAATTATTCCAAGTCTTATGAAGCCATGTGACCGCTTATGTGAGGAACAAACTAAATTGGATTTATTATTCAGTTAAACTCTTACTTGACAGCTGCTGTCTCCATTCACTTTGAACATAAAACTCCTTTTTTGCCTTCATGGAAGACAGAAAAGGATATAGGTTTGGAACAACATGAGGGTGTGTAACTGATGACAGAACTACTCCAGTAGATGTCTGACAAATAGTTTAGTTGAGTTTTATTGAGATTAGTTCTATTAAGTCAAAATATGAATTGTTTTTTTGGACGTTGTCATAGCACTATCTGCTCAATTCATTTACTTTTCATGAGTGTAAGCGTCACTGTTTCTCTTATTGTTGTGCTGAGGTCTGTCTGATGTCATTGTGTCTAAGGAATGCTGTTCTAATAACCTGGATTCAGTAATTCATGACATCTAATATATAATATTAAACACTGATGTGGCTTCTTCAGAAGTCAAGATGAACAGATGCTTGTTGTCCTCACAGAAATCATGAGCTTTTATATTTTAAAGTTGTATGTAAAGCATTTGGAGAATGTGTATAAAGTCTTTGTGGAACCACATTATTTTTTCAAACTCTGTGAAGACGGATGTTTATTGACCATGTGGACACTGTGTGAAAAACGTGTCAACTTATAGTACTTTCCAAGAGTAAATATGGATATTTGTTTTTCTTTGTCAACAAATGGTCAGTAAAAGGAGGGGCTTCATCAGAAAATGTTGTAGTCATTCTCAGGGATTCTGTACTTAGAAAATAAATTAAGGCTGCCCAGTTATAACAAGAATTAGAACCCTTCATTCATTTTGTAATTGTGATTATTAATAAATTAATAAAATGTACATTAAAATACTACTTTTGTGGGGGAAACCGCTTGCCATGTTGTTTATGTAGGCTAGACATGCAAGCTGATTGGTATTTCAGTGTCACATAGCAGTTTAGCAAGAGCAAGTATGTCACTAATAGTAACAGAATAATAGAACACTAATAGTAGTAAAACAAATCTAGCAAAACCTCGTTTGTTAGGACTGCTTTGTATTTACTGTTTAGCTTATGGACTCATTTAATCACTTCAGATTGGTCATTGCTTTCAGTTGTTCAACTGACTTGTCCATGGTGGCATTTTATAGGTTTTATTTTATATATTATTATTTTCTTCTCTCAAACAAAAATCATTTGTTTACAGGATGCTAACACTGCTCTTTTTAGAAAAAAACGGCTAATGGCTAACACCATACTGTGGGCTGTGAAGCTTAACAAATGCCCAAAAAGCACAATAACCAACCATAAAAGAGGTCCATACTATTCCAAGTTTGTTAATGATCATGGTCTGAGCCCCTATGATGTGAGAGAAACTGATCAAAATTTAACTAGAAATTTAATTGCCAATTTTATTTATGGGTTTCTTTAATCAACTTTATTGAGAGTCACTCCACAGTTGAGTGATATTTATACATCCAGACAGATCTTCTCTCCAGATGTCTTTTTTCTTTTAAGTTTTTGACGTAGTTTTAGGACTGGTAGGTCTGAGTCATTTCATCCTTTTGTTTTTCTTGTGACTCACCCTGAGACAGTATTGTTTGTGTAAGATTGGACTTGAAAATCACTCTCGCACATGGCAGAGGTTAAGGGTCTTCAGGTCACTGATGATGCATGTCTGAAAGTAAGACAAGTTTGGAGCTAGTGGTACTAATAATGGTTTAAGTACTATTTTTTTAATTAGAGCTATAGTGGTTACTGTGTCCACACAAGCATGTTTGTGTATGTTTTTGGAGAGGGAGTATGGGGCTTTGTTTGAACCATTATAATTCAGGGTGAATGACCCGTATGTCAAGAGCATTATACATCACATGACCCTCTCGTTTTGCATGGTCACTCATTCCCTTCCCCCACTTGCACATATATAGGCTTAATTCACACAAACACAAATCCATTTGGCTTTTATTGTCTTCAGATATTAAAGTATAAAGTTATAAGTTTAAATATTCATTACAGATCCCAAACTCTACACTAAGGTCTTTGTCTACATTGATCTGAGTTGGCAGACTGATATAACAGCCACTCAGTGACTAGTGATGAGAGTATAGTCTGACAACACACAAAACAAGTGAGATCCCCGCACGAGTAAATCTATACTGGACAAGTAGAAAATACATACAGTAAGTGGGTGTTTTTTTCAGGGATAAGTGGAGGGCTTTTTAGTGGGGGGAAAGAAAGTCTTGGGGGGGGCAGGGATTTGATGCCGCATTAAGCTTAAATAATGCTGATGCTGAGTCTAGTGTAAAGCACTTTCAAGAGCATTGTTTTTGGCAAGATAAAGTTCAACTCAAAGCCTGTGAGGCTCGCCACATTGCTAGAGGAGCAGATTTTCCTAATGTATGGTAATCGTTATTGACTGCTATGGTATTGATCTAATCAAAATTGAAATATTAATTTCAAGTAATGTTCAAGTAATGGAATGAATTTGAAAAAAAAAAAAAAAACACCAAGATGTATTGTTATTAAGTGTGTATGTTCTGTCTTATCTTTCGTAACAAGTTTTATTAAAGCACGGCTTTAAACATTCATCGGGCTGGGCTATAGTCCTGTAAAGGGTTTCTATAGTGACTAATCCAAGCTTAGACAATGGAGCCTGTGTAATTAACAACACCAATAATTCTCTCCATTAAGACGGCTTAAATGCAGGTCCTTGTTTTTTATAGTGACTGGCCCTCAGATTTTTCTCTCTTATTCGGTAGTAAGCTGCTTATTATAGCTCTTGTTTGATCACAATTAGATTTAAGAAATGTTTACTCTTGAAGAAATACCGTACCACGTATTAATAAAATCTCAAATTATTTACAAATTATATTATTAAAAAATATGAGACTCAAGAAAGTTGGTGAAGTCACATGAGAGTGGCTAATTTTGGTTAATTAATCAACTGTTATCAGTACATGTACACTGGTGGATCTGGTGAAGAGAGATAGTTTGGTTCTCATTAATTAAGTAGAATTTTCAAGCTTATCACCATTTTAATGCACGAAGGAGAAAAGTTAATTGTGTATGTTAATAATTTTGCAATTGATTTAATGCAGTATTAAAAATAATATGAGGGTGGATTTGATTATAAATAATTATGGTTATATTATCATGATACAATCAGGGGTCAGCTTTGAACAGTAAAAAGATTAGCAGTTTGGAATTTCACATGACTATGATTCACTCAGATTATATTGAATTCTATTAAGGCTCAGTCTTGTGCATAAAGGGCTTTCAGATGCAGCTGCGCAGCCATTGTGTAAGAAAACATGATGTAAACCGCGAAAAATAAATATAAGCGTTGTACTAGACATGGTGAAGAGAACAATGTGTCCTTATAAGTTCAGGTTTACATCAGTTCAATTTTTTTTTTTAGTCTCTCTCTCTCTCTTTCTCTCTCTCTCTCTCTTTCTCTCTCTCTCTTTCTCTCTCTCTCTCACTCACTCACTCACTCACTCACTCACTCACTCACTCACTCACTCACTCACACTCTCTCTCATTCTAAATCACCCCTAAATAAGTTCATACATAATTAGTACTTTCATTTAATTAATATGTAGGGTATATAAAAGGTAAATAATAATAAAATAAGAATTATGTTCATAATTTAGTTTTTCCTTTTGACTTTGCTGAATGCTCCTAAAGTCACCCTGCCAAGAGGCTGCCAAGATCGCATCTAAATCCAGCTGACTGTACACAGAGATCAATCTTCCCAATGGGGAAAACAATCCAATTTGTTAACCCAGTATCAGAGGACACACTCTCCTCACATCATTAGATTAGTGTTTATAAGTAAAGCAGTAGGTTATGATGATGATGATGATGTCTAAATCTGTATTAGAGGTCATGGAGGTGCATGTTCAAAATATTACACACACACATACAGGGTCAATAAAAAGGTTAAATACACTACTGTTTAAAAGTTTGGGGTTGGTATGATTTTTTTTAATGTTTTTGAAAGAAGCCTCTTTTGCTCACCAATTATGCTGAATTAATTTTATTTTAAATATATAATATAAATATATTTTATCAAATATATATAATATAAAATAGATAATATATTAATTATAAAAATGTGAATTATTCCTATGGTGGCAAAGCTGAATTTTCAGGAGCCATTATTCCAGTCTTGAGTCACGTGATCTTTCAGAAATCATTCTAATGTTCTGATGTGGTGCTAAAGAAAAATTTCTTAATGTTGTGCTGTTTATTTAAAGTGAAAATATTACAAAATGTCGCTTTTGATATACAAATGAATGCATCCGTGGTGATAAAAGTATTCATTTAAAATCCCAAACTTTTAAACAATATGGTTGTTATTTTTATGAATTATTAAGACTAACTGGATGTGTGTTTGACTTTGACAGATGACGGAGGGCCGGCTGTGTCAGGTGCTTCTGCTAGATGACAGGCAGCTGGAACTGCTGGTCCAGGTAAAGCTAACTCACAGACAGACAGACAGATAATGTATGGAATAAAAATAAATAACACCTGTTTTCTCTAATACAGCCAAAACTGTTGTCCCGGGATCTCCTAGATCTTGTTTCATCACATTTTAACCTAAAAGAGAAAGAATACTTTGGAATCTCCTTCACAGATGAGAAGTAAGTTGGTGAAGTGATTTGTTGTCATTGTATAGAAAGATGTAGTTTATTGCTTATTAAGCACGTGTTGCCACTTAATACAAAGACGCTCCTGGGTAGATCTTTAATTATATTAATTTATAGTATGAAATCATTAGCCATACAACCTCAAATAAGAACTAAACTTCTACTGAACTACTATATGTCTTTGTAAAACTGCATGCTTTTGAACAAAAGGCTTAGTTGGGGCTTTAGAGGTAATTCCAGTTTCACAAGATAATTTTTAAATACTTACCTGCTTACTTTGGATTCTTGCCAGTGCTAAGATCCTTTGATCATTCATTCATTCATTCATTCAGACGAAGCACATATAGGATCATGCACAACATGTGAGGTTAAATGTAGTTTAAAATCATCAAATCTTTAAAAGTCATCATTATAGCAGATGCGTGTTTCTTATGTGAAAGTATTTCATTAAACTTATTGCTGTTCATCAGGGGTCAGAAGAACTGGCTTCAACTGGACCGCAGGGTGCTGGACCATGACTTTTCCAAAAAGAGTGGACCTCTTGAGCTCAAATTTCAAGTCAGGTTAGTTCAGATTTACTCATTTGCATGTTCAATGGCTATCCAATAGGGGGCGCCAGCTGCACAGACATGCTGATGCAACGTCAACATGCAAATGCAAGATATGCTCTTAAAGCAAGACAAGAGAAGAGTTGACATTGAGATTGACAATACATATATAACTCCTTCATATATCTGTTCTCTTCATATGCAATGTTTGTTAGTTTCAGTTAATTACAGAAGTAAATTTATGTTCTGCACTGATTGTTGCTGTGTTTTTTGTAGGTTTTACATTGAGAGTGTTGCATATCTAAAAGATGCTACCACCGTTGAACTGTTTTTCCGGAATGCTAAGATATCTGTCTACAATGTAAGTGATCCAAGTGTTAACAGTATGTCACAGATCAAAACCACTAATAATGTATTAGTGGTGTTTTCTACAACAGTTGTCAATTGAAGTTGTTTTTTTTGTTTGTTTTTTTTTTTGGTGAGGCTTTAAGAGAGCTTGGCAGGTGGCTTCCATTAAGTTCTTTTTGATTACGGGCATTTACAGATGACAGCCCTGACACAGCAGGATGCTGCTGGGTTGGCTGGCTCCTCTCTAGCCTCTTCCAGCTATAAAGGCTATTACTGAGCCACCAAATCTAATTCAGCCTAACACATTTAATAAAGAAAGAAAAGTATGAATTGAACTCACTCTGACAGATTTTCTTACTTTGTCTAAATACTATTGTAAATCACACAATTTCGAAATAATCATATGCAGTATTTGACTATCTTGTAGCTACTGCTTTTTGATACTTTCCACTGTAACAAAAAAAAGGTGGGAAATACTAATAATTTGTTACTCAAGCCATTTCAAAGTTTTTGTATGTAATTTTATTTTGCATTTTTAGTTTTTTGCATTTGCCTTTTGCTGTAATGCTTAATGCTTCAAATGTTTAAAAATGTAACTGTTACACCCAATAATAAATGTGTGTGTGTGTGTGTGTGTGTGTGTGTGTGTGCGTGTGTGCGTGTGCGCATTTTATTTAAATACAAGTAAATATTTGCAAGATTGCTATTAGTAATCAGCCATTTGTCTTTCTTTGTACGGTGTTATGGTGTGATCGGAGTCCTCGCGGGGCGCTGCATATGGCGTGATAGAGTGGTTGAGGGATTTTACTCGTTGCTGTACAGCGACCCCATGTTGACTGATTAAATATCTACTTTTGTAACTGTCGTACTACAGCCACAAACTTATGTTGTTATTTATTTGAAATTAACCCGGCGCAACCGTGTGGTAAAAACAATTTATTCAAAGTGATAAAGTTTGTTTTTATCATCATTTGCTTTCGCGAGACACTAGCGCTAAGTTCTTTTGATGCACGTTGAAACACGAGCGCTGAACCTGCTCCGAGACTGTACCATGTCATCCTGGGGTGGTCCAAGTTATTTCTTTCAGCCATTCCGAATATATTAGTGACCTTCATTATTTAAAGTGTGTGTAATAATGTGTTATTGTAATAATCTGTTAGTCGTGTAATGATATTGCGTGTGACGTAGATAAAGTGGATATTTTTATGAAGACACCCTGTGGCTGTTTATAAAGATGGTGTCGTCCACAGTGGAACCTGTGCTGTGTGGAAACGGTTGGTGGTGGGATAAATAGTTAGATTCGGTGTCGACCGAAAGCCAAACGAGTAAAGCGATGTTTTTAACTGCTTCCTTTTTTAAACTTACAGGAAAACATTGAAGTGGAGAGTGAGATTGTTTTTAAGTTAGCCGCATACACTGTTCAGGTGAGTGAGAATTTTTAATACTCTGGATTAGTTTTGACAGACTCACTGCGAGTCATTTTCATACGCAATTTGTATCCGAAGTGTTTTTAATCTGCTTTACAACTTAACCGGTTACAACTACATGCGTGCTACTGTATGTCCTGTTTTTACGCAAGAATTTGCATTTATCTTTTCGCTGAACTGTAGCAGCGTCCCCTCTTTGCATGTTTGTTTGTGTATTGAATGCTTAGGATCCGACGTAACTGTAATGGTCAACTTTTCATTAACTGGCAAATGTCTAATACAAAGTTTAGAGATGTGTGGTCTGTAGTAAACCCACTCTGGAGTTAAGCTTCTTACCGCATTGACTCAAGACTCAAGCATGTATAAAGGTTCAGTCTGAATGATTCATCAACACAAGCATTTTGTCTCTTTTCTTTAGGAGGCATGCGGAGACTACACAAGGTAAGAGAAATCGTAACACATCTTGGTATGAAGATTGCATTAGATCGGGGTAATCGACCCCTGAAATATAGATTATTATAAATGTATATTGCATTTACTATTTAGTCCATTTAAAAAAAGTTTGTTTGGATCTGTATAATTAGTAGGACAAAAATGCTAGGAAACGTTTATTTATCCACTAGTAAAAATTAAACACATTCTGGTTGTCAAGCATAATGTAACATACACCTGCCATCACACTTGTGCAAGCTTGAGGGGACTGATTGATAGGATCACTGTATGCACTTTATTTAGCTTTTTTTCCTTTGGGTATGTTGATTTTTTTTTTCTTTTTCTTTTTTTCTTCATCTTGTAATGAAACGTGCTCTAAGATGATGTGAGCTTTGGATCATATGTCTGGAGCAGGACAAAGAAAAAAATTGGTGCATTCAGGTTTGCCTTTGATGTGTAATTGATTAAAAAATTGCACCATACATTACAAAATAGTTTCAGAATACTTAGTTAAATGTTCTGTTCTGTGTTTTTATTTTTATTGCTAAAATTAGTGTCCATCCAGCTTGGTGGTGGAATTGTGTGTTTGTAAGTTAGAGCCATCTAAAAGCAAGCATTTTAAGTTAATGTTTAGGCTGTGTGCCTCAGTGTTTTGTTGTGAATCCAGCCCTAGTTGATCATTTCCAAAGGAAATATTTAATAAGTGAGTAGAACTGGCAGTCAATATATCTGATGTGTATGTTGTCTTGGATATTTCTGGACTTAAACCTTAAAAAGGACTCTTGGCATGTGCGTTTTGTGTAAGACGGAACATAATTCAGTTTAGAGATTTTCGTTGTTTATAAATGTTGCCCACTTTCTAAGCACATTACCACAGTCATCTTACCTAGTTCTCCGTTCATAAATTCTCGTGAGGTTTACTCCAAATGATTAGTTATTGTAAGTAATGGAATGCTTTGCCTTCTCTGTTAACATGGACTGATCTTGAGGCAGTGAATGGGATGCATAGGGATAAAGCAATCTGTTAACACAGAAAATATGTTAGGGAAAATTGCTCAGAAAGGTTCAGTATTGGTCACTCTTTCTCAATAGCCTTGCGGTTCATTATTGGAAAACAAAGCTTGTCCACTATTGGGAACAGAGGTGTGTGTAAACAGTCCCTTTTACTCTGAAAATGTTTACCTTGCAACAACGACTGCTTTTGTTTAGCATTGGGGAACTTGTCAAAGACCTTGTAAAATGGCTCAACAAGCTTTGTTTTCTTTCTGTGTTCATTTGTTTTTGTCAAAAAAGGGACATATTGAAAAGGTTTTGTGTAAAAATGGGACGTTAGAGTACACAGGTGGCATATTGGAGCTACTTTCACTCTGGCCTTTTACATTTACTGTATGTTCAGTACGTCTGCAACAGGAAGTGGCACATTGGCGGTGCTCTTCTTTTCCGTGGAATTGTGTTGATCTCACATGATGTGCATGGTTGATTATAAGAAAATGAGTTACAAATGTACTTGTCATTGTGTGTGTGTTTTAAATAAATTATATTTCAATAACGATATAATAAATACATATAAAGAGAGAATATACAAAATATTGTACAGCGCTGTTCCACCGTTTGTGTCAGAGGTTTTGGTTTTTGGTCAGATGTTTTAATGTTCCAAAAGATTTCTATTCCAAATTAATGCTGCTCTTTTGAACTTTCTATTAATCAAAGAATACTGGAAATAAGTGATGTTTTAGAATTTTAGATTAGATTCAGATTAGATTTTTCTGAAGGATCATGGGATCTTGTGTGAAAAGAGTAATGGCTGATAAAAATTCAGCTTTGCCATCACAGTAATGAATTATATGTGACCCTGGACCACAAAACCCGTCATAAGTAGCATGGGTATATTTGTAGCAATAGCCAAAAATACATTGTATGGGTCAAAATGATCAGTTTTTCTTTTATGCCAAAAATCATTAGTATATTAAGTAAAGATCATGTTCCATGGAGATATTTTGTAAATTTCTTACCGTAAATATATCAAAACATTGTTTTTGATTAGTAATATGTATTGCTAAGAACTACATTTGGACAATTTTAAAGGCGATTTTCTCAATATTTGGATTTTTTTTTTTGCACCCTCAGATTGTTGTATCTCGGCCAAATATTGTCCAATCCTAACAAACCATACACCAATGGAAAGCTTATTTATTCAGCTTCAGATGATGTATAAATCTCAATTTTGAAAAATTGACACTTAAGACTGGTTTTGTGGTCCAGGGTCACATATTTTAAAATAGAACAGTTTAAAATGTAATAATATTTTATATATTTTGATCAAATAAATTGCCTTGCTTAGACTTACCGAACCCATACTTTTGAAACTGTAGTGAATGCCTAGTTTTTGGTTAAAGATCGGTGGGTCATGTGAGTACATTTTTATGGCTGATAGGCTATTCCCTTTACTCTTTGCTGGCAACTAATTAAGCAGTGCGGTCGAGCAATTCTGGTAGCAGCAAATCAATACTGATAGCGTCCTTTTATGGTTTAAGTGGGCTTAGGATACAGAAAGCCTTCAGACCTCCTCTTCCTCTGGTTTCTGTTATTTCCATGTGGATGAAGGCTCCCACATCTCATAAAGCCTGAGCGGTTGCATTTGGAGGCCCAGGGCTTTAAGTTTATGTAGGAAGTTAGAAGACCCCCACCTCTCTCCATATAAACCTCCTCCTGCTCTCCACTGTTAAGACTGCATGTTAGAGGAGAGGGAGTGGAGACATCTCCCGTTGGCAGACGATAGGGCGTCATGCAGGATGCTGATGTCATCTGTCTGCAGTTTATGTCAGGAGGAACCAAGCAGGGGTTCTCCTAGAAGACCACCCTCCATATGTCCTAGTTCTATAGACGGAGTATCGAAAATTCAGGAAGTGATGCCAATTTTAAAATAAACATTGAGGACTTTATTAAATACGATTATGATAATACTTGATCTTGTTGAACCTGAATTCTAAGCAAAAGTTGCTTTTGGGTTCAAGGACGTCAACTTCAAATGACCCATTTCCCACTGATTTCCTTGCAATGAGGGTAGGTGTATTCTTGAAAAAGCTGACACATGGTTCTAACTCCTCCATGCGTTGCTTGTGCTGGGTTAAGCATTTGCCCGCCCTTCCTTGCCAACTGTTTGATAGTACAGACAGCATAATGAATTCCAGATTGCTGACAAGGCATTGCGGTCTCAGGGCACCAGCTTACTGTGTTTTACCACATCATCAACCCGGCCTGTTAGATTTATACCTTCAAACTTATCTTAAATTGCTGAACTACAGAACCAACTGGCTTGGAAAGGGAAGTGTGCCAGGGAATATAGTGGTGCTTTGTCAAGCAAGGTATTAATGGGCCGATAAGCAGGGTTAGAAAGGTTTTACGTGTTATCAGTTCTGTAACCGGTTTCCTTTTGTTTTCAATTAATTTTCTAAGTATTCTGAATCCAATGTTATGGTTTTACATTGTTTTGCAAAATTAGACCAGTTCTTGCGCATTGTTTTCTGAGTAATTGATTCCTGCAAAGCAATATTGCCCACTGCACCCTCAAGACAGTTTTGGAAAAGATCAGATCAAAGCTTGCTAGAGCAGATCAGATGTCTGCAAGCCCATGACATGAGGGTTTTCAATAACACTGCTGTCCTGCTTTATGAATTCAGGTGTTGTGTCTTTTGTTCCATCATGATGGTGCCAGTTTTTTTTGTGTGTAGTTTTTTTTGCAGTTCGATGTGTGGCCTCTTAACTCTTGAAGGGATAGTTGATGCAAAAAATAATAATTCTGTCATTGTTTACTCACCCTCATGCCATTTCAAACCTGTGTCTTCCTTTTTTCCATGCATCACCTAAGAAGAAAAGTTTAATAATGCACTAGATTTTTCAATGCAATTGCATGCTTTTATTCCACAGAAGAAAGAAATCATACAGCTTTGAAAGAGCATTACTTAGTATTAAAAATATTAAGAACTATTACTTTCAACGTGTTCTGTAATTTTGGCACTTTGCTCTACCTGTATATTCAGGTTACAGGCTTTGACATTGAAGTATATCATAATCTCTCCACTGAGATAAGATGCTATTAGCTCAAGCACTAGATCATCACTAACTTCAGCTTGAATTTGTAACCTTACATGGGAAAGTTCAGTTTTACATTTACATCTAATCTTTATATATAGGATCTGAGTGACCATAAAAAGACAAGCCAAGATTTTTGTAGTTGCAGAATAGAAAAAATGCACATCTCGTAATGATATGTAGTTTAAACACTGATTGGTTTAAAGTGTGAGAGTTGAGGTGGGAGCCCATTTATCTAAAAAGGAATTCCAGCAGAGTGATAAAAGATAAAACCAGTGTGCTCTTCAAACATCAAGAAGCTCTTAGAAGAAAACATTCAAACATTGGTCTATCAGGGTCATCACTTGTCACCTGAGAGTTTTATTTCAAAAGAATGATATCTGTTCTCCTCAAACAAACATCGTTGTCTCTTAAATCACCTTGTTTTGTCCAAACAAGAATGGCTTCTACAGAATTTATACATTATATTCTTTTAGGTTTGCTACATCATTTTGAAAATGTCAAATTTCAATCAGAGATTTAAAAAAAAAAAAAAACATTAAATCAAAATGAAACAATTTGTTAATTAAAAATATCTATTATTTCAGTGTTTTAAGTAACTGTGCTTGACTGTTAATCTTTTTTTTTTAATCTGACAGTGTATTAGTTTCTAATGCTATTGTCGATATCATACTGATGTGGTATTTAAAGGTTGTGTTTTGGAAAATATGTTTCAGAAGGTGTTAAATTGTCAGTAAACATCTCAGGCCTCACTTTTAATACCTAAAAAGGACATTGTTTCAAAGATTTTAAACATGAAATGTTTAAAGACGTGCCTCAACAAAGATTTCATGAGAAATCACACACATATTGCTGGAAGTTATAGTAATGCTGTAGCCTATATTATAATTCTATCTACACTACTGCTGTTTACTTTTTATACACTAGCATATATTTAGCTAGGCCACCCAGTATTTATTTCTGAAGTACTTAATTTTAACATGCTGTTTTTGTTTTAACTTTCAGTGATGAAAGCACAAGATCAGACTTAAAAAAGCTTCCAGCTTTCCCCACTGCGGTATTGAAGGAGCACCCATCATTAGCATTCTGGTAAGAGTGCATTTTTGTTTCTGTATTAAATAAAGGTAGCTTCTGTAATATGACATTTGTGTCAAACACAGTATTCAGTAGGACATGATGTAGGCAGAGACTTGATTGTATGTATCAGGTTTGAATTGATCTTGCAAAATGTGCTGTGATTATTATTAGTTAAAGGTGCCATAGAGTGGATAACTGTATTTACCTTGGCATAGTTGAATAATAAGAGTTCTGTACATGGAAATGACATACTGTGAGCCTCAAACACCATTGTTTCCTCCTCCTTATGTAAATCTCATGAATAAAAAAGACCACTGAAAAATAGGCGAATCAGAACATAACACCGATTGTGACATAGCATTTGGGATCACTAATAGTTAGTTTTACATTTTAGTACATAGTTAGTACATTTATAACTATTAGTTATAGTTAGGGGGCGTAACTATAACTAATAGTTAAGCCCCCAATATTTGCATGTACACGCCCATGTTCTAGGCCATTCGCCAGCCGAACCTACATTTACATTTATGCATTTAGCAGACGCGACTTACAGTGCATTCAGGTTATACTTTTTGTTTTGTTTTTTTAAATCGGTATGCATGTTCACTGGGAATTGAACCCACAGCCTTTTGCGCTGCTAACACAATGCTCTAGCACTGAGCCACAGCAACACTACATTCAAATCATCAGAAGTTCTGCAGGTATTGTGAAGGAACAAGCGAGGACAACAGCGAAAAATGGCAGATCGTGGAAATAAATGTTATGTTCCAGGCTGTGCAGGGGATGGGAAGTGCAGGGATGGGTTGGTGTCTGTATTCAGAAAGGCACGGAAAGCAAATAACGCGAGCCACTAAAGGGACATGGTTAGCTGCTAGCGGTAGCCTGTTACATTACAGTACAGTACATTTCACATACCACATAAACGGAGTAAGGATAGATGACTGAGGATGATGGCAAAGCAGTTTCAGTGCCCCACATATTAATAGCGGCTCCCTGATGCCCGCATTTTATATACAGTATAATTACCTGACGATATAACTGTGAGAGAAATTATTGAAATATATATTTTCCTCCCTGTGTTTCCTTCCTGCTGTATGAGCTACTGAAATGAGCCGCACTGTGAAACAGCCAATCAGAGCAGAGCTCAACATTTATTATTCATGACCCTTCCAAATAAGCCAATAACAGACCATTTCATTCTAGGGAGAAATCCTTGAATTTGTAAATGCACATAAAACCGTTTCTGGAGAAATTTTTGCCCTTACCTAAGCCACATACCTTTTATGTAGATCTCAGAGAACAATTTTAAATATCATATCAATGCATTCTATGGCACCTTTTAATGTTTTATTGGTCTGTGCAGCCTCGTTTACATCAGCATGAGATTGTGCATTTATTAAGGAAGTAAATGTGTTCATGTCTTTAAGAACATTATTCAATGTCTAAATCTCAGAAATGACACCGATATTCCATACGTTTGAATATGGGTGCATTTGGAGTTTTAAAAAGCTGCACATTTTAGTGTAGCCAGGTGTAATGTGCAAGCTGCAGCCTGTTAATTTCAAACAAACCTTGTTAATTAATTTGCGTGTTAATGCCTGGCTTCTGTAACCCTAGACGTCTAGAAGTTGAAGTCTACCACCTTAAAAGGATTGATGTGGCAGCTTTAATCAATGCCTATTGAGTGTGGGGAGCAAAGACAGTAAACCAGTTAACAGACAGCAATTATTGAAGTGTGTGAGTGGGAATGAGTATGTGAGGAAACAGCTGTGTGTTAGTGCAAGTGTTTAAGAGGCAGCTGTGCGAGTGCATGCAAAAGCAGCTGTGAGTTTATATACATAAAAATTGCCTATATTGTAATTTTATTGGTGTGCTAGTTTCCTGTAATGTTCATCTGCCATATTAATTTCCTTTTTGTTGTTTCCTAGTAATAAATGAATACTTACAATGTGTCTGTGTGTTTGAGGAACCAGTTATTAGAATAATTGCCTCAAACAGTTTGTGTGTGTGTGATTCACAGGACAGCCAGCCAGATGGCATTTCACACATGGGTGCACCTGGTGTAATATCTGACTAGTTAATAGTCTGACTAGCCACGTCATTTAAATGGCACATTCACATGTTGGTCTCATGCTCAATTGATGTTTTGTCGCACTTGTGCGGATGGTAATGCTTCTCTCTCTTGCCCTCTAGTGAAGATAAAGTAATCGAGCATTATAAGAAGCTGAAAGGCCTCAGTCGTGGACAGGCTATCATACGGTAAGCACACTAATCATTTATGTGTCTGACATAGACCTCAAGGAATGTAGGTAGAGGGACTACAAGTCTGAGCCTGTTGATCTACCTCTGATAATTGCTCCACGGTTGTTTGTGGAAAGGCGAAACTGCGTAATTAATTAGACCACATTACTGATAGTGACTGCTTTCAATGGGTCTAGCCACACCATGTCACTTTATTTTTAGCTCATTGGGAAGAGACAAGGTCATTTCTGTCAGCTTGATTTGTGCTGCTGCTTTGATATATTGACATTGTCCCTCACTGTGAAAGCACTGAGAGAAATCAATTGTAGGAATGCTGTCAGTGACACATTATAGATGATTTACTAGGGTTAAATATGGTTCATCCTTGATGGTTTTCGTCTGAAACTGTCTTTTTAACTTTCTTTGCTATACTCTTATTCAACAGGTATCTGACATTAGTTGAATCCTTGCCCGCATATGGAGTTCATTACTACAAAGTGAAGGTGTGTGATTTGATTTATCATGTGCTATTTTAGGAAATACAGAACTAGACATAAATACTGAAGCTGCCATAATGAATATGTCCTTTGATTTATGGTTGGTTAAATAATTAACCGCTAGTAAAATGTGTGTGGTCTAATTATAATTGTGCTTAGATCGTTAGAAACGTCTTTGGAGATCAAACAGTGCTGTTAAAGGGGTCCTATTATGCTTTTTCACTTTTTGAATTTTAGTCAGTGTGTAGTGTGTATGTTTGGGCATAAAAAGAGCTACAAAGTTACAAATCTCAAAGTCCACACCAAAGGGAGATATTTTGTTTTTAAAAAATCCCTTTTCAAGAATTACAACGAACGAACGGCTCGTTCGAACTACAAAGTTGTTTTCTTGTATTTGTGACATCACAAAGTGGCCCATTAGAATATCATTAAAATAAATCCCACATACGGAAATTCGAATGGTTGGTGGGTGGGGTGAAAGCTTGGTTGAGCACTGCACATTTCAAAATCGAAACCCGGTGCGGGTGTTTTTATGTCACTGTATTTCTGAAGGAAACCGACGGTCTTCAGAAAATTTTGGATGTCATTTTCATTTCATCTTGCATGTAATGTCTGATAAAGCAGCGTTTGTGAGCGGAGCGCTGCTTTGTGTACAGTGGTTACCAGGGAAACCTCAATCTCTACCACTCCAACAGCGCCTCCCGCTGGCAGAGAATTAATTTGCATATATATGCCACCACAAATAGTGCAACTCTGTGGGACTAACAGTTTCACTGCAATTCATGTTATAATGTTAGAATTAAAGAAAAATAAACATATTACCGTTGCACTTTGCAATACCCGTGCGTGCAAAGGTTCTGCGCAATCCTCAAGTTCAGTATTCTCGGGGTTTGAATTGATATGGCAATATCGACGAACTTGCTGTTTTGGCAAGGGGCAGGGCAGTACTGTAACGCCATCCAAGCTGTTCATCAATCACAGCGCACCGGGACAGCTAACCAATCAAAACACATTTTGTTTTTCGGAAGGCGGGCCTTCATCAAACCCGGAACTAATCGAGCCGTTTGTGCCAGGCTGGGGAGAAAGGTATTGTAATAATGTAAATTATGTGAAAAATAATGCGATTTTTGAACCACCAAGCATGAGAGCATGTTCTAGTACACCCCCAAAACAAAATCAAGACTTTGTAAAAGAGCATAATAGGACCCCTTTAAAATAGCTGCTATTGTATGTGAATGGCTATGTAGGTTGGACCCATTTGATCTTTTGATTTCACTACCATTGCCAGACAAAACAGTAATTACCTTTCATCTAAAAAAAAAATTTCATTGCTTTCACAGGACAAACAGGGCATACCGTGGTGGCTGGGGATTAGCTACAAAGGCATTGGCCAGTACGACCTGCAAGACAAACTCAAGCCACGAAAGGTGTGCTGTTTTGTTTTGTTTTATTTAGCAAGTAGTAAAAGTCACAGCGGTGATGGAATAAATTCTACAGTTCTTTCTAGGTTCACAGTCATAATTTATGGGGGGGTTCATCTGAAATTCTTAATATCACTATTTTAGACCACCATGAAAAAAGTCTTTCAAATAATTGCATAGCAGGGTGAATGCCTGAACAGAAACTGCTGAATAAATTTGCAGAAATGTGTGAAGACAGTACGGATTATTTCACTGCGAAAACAAATTGGAATATAAATGTTTTATTTTCAGAAAGAAGTTGAATACTTTATATCAGCAAGAATGCATTTAAGTAATAGTAAAGACTAGGGCTGGGCAATATGGCCAAAAAAATTAGCACAATATTTTTGTTTTCATATCAGTCGATATCAATAATTATCAGGATAAATGTCAAATCTTTTTCTTTCAAGTTCAAAGCCAGAATTACGTTCCAAAGTGAAAGTTGTAGAAACAAGACCATTAATTTTCCTTAACAAAATAAATATCTAACTAGAAAAATTAATTTCTTAGTTTCTGCATGTTCTGCATGATATTATTTCAACACGAGAAAAAGTTTTGGGTTGCCTGATAATAATAATAATGTTATTATTATTATTATTATTATTATTATTATTAATAATATCACTTTTTTGTCTCTTAGAAATGCACATTTGATAGTAGCTTGAGTTAGGATGCAGAGGTAAATTTTTGTTCATATTTAAAATTGGTAACATCTGTAAAAATTGTAGCAACCTCAGTTTTATATGGTTAAATTTAAATTTAAATTTAAATTTGCAGTGAATGTTACTACAGTAAATCCATGGTAAATGATGGTGACGTGTAGAATGAAAAGCCTTCTGACTGTCTTGTTGCACACAGTGTTTCTCGTGTTTGGCTTTAAACTAGTTTAAATCACAGAGTCATTTGTGTTCATCGCTGAATACAAGCGCTTCACACTGGATCTCACAGCGCTGTTTAGTGCTCACGTGACCGTCTCATCAGCGAGTAAACGCATCTGCTCTTGTGAGCTCGTGCCGCACGGCAGTTTGACTTTGATCCGAGAGGATAAACGGTCTCATTCAAATGAGTCACGCCGTTTCGTTCCGCTTTTGGTGCAAAAGCATTATATCGAACATTTCATATCGTTTTATCGAGGAAAATTATATCGCCAGCCCTAGTAAAGGCATTTATAAAGTTTCAAATAATTGCTGTTCTCTTCAACTTTCTATACATCAAAGAACCTTGAAGAAACATATCAGTTTCCACAATAATATTAAGCAGCACAACTGTTTTCGACATTGATAATGACAAGGAACATTTCTTGAGCATCACAGCAGCATATGTGCTAACGATTTCTGAAGACTCATGTGTCACTGGGGACTGGAACAAATGCTGCTGAATTCAGATTTGCCAAAATAAATTTGTCCTGGAACTTAAATCGTAAATATCAATCGTGTTATATTTACGACTCTTGATCGGGCTGTCTCTGATGTGATACCTGCGGATCACTTACCGGATGTTGCGTGCTTCTATAGCTGAAACTTGGCAGCCACAAAAATGCCACGAAAGCAGAATGCATCACCCATATTCTTTTTATATTTTGTTTTTCACTGTGAAACAGAACATGCGCCAGGAGAGCCAGCTAACAACGTCAATTGTTCTTGATTTGTTTTTCTTCTGTAGCCACATTTGATCTCGCGAGTCTCCGTGAGATCTCGTGTCATTGTGAAGTCGTTCCTGTAATCATCCGGTGTGTGGTCTCGCGGTCTGGTCGAATCATCTAGTGTGTGTTTTCAGAGGATTATAAGGCTAAAAATCCCATGAAACTGTCTTCATGATGGTTTTAAAATCGTCTAGGGTGTGGCCAGCCTTAGAAAGTTTTTAAATTAATATATCACAGTTACTGATTTTACTGTTTATTTGATAAAATATATGCAGCCTTGGGTGAGAATAAGAGACTAAGTCTCACAATTCCCAACCTTTTAAACGGTAGTGTACATTTCTTCTTGTGGATATTGTGTGCTGTCTACCAAGTGCCTAAAAATCTTTCACATTTGATGACTGTAAGCTGGAAAATCCAGTTCTTAGTTCTTTGAAACAGACATTGCGTTAACCCGGTACCCTGTGAACACAACAGTATTGGTGTGCCTCTTCTGTAGATATTTCTTATCTATAATTTTCTGTTCATTGACATTTTTAATGAACATGCTCATTTATCACGTTTTTATCACATGTCTGTCCTATGCGAGATTAGTAACCATTGCATTTTTATGAGGAGAGCTTCTATATTTCACCCCAGCCTCACTCATTAAAGTGTCTGTTAATTGGCATCCATTACACCAGTGCTTTGTAGGATGCAGCTGGGTGTGTATGTATATTCATCTCTGTTCCAGAGTGTTAATGGGCATGTCCCACTCTGAAACCCTGCTGCATGGCAGCAATGAACACCAGCCCCTCCCTGTGGAGGGTGTAATTATGGAGCTTCATGGGGAGCAGCGCTGGGCGGGAGGGGCGGAAACTGGAGTGATTGCTGCAGTGTGATGTCTGAATGGGGATTGGCTCTGTTGATGGAGCCCCAATAAGCTCTTCTCCTGGAAAAGGCATCTATGGAGTGTTACGGGAGTAAACATCTTCCTTTTTATTTCTCCTTTTGTCTTTACAAAAACGTAATTGCTAGTGTTGCTATCACATAGTATCGCCAGAGTACATTGATATAGATATATTCACAATTTTTGAAGTTACCTTGTCCAAAAAAAAGGTAATAAATTTGGTTATCTTCTCTCCCATTCACTCCCTCTCCTTTTTTGTCTTTTCCCACTCCACTGAGTGTTTTAGCACTCTCTTTCTGAAAGTACACTAGGCCCTGTCAGAGTGCAACCCATCATCTGGCCAGTATTGATTGTGCTTCCTGCCAAAGAGGGCAGTCTTTGTGTCCGCCCGCCCCCCAATCTTCTTCCAGAACGCCAAGCTCATTATGCAAATCTGACCGTTATTGTGCATTTCACTCAGCCCAGACAATTGATCAAGCAATAAAACACAATTAGCTTAGCAGGGGGCCATAGAGGAGAGCGAGGGGTCTCGCGGCTATAACTCCTCCACATGCGAGAGCTGTTGGGGGTCTGCGGTATTAAAAGCTCTGAAACTTTTTGTCTGAACTTTCCCGGGCTCTGAACTGATGCCCTATGAAAGAAGTAAATGAAGTGTATTTTGTATAACTCCTGATAAAGATAAATTTGAAAAATCAAAACTCCCATCATTAGTCTGTCCCCAATTTTATTCCATATATTTTTGTTTGAATGATCAGTTACTTTAGTATAGGGAAGTTGCTAAAAGATCAGTCATAGGCAGAAGACAGTTAATACATTTTTATTGTTTACATTGTGTTTACATTTACTAAATTATGTGCTCTTGTGTGTTAGCCTATTTCATTGGGTCATCCTGTAAAGCAGGAGTTTTCAAACATTTTGATACCAAAGGAAATATGATCTCCTTGCCAGGGACCACCTTGCCAATAAAATAAAGATGGTAATATAGTTTCAAGTATAAAAACCCATTTAAATTATGTGGGGAAAAAAATGTGTGATATTATAACGATAACCTGTTGTTTGCAAAATTAAGTAAATACATTTTTCTAAAAAGGTGCACTAAAGCCAAAGTAAATGAGTAAAGTATAATATGGAAAATACTGACTTTATATTATACTGGCCATATATTAAAAACCACTCTGAAGATTCTAACAACCATATAGCAACACCCCAGGAAGGTGGTGAGATTTGCGTATGCGAACATCATACACATTTCTTTCTGAACTGTTTTTACTATTAATTTGTGGTTACCTCCAGAGGGATTTTGTCTGTATGAGTGTCTTGTGTCTGAGAGAGCGTGATGCAGAATATGATTGAGTCATCATTCTGAGCTGACAATTGAGTCTGGATTGCTCATACTTGATCACGTGTATTGGTAGTGTCTGGTGCGGCTTCTGTCATATTATTTACAATTTTTTTTTTTTATGTCGTGCCTTCTCAAGTTATTCTTTTTCACTTAAATCTGTGATTTTGGTTAAGTTTAATGTTTTGTGGCAAAGTTCACACAGTCAGTGTGACAGTCCAGCTCATACAAGTTGCAGTTCCATTTAAAAAGCATGGGTTTACAAAACTGCGTGTTTTTAAGTCCTGAAAATTGTGATTTTGTCATTTTGGTTATAGAATGCAGTTATCACTCTCATCATATATCTGTGTGTTTATATAGCTTCATCTACCACTCCAAAAAAGGACTGATAACCATATTACGCTACTGTGTGAACACAGTCAGTCTTGAAGATCTAGTGACACATCTTGAGGGTGTGTTCATATTCATAACATATTTCTGCACTGGATCATCATTAGCCCAGTGACATGAAAGAGATTTAAGGTGTGTACGATTATAAAATACTACTTTCACACATCCAGATTAAGCATGGGCTGGTTTTTAGATTAAATTGAATCCACTGGTTGAGTGATACTAGTGCTAAACAAATTGGTATCACATATGACAATTACATCAGGATCAGTGATGCTTTAAAAATATCCTGAAGGAATACCCTGAAGGGTTTGGGTCAGCATGTTTACCACCCTAATTTAAAAAAAATATATATTTTAATTGAATTGTCATTATTTTATTAATTAGTATTTTAGTTAGTTTAGCATAATTATCTATTTTTATTTTGTTAATTTAATTTTCTTTTAATTCTTAACATCTGCAGACTTCCTAGATTTGCTTGTCTTGCTTTATCAGTCTGAGGTGTTGAAGATTGTTCCCATTGTCTTTCCATTTGCATGCTCTCTCATTTGCCCTCAGACTTATCTAGTTATCAGTCATTTAATTGTCTAAAAGAATTATGCTGAAAAGCTTGTCTCGCTCTGCTTTTTAAACTGCTGTCGTTAGTAGATTGTTGAGAATGCTTTTATCGTTCCCAGTCCTGGTTTTAAATTAGCTGATTTGCATATTTCAGAGTCATAAGAAATACATTATAATATGTTATCACATGTTCTGGCAATAAGATAATGGCTTGACAAAAAAAGTATTGCTTTTGGGTCAATTGTGTGTTTATACGGCTAATTTTGAGTAGGCTAATCAGTAC
Organism: Acrossocheilus fasciatus; assembly: GCA_036784905.1. Classification (NCBI taxonomy): domain Eukaryota; kingdom Metazoa; phylum Chordata; class Actinopteri; order Cypriniformes; family Cyprinidae; genus Acrossocheilus; species Acrossocheilus fasciatus. The sequence goes on along the minus strand of CM071943.1, from coordinate 25,594,209 downwards.
CACCTTTGGACTTCAATATATGGAGCACTATATATTTTTAGTGATTTTTGTTAAATGTCAAAGAAAGGTCAGGGAACTTTCTTGTTGTCAGATAGTGAGACATTCTCTGTTGTTGTCGCATTAGCTATTTAGTCACTGTGAGAGAGGCATGCTGTTTTCACCAGGAGGTGAAGAGTGCCATGGCCAGCCATTAATGATTACAAGAAAGTAGTAGATTCCTGGCATATTTGCCTTGGGAAACATAAGAGAATGAGCATCCAAACCAACGGGTGAAGGATTACGATTCAGACTGTAAAAATGAGACTCGCCAGGAGAAGGAACACGGATTAATGAATAGCTATAGAAGGCTGTTCATTATGATCAATGCTCCAAATCCCCTCCCAAAATGAAACAAGAGGAATAACATTCTATGTGTGTGTATTTCAGAGAGCGTAACCGGTTTGTCTGGTTTGACAAGGACAGGAATCGGGTATCAGAGTAAGAGGGAGGTGACCGTAGGGAAAGAATGAAGTTGTGAAGTTTTAATTACATGTGTGAGTTAGAGAGTTTCACACAGGCGATTGCAAAGTCGGAAGACTGAAACGGAGAGAGACACTAGTTCTTGGAAGAGAAGTCTAGCTCAAGGTGGGTAAGGGCAAAGTGAGGTGCTAGTGATGTCACAGGAAGGGGGAGGGAAGGGGCGGGGCTCAGTCGCTTGAAACTCTTGCAACACCTTTTGGTCTCTTCGAAAGCAGACAAGAGAGTATTGTTCGAGGAAGCCACAACCCTGTGGGAAACTTTAGATCAGGACTATACTGAACCTGTCCAGCTATCCAAGGACTTTAAAGGCTTATTGACTGAACTGGTAAGGTCCATTTTTTTTAAGACCTATGAAATTGAAATAAGTTGTCATTTATTCATTTTGTTGTTATTAAACATATTTGTCAGAAATATGTTAAGTTTTAATATGCTCTCGGCAGTCAGATCTTCTGTGCGATCCAGGCTTGGATCATATTGTTCCTATGTGTATTACTCAGAGCTGCATTCGAGCGGTACCTGGTGGGAAGCGTTTATTAACATTCCTGGTTAATCCTCACCCCCGCACGCTGATAGTATTTGGATATTGTACTTTCCCTGCCCTAAGCTGGGAAGAGCTATGAAATAAAGCTCTGGAATAAAGATCTGAAAGGACAGTTCTCATGAATGGCAGATGTTTTGGCCATGCTTTTACCGTGAACCTGTTTTTCAGTGCTCTCCCTCTAGGGCAAATTTGATAATAAGTTGTGAGCTCAGTGGACGCTTTGCTTCTTTAGTGCTTTGATTGTATTGGCTTAATACCCAAAGCAACTGTCTTGTGCTTCCAGCTGAATATATCAATATCCATACTGATGTAGTGATGTTTTTGTGAGTGATTTCAGAGTATAGTTTTTCCAGGAGGGAATTAAAATATATTTTTCTTGGTTTGACAGAGAAAACAACAAAAAATTAAATGCTAAAATACAGGGATGTAAATGTTCTCAATGAGTGAATCTCTCAAAGTATATGAATATCTAGATCATAGAATTGTATTGCAAATCCTATTTGTAGGACTTTTTTTTACTTTTCGCGTAACAGTGTTACTAATATAGTTCCTGTCTAACTCATTTCCTTTTTCTTTGTAGCTCTTTCTGTGGAAACAGCTTGAAAACCTCTATTTCCGAGAGAAGAAGTTCGCTGTAGAGGTCAACGACCCTCAGAGGTGAGAGAACAAGATAAATCAGTCACACTTTATTTTAAGGTCCAACTCTCACTATTAACAAACCATTAACTATGAATTTTGCCATAATAAGCTCATAATTTGCTGCTTATTATTAGTTATAAAGGTAGTTGTTCAGTTTAGATATTGGGTAGGATTAGTGATGCAGAATATGGTCATGCAGAATGTGCTTTATAAGTACTAATAATCAGCCAATATGTTATGGCATGCTAATAAGCAACTAGTTAATAGTGAGAATTGGTCCTTATACTAAAGTGTTACTAATAAATCGACAATAGGTCATGTCTTGATATACATTTTCCATGTTATAAACCTGAATGAAACTGGCTGAAGCATTCAGTGAGCACGGTTTGTGATTTTCTATGCATTATTTTTTTACTTATAGACTATAGGATGTGGCCTTTGAATAGACTAAGTAAATGTTAGCGATGCAAAGCCTTTTGACGTAGCTAATGTGTTTCCAACGCTGAACTGCAGCAGTGAAGCAATCGGTCACTTCACGTTGCAGTTGTAATACAGGTTGGGGTTACTCTGTAAACAAAGATGATATCACACAGGACATTGTGCCACAGTGTCACTGACCTCCTTTATAGTCAGCCGGTATTATATATCAGGTAACCTTAAAACTGCTTCATGTGGTGACATCTAATTTATTTGGATTTATAAAATTAAAATGTTTTTACTGTTCTATCTTACCATTTAAATGATTACTGTTACAGTAACCAGTATTTTAATTTCATTGACACAACATAGGATCAAATGCGTTGTTAGGCTTCAGTGTGCACATGTGTTAATCCACAGAAGAACAGCTTCTAGACGCACATTTGGTCAATCTGGTCAGGTCATCTACGCGTGGTATGCCAGCCATTCTCTGATCAAAACCATCTGGGTGATGGCCATTAGCCAACACCAGTTCTACCTGGACCGCAAGCAGAGTAAAGTGAGTATATATTTGTGCATCTATAATTATTATTACTTATAAATTCAGAGTTGCACAAATCATTGCATTGTTTCTAGGCTGAGAGCATGCAAAAGTGATTGAGATGCTGTAATAACCTCTTTTTTACATACCTAAAGGCTAAAATAACTACAGCAAGAAGTTTGGGTGATATTGCCATGGATCTCACAGAGACTGGCGCTCCAAGGAACAGTAAGCTGGTCAGCATGGAGAGTAAAGACAAGCTCATCATGGCCAGCAATGGAAGTTTGGTCTCTTCCAGTAAGACAGTCTGTTTCTCCCATTCCAAGAACAGCTTAATGGACTCTGTCGTTCGTACCGATGCCATGATTGAGCTTGCTTTTGCTTTCATTTAGATTCTGGAGACAATGAAGTGAATGAGGAACAGAAGAAAGAGAAGATTGCAGATCTGAAGAACAAACAGGAGAGCATAAAAGAAATTCTGGCACTCAAGGAAGAAGAGCTGAAGAAAATTTGCCTCCGGGAAGCTGTTAGTGGCTTGTCATATTTCCATATGCTCTTTCAACTATGTCAGTTTATACAGTCATATCTTAAGATTTTCTTTGCTTTCTCTTTTTATTTGATCAGGAGTTGACCGGTGTGTTACCTAAGGAGTATCCTTTGGCACCAGGAGAGAATCCCCCTACTGTTCGAAGGCGCGTGGGAACTGCTTTCAAATTGGATGACCTTTTCCCTTATGACGCGGTAGGCTGCCTCAATTGCTTTTCTCAGAAATAATGCAAGAACTCCTTGCATTTTGTGTACTACTTTGCTAATTCAACTTTTTTTCTTTGCAGGATCCTCATTTAAGAAACCTGGAGAGCTGCTTCGCGCTCCAGAAAAAGATTGTGGAGGCAGCGAAAAAACTTGCTTATGAAAATGAGCTTTGTAAAACAGTGAAGAAGAAGCGCAGGAGAAACCTTTTGGACGCTACCAAAAAACTCCATGAGATCGAAAATCAGATTAATGATTACAGAGTGAAGATTGGCAAGGAGCCCACGCAAAGAGCTTCCGTCATCATTGCTGGTGCATATCTGGTTTAATTATTAGTCATGATATATAAATATATATGTGTGTGTGTTGGCCAAAATGTGTGTGAACCCTTAAAACATGCATGCTTGTATAGTGCAAGCAAACTTGCACTGTGTTGACAGTCAAGGTTTCATGCTTTACTTGTGATGAGCAAATGTTTTATGTTATGTAGAGGTAATGGATTGTGGCGGCAAGGAAATAATACACGCAGAACAATAATATCTCTTGTTGTTGCAGATGATGTGAACCTTGACAGCCTTTCTGACTGCTTGAATTTGGAAGATGGTGAGTATTGCTAGATATAAGGGAATATTTTAACAGTGTAGAATCTTATACTGTCACTTTTGGTCAATTTAATGCATCCTTGCTAAATAAAATTTCAAAAGTATTCATCAAACTTTTGAAAAGTAGTCTTTGCTGCTTATCTCTGCAGGCTAGACTAGGTGTCTACCCTCTTAATCTTGTTAACTTGTTTTGTCTTAGACGAGCCATCGCAGAGACAACGTTCACGTTCAGTGCAGTATTCTCCACGTCCCAACTCGTCAAACTCCTTCGCTGCATCATACCATTCAGATCACATAGATCACGCCAATGAAGACTACCAGGATTGCGGCAGGTGAGAATCCTGCCAACCACAGCTCTTTGGGATTAAGCTTGAGCACTTCTTACCTTTCCCTGCCTATGGCTGCTGTTTGCTTTTGTGCTGTTGAGCTAGTAGAGACCTGCAAACAAGGAATCAGCCGTGAATTCCAGCCTTCCCTTGCCTCGACTTCTTTCTTCACAATCTCCTCTTATCAGCCCAAACACTCACAGTGTTAAAAATAGTGCCCCAGGAATAAGCATGTTGCTGCTTGACTGCAAAAACTCCAGCAATAATCACAAAGTGGGGGCGGAAGGGGCATAAGCAGGAAAGCTGCTCTGGAAAATCTCACAGGAACAACGGGCATTAATAGAATGTGCTTGTGAGGTGGAAGTTCATTGGGGCCAGACGACTGAAATCTGTCCGTGAAATGATATGGGATTCAGTCTTCTATTTAATCATTTAATCATTTGTTCCACAAAAACCATTGAGCTTTTGTATTAGATTTAACTAGGTACAAGGGTGGCATGCCATGAAAAGCTTTTGTGTACTTCCTTGGAGGTTTTGTGTGCGGTAAGAACTCCACCCACAAAGGAAGTTTGGTTTGATAAAGCATTGTTCTTATCTGTGTTCTAGATTAAATTATGGTGAAGTCCAAGAACCTGTGGCCTATATACACGGAGACGCCTTATCGACACACAGCAGCCCCTACCGTCAACCCTCACGCCAACCCTCTGACTCGCGGAGCATGCCCCCCACCCCTCAACTTCCCCGCAACGCCTACAGCAGCATCCAGCTCAGGTACAGAACACAATCAACCCCTCTTCATCCCCCACCCACTAGTCTGACCCTTGAATGACATTTAGGAAGGAATAAAATCAGTGTTCCCACGATCATGGAAAATCTGTAAATATCAGGGATTTCCAGGCTTGGAAAAGTCATAGAAAAACTCATGGAAATTTTCTAGTTTTGCTCTGTCCTAAAATATTTATTTGTCTAGATATGGCTTTTTGTAAGTGTTTGTGTGAAGTAAAATGGAAATGAAGTAAAACTTTCCATCCATTATTTAATTTAAAGAAATGTTTTCTTTTTTAGATTTTTGAATTCTTTTAAAATTACTTTTCTTTTATAAACCATGATTTTGAAAATGTTTTCACAAATTATTTTGCTTCTTCCTGCATGCAGCACTCATTTTCGGCAACGCAGCGGCAGTCTGGAATCTCAGTCACAGTTCCTTACGGAAAGCGAGCCATCTGAGCCCGTCTTCACCATATCTCCTCCTCGTCGTAGCAATAGCACTGAGATACTTGACGATGGTTCCTCCTACACCAGCCAATCCAGTGTGGAGTACTCTGTACCTGGCTGCCATTCCCGTGCTAAAAACCGCCATCGGCGGAGGCAGGGCAACATATACGCCAACACGGGCAGCATGCCCAACCTAGCACAAAACGAGACACGGGGTTATACACCCCATCCTCGGCAACAACCAACCACCACAGCCTATTACGTTACTGGATATCCACGGTACATCGAACCTGAGGTGTACCCAAATGGACCTTACATGTACGAGACTGAGATGGAGGGACACTATAATGTTAACCCGTCCTACTACAGACATGACCCTCATGGCAACTACGGCCACGACGAGATAGATGGTTTGGCTCATAACCTTTATGCCACATTAAGGCCATCAAGGAACCGTCCTCCATCCAGGAATGAGAATATTGTCAAAAACATGCAAAGGGCTGAAGTAGTGGAACACTTGCGTGGTTGGTACAACCGACAGCACAGACAACCAGGGTATGATACGTACAGGGGACCGCAGCAGAACCTGGGCTACAGGACCATGTCATCAAGTTACGTACGCAGTGACAGTACAACTTCCTGCTCAACAGGTGAGAACTGTTGCATAAAAATACTACCTTGCATTTCCTCATGCTAGAAATTTTTCTGGACTTCTAATGTCAGTCGGTGAATCTCGCAATGACACATTTGAACTCAGTCAAAAGAAAATAATACAGATATTATGAATAAGTTAAAAAAAAAAGTCTGGTTTAAGACCATTAAGGTGGTTTGCATTGCGACATTATTATCAGGACAGTATATCAGTAATGTAATGAAGAAAATATTCTCATCCTGTTTAGACAGATTTTTTGGCATTTTCAAGATTCAAGATTACTTTATTTATCCCTAGGGAAATTTGTCTTGGACATAAAGGCTGCCACATACAAGAAAACATAGAATATTTGTGTGTGGTGGCCTACAAGAAATTTTGCCTTTGTTATGTTAGGACAGATCAGATCTGACAGGAAGTGAAGTGGGAGAGAGAACGGGGTGGGATCGAGAAAGGTCCTCAAGTCAGGATTCGAACTCGGGACGCATTTGCATTTATATATTATTAAATTTGAAAATGACTTAATGGGCATCTAAAACTTTTGTTAATCTGCCATAACAGTCAAATATTGGCCATTTAATTACTCCGGCCAGTGTTATTGATGCTGTCTTGAGTAATTTTTCTTCTCTCTTGAACAGTAATGTTATCTGCATGAGGTTCTCCTTCATTAATTTCCTTTCATCTTAATTTCATCGTAGTGGGTTCGGGAAACTGGCACGGTCGACCAGTCATGGCAATGTCAGAGTACGATATGCCTCCTGCACACCATCAGTCCTACGGCTACAACACTGTCCATTACAGCCAACCGTCACACAGCAGGTACGACTCTTCTGTGCTCCATCGTCCTTTACTGATTACCTCATTAGCCTTTATCTGAACCGTTCAGAGTTAAGCACTACCATCACAATGCCATGCCAAGAAACTCATTACAGCGTTGGGTCTATAGGGTCTCACTGTATTAAAGGTGAAAAATCTCATAGACCTACATTCAATGAGGGTCCCAATCCATATAATAGAACAGGGGTAGGCAACGTTGGTCCTGGAGTGCCGATGTCCTGCAGAGTTTAGCTCCAACCCTGAAAAAAACCTCACCTGCCTGAAGACCTTGATTAGCTTGTTCAGGTGTGTTTGATAAGGGTTGGAGCTAAACTCTACAGGACAGCAGCACTCCAGGACTGACGTTGCCTACCCCTGTAATAGAAGCTTGGGTGGGCTTTTTGACTTAGCCAGTAAGCATCCACCAAGAATACCCTATGAAACACCCTTCATTCTAGATTTTTACTTTTTCAAAGAAAATTCTAGTTTGGCAAACATCATAAAAGAAAATTATACATTATCCAAAGTATACAAAATCTGTCTCTGGGGTGGTACCCTTTCTAAAGGTATTAATATGTACCATTTTGGTTCTAATTAGGTACTAATACATAACTTTAAAGTGCCAATATGCACCTTTCAGGGGTAAATTAGGTACAAAGGTGTGCCCTTTGAAAGAGTACCATCCCAGTAACAGCTTTTGTACTTTTTCTGAGTGTCTAGCTGATATGTTACAGTTGTTTATGGGCATGTTCTAGCTAACAGCTTGCCTGACACAATGCATCTGGTTAATTCTGCAGGAGCGCTGGTGCAGTACCTGCTCTCACGCTTTATTCTCCCTATGACCGTTCTTTCCCTCACAGAGGCTCCAGCTTGCACTCTAAACGTGCTTGGCACTACCCTGCCAGCCCTCAGTACTATCCTCCTCATTTCTCCCAAGCTTGCTCTTCCTCCCTCCCTCCTCCTCCTCCTCTTCCTTCTTCCTCCTCTTGCTATCAGATGAAGCAGATGGGTTTGTCCCCGCCTCAAACTGGTGGTGCAAGACATGCAAGAGTTAATAAAGCTTCATTTGCTAAGTGTAGCCCATGATAGTAAGTAAAGCGGCAGCCATGTGGGGTTGCTCTGTCTGTGCTCAGCGTGATTTGTTGTTTAGTCAGCGTCTCAGGATGTCTGGCTTGTTGTGTGTTGTAAAAGTACAATTGCATGGCTTCCTTTTTAAATGTGCTCGTGTTTCTTCAAGCAACCTTTAAAGGAGTAGTTCACACTTGTGTACTCACCCTTATATCGTTCCAAACATATGAGTTTCTTCTATAAAAAATGCAAATATAGAGATTGTGTAGAGTGTCCATATGTATCCATACGACTTTTTTATTTTTATTCCATGTCTTTTGAAGCCATTGTATAGCTCACAAACTTCAACATTTTCAAGGGTTTTTAACAGTCATTAATTAGATTTTTCAATTAGTTTTATCAATTTTTATTTTTTATTTTTTCAGAAGGTAAAACCTTTTTTTCCAGCAAGGATGCTTTACATTGATTAAAAGGGATAATAAAAACATTTATAATGTTAATAAATATTTCTATTTCTAATGTGCTTTTGAACTTTACATTCATTAAATAATCCTAAAAAAAAAAAATCACAATTTCCACAAAAGTATTAAGCAATACAACTGGTTTTAACGTGATACGAAATGTTTCTTGAGCACCAGATCAGCACATTAGAATGATTTCTGAAGGATCATATGACACTGAAGATGGCTGCTGAAAATTAAGATAACAGGAACATTAAAATTAAATAATAAAAAAAATAGTAAAAAATGTTCCACAGCGTTACATTTTTTACTCTATCTTTGATCAAATAAATGCAGCCTCGGTGAACATGTAGACAGAATTTTATATGTACATGATCAATAACAGTATATGAAATGTTAAATTTTCTTTATATTCTTATATTTTCAAATTGCACAGGAAACTATACAGGACACTTTTGCTGAAAAATGAGCCAAAAATTTAATCAAGTTTCCATAAAGTTCACATATTAAAATCCAAATGTTTGTAAGGCAAATAAATACACATAACAATGTAAAATGCTATATGCAACAACATAAAGGGTGAGTAAATGGCCAGTTTTTTATTTTTTTATTTTTGGGTGAACTATCCCTTTAAGCATCCGCATACATCCAGTGGTCTGTCTCTGTTTGGCTGTGTGTAGTGCGCACACATGAACACTTACCGATTTGATCTGACTGCTCCTTACCCTTCCTCCCAAACCAGCCCTGACCCCCATCTGCTGGCTCCGCCTCCTGACCCTGTTATGGACAGATACCCACCCGAGTACGGGTGGATGGCTCCGGGCAGGAGAAGCCCGTTGCCAGCGCCTTTAGAGGTGCCTGGTGCTGTTGCCAGTGGTTATGACCCGGAATACTTTTACTCTCATTGCTAGTGACAACACATAAAACATTGGTGAGATATAAAGGACTCGCATTTGCCTCTCTAACTATAATGGCGAATCACTCAGGGGTTAACAAAACCGCAGTCTTTTCCACAGCACTTTCTACCGCTTACTCACTGGTGGTGGGATGGTTGTGTGTCTGCTTCCAAAAAAGGGTGAGGTCTCGTTTTGAGGGGAAGCATGTGACCCTTCGCTGTTTTTGATTGCTGTGTGCAAGTTATGACTAGCATACGTGTGTGTTTTTGTATGGTCTGCTTCAGGTGTGTGAATGTTTAACACTGTACAGTAATGTTGTCTCACTCAACCTACTTTAAATTTGTGATGAACATGTTTAAACATATTAATCAAAAAGCAGTCATCAATATGGAAACCAGGCTTGTTTCTTGACCAGATATACTAAATTCCTTAGTGCACAATGCTGCAAAACCAGCTGCACATGGAGTTATTTTTATAACATTGTGTTTCTTGCAAAACTATTGACCGTGACTCTGGTTTTTAGTATATCTGGCATGTTATGTGCTACTGGGGTTTAAAAATGTTCAATAAATCAGCGTATTTGTCCATATTTCTTTTTTATTATTAAAACATTTTACTCTTTTCTATTTGCAGATCCTATATAGATGTGAACCACCACGATTCACACACAAGCAGCCCAATGGACAGCAGCTTTGACTCTGAAGACCAGCAGACGCTCTATTGGCATGAGAACTCTAAACCTGGAACGATAGTGTAGAGAGTGAGAGAAACTGTTCACTCTCAATGTGCCTTGTTCTCATCCCATTTGCTTATTAAGTTCCAAAAGTAGGAATGTTGCCAGACGAGAGCCGTAAAACATGCGTGTGAAGTAGATCCTGCTAAGCGACTCGAGAATGGACAATACATTCTTTTTGTGAACAAACCTATGGGATAGCACTTCGTCTTCAAGACAGCTGCTGTGGAAACTTTGGGTGAAGCTTTTGACGCTGTGGGCAAAATGAGCTGGATACATCACCCCAATACACACTGTGAGATTGAAGGATATCGTAACATTAATATTTCATCAGGCACAAGCAAACAATGATATGAAGGATTGAAACCAGATTTTTCTCATGTGCAAAACCCTCATCAAAATATTCCACAAGGCTTTTTCACACTTGTATTGTTAGTCGTTTGTGCTGATCTCGACAGACTTTTTACAGTGTTTTTGTGTGTTCGTAAACCGAGTACTTGGAATGTGAATGTGCAACAACAGCCTTTTCATTCAGTATTTTCTCAGTCATCAGGTTCAATTTTAATGCATTCACAATAACAAGTGTCCATCCTTTCTGGCTTTGTACTGGGACCATTTTAATTTAGTTCACAACCAGCAGTGCTGTTTTTTTATTAGTGTACAACTAACATTTGTACCAGTCCCAAACAGTGTTTCTGTACTAGTAAATCATGTCTGTCAACATGTTACTTTGCATCAGCCAGGGCCAAGTATTCATTTTCTTTTCTAATCCTGTTAAAACGGACTGCAGCAATTCTTAATTATTGAAACATGACTGTATGGGAGTGTAATTGTTTTTATACTGTCACTAACAATTATCCAGGTACAATAATTATGGCCATTCACTGCACTTTTATACTCTAATGGACTTTGCTCACTCTGAAAGATTGGAAACCGTGACTGAGTGCACAGCATCTCTCTTTCTCTTTAGAAGGGAACTGTATATGTTTGTAAATACTGTAAAAACATTTGATACATTTTTCATCATTTAGAGAGATTTGTTTTTATCATTTTGAAAGATTTGTTTTGAAAGCATATAATATATAGTTTGGATTTCTCAAGCTGGTTCTTAGTAATTTGTCTAAAAAAAATCATTGGAATTAAAAGTGAAAACCAACATGTATTGTCTTTGTATTTTGTCAGAATTATGCATGAATGGTTTAGGTTTTTATAATCGGAAATATAACTTTTTAATGGCTTCATAAGGAAATGCCACCTGCTGGGATGCAATAAGGTGGTGGCAAGCTTGACAAAGCATGACAGTAAACCACAATTAGGACTATAAAGATGACTTCTGTATTATCTAACATTAAGAAATCAATTTAATGCAATGGTTACATTTATACTTCAAACAGACACTTAAACGAGAAAAAGCAGCTTACAGGTATTCATACAAGGGATTCATTGTATATTTGTCTATTAGTAGCTGAAATATTAAAGTTCTCACATACAAAAACATAACCCCTTGTGTTAAAGCTGGATACATTAAGTTTACTCAGTTTTTCCGTCACTTCAGACTCTCATGAGAACGAGCAGCTCATCATCATGAGTGGAGTATAAAACCAGAAAAGCGAGTTTTGAGACTCCAGTTATGAGCACATGAGCCACTCCCCTGAAGATAAGCAATCAGTCATCTGTGTACAGAATGAGCTCACAACACATCATGTGGCTGGCTGGCTTTTTATGCTACACCTTTGATAAATAACCATAATTCATGTATTTATGTCGCACTTGAACTGATTAATAAAAAGTAAGTAACATTGAAAGAGTCCAAATATATTTTGATTTGGTCCTGTGAAAAAAAAACCTCTGTGACCTCTGACCTACAAACTCTAAGCCAGTGTATTCATTTTGTATTACATATTTTTGAAAATATATTTTATGAAAATGACACTGTAAGATTATATTTAAATCCAAAATAAACCAGCGGAAAAGAACATATACATTAATAAAACAATCATTAATCAATCATGCATACAGTATATATTAAATATATTTAATAAAATATTAAACGTTTTAATATGAGTTATAGATATATAATTTTTTTGTACTCAGTGCCTAATTTAATGATTTTCATTAGTGTATTGAAGTAATGTGACATTTTTTCCCCCAAATTGAAATGGGGAGTAAGTTTTAATCATGAGAACGATTTCAAAATGCAAAACATCTGAGTGGGTCAAGCTTTTTTTTTTTTCTCTCCTTTTGATTTTAGTGTGGTATTTCTTCATGACATTCACCCTACAGCTCTTGAAGTGATTGCTCTCCCCTCACATTGCCCTCTGCTCTTGGCTATGAGAATGAGAGAGATACAGAGGCTTTGTTCTGATGAACTGTGGCCCGGGGCCATCCGTTCTACACTGCCTCTGAAGTATGCTGGGATGTTTGTGCTGCAGCTGTGCCCTTCTGTCTAACCTCCCCTTGCTCTTGTAGCCACCAGCTGTACAAAGACATCAGCCAGGTCATCCGCAGCTGACTCCAAACCCATGCAAACAATGGCCATCTATTTAGTCCTTCATGAACACTCACACACACATGAACACTCACACATACACACACACACACCATACTTCCAGTTGTCAAGTGGGTTTGTGGTTATACACCCTACTTAAGCTTCACAGTATATAGACATAATAATAATTTATTTACCTAATTTTTCCAAACAAAATTTCAGTGCATAAATGGGCCTATACAATCCCACAGTTCAATTGCTCACCTAAAATCACTTGATTCAAGATATTTGGTACTTAACAACCTTTTACTTTTCACAGTTACACTCTTCAGACTTGCTGCATCTTCTGAGTTGTCAAAAATCACTCTATTATTCCAGTAAGTGACTTAAAGAGAGTAATTTCATGGCAGTGTAAAAGTATGCAACAATGGTCACCTTATGCACCTGAAGGTCATTAGACATGAGGTCATGTTTAACCTTTAGAGATGGGGAGAGTAGATTCCGAGTTCCATCATAAATCAATTGTAGGTGTTTTGGGAGGTTTGTTGTTTGTTGCCTGTTGAACTCGATCATGGTACAAAAAAACACACACACAAAAAAAACAAAAACACACACAAACACATTGTGTGTCAACAATTGATAGTTATTCACTTACATTTCTGATATTCCTTATTAGCTTGCTCAGCATTGTAGAATTCAAAGAGCTTAGATTTGCGTCTGTTTTTAAGTGTAAACACATGAAAAGTGAAGTTGCTGAATCAGCAGGTTCAGATGTAAGCATGGAGGAACTAAGCATGATTTACTGCAGGTAAGTTTGCACAGATGTTGTGAGCTGCTCTGAAACACCCTGTTTCTAACTGCATAGAATAAGGGAGAGGGACAGAATATGGATCAGATTTGGGAATAAACTACCTTTAAAGTCATATTTCCTCATACATTTTAAGAACTCGTTTTTTGATGCAAGTCCACAAGTTCAGTCATTCAGTGAGTTTGTAATGAGAGTCAGCTGTTGGAAACTGTTCTAAAGAATTGCTCAGTCACGTGCATTGCTTGGTCCACTCAGTTCATTTGTTTCTCTTTAAAAAGGTTTTACTCAAAGAAGGGAATACTTTTGGAAAACAAGTTTCAAGTCATGTACACTCACAGGAGATGAAGACTCGTATCAGCCTAAGATTGTTTTATTTTACATGGATCAGGTTGGGCCAGCATGCTGAGATCAGTTGACTGACTACTAGTTGCTTTATCTCTGTAAACCCAATACTTTCAAACACTTTGATTGTGGAATAATTTAATCATGTCCGATTGTGTATATGGCATTTATAAAATGACCTCTGCATGATGATGCTGCATTCAAGTTGCAAGAAAGCATATTGACCAGCAGAACATGAAACAATTGCTAAGTGCAATTAATTTGATTTCTAAATTAATATTTGATTAAACACATGATGGTACCAAATATGACTTTATTAACACAATTTGCATAGATTTAAGATCATCCCCCTTATTTTGAACATCATAGGATACTTGTCAGTCCATTATGCCACATGACACTGAAAACTGGTGTTTGTTATTAAATTATTCTACTTCATCATAATCATAAACACACTGGTTTGTAACACAAAAAGATTCAAAGAATAAAACCTACTTCCGTAATGCAAAAAAAGGTTGATAGCGTCACGGGAAATTCAACCTTGAGTTATTTTACCTAATAGGTGAAAAGAAAGCAATAAGCCACGAAAGGCTGTGCATTAAAGCAAAAGCAAAAACAGAGTGTCTAAAACCCCAGCTGCATCAGCAATGTGATAAAAGACATCAATGAACAATTCACATTAACAGCAACAAACAGAAGTAAACAATCTTCTACAAAGTAATACAGTTCATTATCAGTACCGCAGGAGTTTCCAGTTGCCACAGAATTTCAGTTATCACACTGCAGAACATTTGAAGGTCTGTAAACCTGATAACGTATTGTCATGTTATATTATTGAATTGTCTTAACAAATGAATAAATATATTTTGGGAGAGAAAAACACTATAACTTTAAATATGCACATATGACATTTCCCTAAAGGTCATCGAGAAATCTTTGGAAGACGTTTTGAATTGCATTCTCTTACATTTGACCTGAGATGTAAACAAACATTATAAAACACTCTTATTTTCAATACAATTATTTCATTCCATAATAGAAAAAAAAAAAAAAAAAAAAAAAAAAAAAAAAAAAAACACTATGAAAAATACTTTTTGCTTTGCCAATTAAAGATGCTGGAATAAACGGAGTAGTTTTCTGAAACTGTGCCAGATGAAAGCGGTTCCTTCATTCGAGTGAGAAGCTCAGTAAGAGTTCACTCCTTGAGTTTGCTCTCCAGAAAGTCTTGGATTTTATTGATGTTCTCTTCTTGTTGACCCAGTGCTTCAAGTAAGATTCCCATGGGTGATTTCTTGAGTCCGGCGCACTCCATCTTATTCTCCAGTTTGTTTTTCATGTTCCGTAGGCGAAGCGATGCATGTGCAAAGATCACTGAAATGCAAAATGACAAAGCACTTTAAACTTCCAGATGCTTCATGCTGCATGTTAAAAGACAGCCTAATATCTGGATTTAATCAACTGCTGCTTTGCATTTGTTTTCCTGCATGCCACAAAGAGTCGTACTGTATTGCATGTAAAAGATTTCCATCTCATGAAAACAGGCTATTTTTTTTTCCTCCTTTCATTTTTAGATTTATGATAACAATGACAATTTTCTTAAGAAACTTACAGAGAAGAGGCAGCTTGATTCCAAGCAGGAGCACCATAACTCCACCAAAGAGCGACATGAGGAAGTAGCTCACAACCATCACCAGGAACACAAACAGAGCAGGGTTCTCCTTCTTGAATTTTTTGATGATTGCCTTGTTCTCCCCTGCCCATACAGAGCCAACGAAGACAGAAGCGACCACTGCTGCACCTGTGAACATGCTCACAGGGTTCAAGAACCTGCACACAGAGAATTAGATGGTGATAGGATGCGACTGAAGACAAAATCATAGTGATTATACTACATTTGAGTCTGAAACATCTTTTCAATTCATACTTCAACCAATGTCTACTTAGAAATAAACAGTGAACTCATTAAATACGCCCTTAAACTCACTTGAGTTTGTTTTAGATCACAGCCTTCTAGGCTTATAAGAATACTGCAAGGATATGTCAATAGCGACACCTAATGGTTATAAAGTGTAAACGCAAAAATACTGTTGACAAAAGGAGGCATTTTCCATGTTGGTTGTTATACAAATTGATCAATTTGACTGACAATAATCTTTGCGTGAAAATAGACATGCAGTTTATGATTGTGAAATGATTACACGACTAGATACTGCTCTCGTGCCCTTTGCTCATGCTCAGTGTCAGTGTCATGTGATCACACCCTTAAATATTGTTCAGTCTTAGCAACTGGCTATAATATTAGAGCCAAACCATAATCTCCCAGACATTAGACTGGCCTTCATTTTACAAACACAGCTGCCCACATATCAACACAACTATGTGTGCCCAGATCAACTAACTACCCTAACTATATTTGGCTAAGAATGACCTCATGTTCTAAATTACACAGGGCAAAAACTTCGCATAAGAGCAGCTTATTTTCTTTAGTGCAACATGAAATTCTCTTACAAAAATACAGTGCTGATACCAAGTTACAATGATGATGTCAAATGATAATATAAGGTACTGAAAATTGCTGGTACGTATCCAAAAAAAAAGGCAGTATCATTGTAAAGTGCTTAAAAACATTTACGTGAATTAGAACTTTATTTACAGTGCATTTAAAGCGGACTTGACTGTATTTAATTTGAAAATATATTACTTCTCGCGATACTTTCTGTAATGCGATGTTGGTGTTGACGTGCCCACAACAAATTAGAAATACTATCTATTCTGTTTACAGTTAAATCCCATATTGCGCATGCACGTTCACGTTCCCCAAGAAGACAGGCTACTGGACTTACCCTACAATCAGGAATACAATGATTGCCAGCACCAAATAGTTTGTTTGATAGTACAGCAGGTTGCTGACCACTCTGTTGTTCCATTTCGACAGATCTCGCGTGTCTGGTTTGGCGAAGCGCTCTGAGCCTGGGTAAAAATCATCCCAGCTTCTCAAAGGGGCGATCTCCACTTTAGCCATTAAATCAAACTAACCGGATCCCAGCAGCTGCTCACTGCATATGCAACAGTCTATCACTTCCTCACTCTCGCGATGCGCTTTGGCTTTAAATGGGCGGTAACTTTAAATGTAGACAAACCATCACGTTTGAATATTTAGGACTTGATGCAATCAGAGAGATAATGCTTTTTATTATTATCATGCTACTCACATATTCCTTTACTGCCTGATTGAATTAACCGGTAACGTTAACTTAATTCATGAACTAATCATTCGTTTTGTACCGTTTCACAAAACACCAGCGATTCTAAAGTCATTGAACCGATAACCTAATGACCCTTAGGATTTGACTGATGAGGACAAAAGCGAATTACTTTAATAGCTGACATTTTACACATATAACATAAAGCCAAGAAATGCAAATAAATGTTTGTATTTCTAAATCCAGCATGCTGGATGGGAGGCTAAAAAGGTAAATAAACAATTTTCATTGGTTGTTAAAATCATTACGTGGCTATCCCGGAAGCTCTGCGTAGCTTGGCCACGCCCCTTCGGTGAACGTCTGTCATGGCTGCGCGCAGCGTGAGTGGAACTACCGATGTGCTGAAATAGCTTCATTTTCTTTCTTTAGGTGATTAAATATAACTTATTTTATGTCACATTTGTTGTTCGTTTTAGTAACTCCAATTATGACCTCACAGTGTTATCTTTGGTAATATCACGTTATGTGTTCATCCCCTTAAGAACTAACGTTAGCCTCGAAGAGTCACCTCAAGTCATTAGCTTTTTACTAACCTAACGTTTATACATTTAAGATTCAGCTTTATTTATATGACATGTGAAATTTACAGTCACTGACTTTGTTGTCTTCAAGTTCACCGATGTGGGCTAAATTATTTCTGCGCCCCTCGTTTATCAACCGAGTTTATCATCTCACGTGGAGTCACAGATCATTAGTCACAATGCAACTGAAGACTAAAGAGTTTGAGTCCTTGTTTACCGACGGGCTGGTTGGTCTGGCTGGTAAGATCACTTTATCTGACGTCTTCATCACCTTTTCAGAAATACTGTGGTGGTACAATGATAGTATCACCACTTTGATATACAGCACCATTGAGAAGTTTGGACACACTTACTCATTCTTTATCAGCATTTACATATTTTAGAATAATAGTAAAGTCACTAGAAACTATAAAATAACAAATGGAAATGAAACTGTTTAGCATTTTATTTTGTTCATTAAGTTAGGCATGTCCAAACTTTTGAATGATTACCATTTTAGTGTGCCATGCAATTTACTTTGTACTACCAAGGAACATGTCCAAAATATGATATTTGTTATGACAAACAGAAATGTTTGAAAAGAACCAGTTTGAGCTGAGGATTGCAGGAGGTGCAGTGCGCGACCTTCTGTCAGGAAAACGGCCTGAAGATGTGGATTTTGCTACCACAGCCACTCCAGAGGAAATGAAGAGCATGTTCCAGGCAGCAGGAGTCAGGATGATAAACAACAAAGGAGAGAAACATGGGACCATCACTGCCAGGGTAAGGTGAAGCATAATGTTTTTTAATATTATAATCTTGAAAATTTTACCCCAAACCTCTAACCCATATTTTTAAAGTCCTGTAGTAGGTTTAGGTGATCTGTTTTGATTGGTGACAGTTTTTCACATAATGTCAACTTTATAAAGGCAAACTGAAACATGCGGATTTATACATTATATAGCTTCATGATGAGAGCTTTGAAGTGACCACTTTGCGAGTGGATGTACAGACCGATGGGCGGCATGCAGAGGTGGAGTTTACCACTGACTGGCAGAAGGATGCAGAGCGCAGAGATCTCACCATCAACTCCATGTTTCTTGGTAAAATACTTCACCTGCGTTAGCTTTGCATTTCCCATTGATTTGTTGTTGACTTGGATTTTGAATCATTAACATTTTTGTATATTTGATTTGTCCTATATTGTTTTTCACAGGGCTGGATGGAACTCTCTATGATTATTTCCAAGGATATGAGGACCTCAAGAACAGGAAAGTAAGGTTTGTCGGCAGCGCCTCGCTGCGGATCCAAGAGGACTACCTTCGAATTCTGAGATATTTCAGGTAATTATTACTGAATATATGCCTTTGTAATGATATAAGGGTGAATAAGTCATCCTTTAAATTTTACAATATTATTTTTCACAATAAGTTTTTTTTTTTCAATTAACATTATAAGGTGGAGTCCACTGTATAGCCTGTAAATGGCCATCTTAAATATGGTTTATCTTAACTTTTTTTATGTCTGATTGTTCTGTAGATTTTATGGGCGGGTGGCAACTGAGCCTGGGCAACATGAACACAAGACTCTGGAGGCAATAAGAGAGAATGCCAGAGGATTGGCGGGAATCTCAGGTGAAAGGATCTGGGTGGAGCTGAAGAAGATGCTGGTTGGAAACCATGCTGATCACCTGCTGGAGCTCGTCTATGAGTTGGGCCTTGCCCAGTACGCAGGTGAGAAACAAAACATAGTGATACAAACATTTGTAAGGAACTGTTGCTGAAAATCTAAACATACAATGGCACTAAGTTTTTTTCCCCATCCAAATTTATTAGTCATATAGGCAATTTTCTATGATTAACATGCTTTCAATTTCTGAATTAAAGTTAACTTTGATATTTTTTGTGGGGCATAAAAATGGTAATGTAAAATGTTCAGACTTGCTGTGTATTTTCTTGCAGGTCTTCCAGCAGATGGCAATGTTGAGGAGATGAAGCAGATCTGGCAGAAGGCTCACGACTGCTCTCCTAAACCCATGACTATCCTGGCTGCTCTGTTCCGAAGCCAGGATGATGTGGAGAAACTGGATCTGCGACTGAAACTATCCAGAGAGGAGAAGAACTTGGGCCTCTTCCTGGTCAAATACAGACGAGATCTCGTTAAGGGACAGGACAAACATGGCTGCATGAAACCATACACAGATTTCATTATTGATGTATGTGCATTTCCTTCTGCTCTAAAATAGTAAAAAAAAAAAAAAAAAAATATATATATATATATATATATATATATATATATGTATCATTACATCAGTTGTATTTAAAGTTAAATCAGTGTACAACATTTTAATTTAAATTGATTGAATTTCATATAATATATTATGACATACAAAAAAAAAATGCATTTGTCAAACAAACGTCAGGAAGACTCACTTTATCCCTATAATCATTAAAACTCTCATTCTGGTGTTATTTTAGTTTTATATATTAATATTTTGAATCAGCTTTTATTTTTGTATTTTCTGTTAACAGTTTTTTATTTATTTAAATATTAATCATTTTATGTATTTTTGTCGTTACATTTTTTACAAATATTTTTATTTAGCTTTAACTTTATTTTTATTTAAAATTTAGTAATTAAACTACATTTTTTACTTTATTTTAGTTAGCTGAAAATGCATCATTTCTATTCTAAATTTTTCTATATTTTTAATACTATATTTTCTATATATTGTATTTTTAATTTGTTTCAGATTTATTTGAATTGCCAAGAACATTTTGAAATAGTTTTAATTACCAATAATAACACTTAATTTTTTGTATAAATATAATTTTCTGTTTTTTGTTTTTTTTTTCCGTTGAAGTCTAGAGAGCCGGACTCCCAGAGTAAAGTCCTGGAGCTGCTGAAGTATCAGGGAGAAAAGAAACTCTTAGATGAGCTGAGCAGGTGGTCCATCCCGCGCTTCCCAGTGAGTGGACATGACCTACGCAAACTGGGTTTTACCTCGGGTAAAGAGATTGGCACCATCCTTCAGGAGCTAAGGGACATGTGGAAGAAGAGCCACTATCAGATGAGCAAAGAGGAACTCCTGGCCACCCTCAGCACATCCTGATGCCAGATAAGAAAACATACTAGTGTCAAAAGTGCTTATGTCTCTGCATGCATTTACAATAATGCGTTATGAGTCTGTGTACAGAAGGTGCACCTCCAAAGTGTCGGTGAGTAATGTGAGAAGGAACCATCAGGGCAGTCGTATAAATCATTTTATCCTATGCCTTTGCAGATACAATGCAACCAAAGGTTTAGGTATATCTGTGGTTGCTATCTTGGGATTTTGTATTGGCTATGGTTTTTTTGGATAGTTTTCAGGGTGCAGAAAATGTCTTGGAGCATCAAAGTGCACACTTTAAGATTTAGAATGCTTAACATATGGAATATTTACTCTGTCGTTGAACCATGGGCATCATAAACACTCTCTAAAAAGTTCTTCTTTTATTAATTATTCATGAATTTCCCTATCATTTTTTTTTTTATAAATGAGGATTTAGCTTGGCATAATATCATATTCATTCATTAATATAATTGGTTTGAACAAGTATGCATCTAAATTGAATAATGCAAAGTTCATTTTGTTTTTTTGTTTATTTGATGTGTGATTTTGCCCTTTCAGATGAGTGGTGTAATTATTATAGTGAAGGAAGTAATTTAGCTCTCTTGCAGAGAAGACATCTTATATGAAGCTGTAGCCATGGTTTCATTATGAGGAAAATGAAGTTGCTTTTGTCAACAGTTCATAGTTATTAGAAGGTTATACAACCAACTCTCCAGGTGTTTACTTGGAAATAAAGTAACCCACATCACGTCGTACAGTGTCGTGCTGTCTTGCTTTAAAGTCCATGGATGTTCAGAGATTACATAAGGATTATTTTTAATATGTTTAATTACTTAATATGATAAGCGTTTCACATTGATATGTTAGGGATAAGTTGTCATAATTTTTGCATTGATTATTGTTTATATACAATCCCACAGCTTTTTAAGATTAATTCAATGTTAAAGTGTCAAATTTAAAGGGATAGTTCACCCAAAAATGAAAATTCTGCCATTATTTACTCACCCTCATGTCATTTTAAACCTGTATGACACGTTTCTTTTGTGGAACGAAAAAGATATTTTAAAAAATGTTTCCATGTGTGTGTGTTATTTTTATTTTTATTTTTTTATTAATTTTTTTTCTGTCTATAGAATCAATGTTTTTGATTTTATATATCCAACTTTTAGTTGTACTATCCAAATAATAGAAAAGTCTTGGATGGTGAGTAAATTATAAATACATTTTCATTTTCGGGTGAACTATTCCTTTAATATGACTCCCAAATCATCATTGGTGCTTGCACCTGATTGGTTTTAGCCACATAAGTAATTAAATGGAGATATCCTAAGTTGGCTACATTATAAATACATTTCTATCTGGAAGGTCCAGAGTAAATCTAAGCAAAATTGGCAAAGGGTGAATGTCTTTGTATAAAAACACATAATCCATCTTTTCAGCTTGTGGATTTCTGAGTGCCATATTGTGTTCATGAGTATTTCTGAATGAAAGACCCTCCCACATCCACCAGAGCAACATATAAAACCTGTAGTCTCCGTGGGCTCTCTCACGCCAAAGATGCGCAGATGCGTGAATACTGACAGTCTCGTGCGCGCAGGGTCAGTAAAACTGCACCTACTAAACCTGAACTAGTTTAAAACTCTAGAGATATGAAGAAAATGCCTGAACTCACATTGAACTTAAGCAATGCAACTTTGGAGATGGAAGCCACCGGAGATGAACCCCGGAACGAGCATTTAGCTCAAATCGAGATCGCGCTGCTGAGCGTCATCTTTCTTTGCGCATCAACTCTGAACTTTGGTCTGCTTCTGGTTTTGTGGAAGAAGAAGAAACAGCAGATGTCCAGGATGCGCGTGTTTGTGACCCATCTCTGCCTGGCGGACTTGGTTGTCGCCTTTTTCCAGGTGTGTCCACAGCTGATGTGGGACATAACCGACCGCTTCATCGGCCCTGACCTCGTATGTCGTCTGGTCAAGTATCTGCAGATCGTCGGCATGTTCGCCTCCACTTACATGATAGTTGTGATGACTGTTGACCGTTATCAGGCGATCTGCAACCCCATGGTGACTTTCCAGAGGCGACGCGCGCGCTGGAACCTGCCAGTGTGCGTCGCGTGGCTCGCGTCGTTCGTCTTCAGCGTCCCGCAGCTGTTTATTTTCTCCAGGGTTCAGATCGCCCCGGGTGTCTACGACTGCTGGGCACAGTTCATTCAGCCGTGGGGACCTAAAGCGTACGTGACGTGGACGACGCTGGTGATATTTCTGGTGCCCATCGTAACCGTGACGGTGTGCCAGGTGCGCATCTGCCGCGCGCTCCAGATCAACCTGTACCTGAAGACCCAGCAGCAGCAGCAGCAGCAGCAGCAGGGACGTGATGAAGGACACCCGCACCCTCTTTCCTCCAGAACCAGCAACGTGGCGTCGGTGTCCAAGTCTCGGATTAAGACCGTGAAGATGACAGTGGTGATCGTGCTCGCCTACACCGTGTGCTGGGCTCCGTTCTTCACCGTTCAGCTGTGGTCTGTGTGGGACGCGGACGCTCCGACCGAGAGTAAGAGAAAGTCTAATAACAAACACTTTTGGGTGTTAATAAATTGCATTGTGCCATCTTAATCTAAATGTAAAAATATGTGCTGTTGCAAAAACAATAGGGCTGATACAAGGTGACACAAGTTAACTAATACTTCTGTTTAATATCGTCTCCTATATGCTACTGACAAACATAACAAAATATAAAATAGTAGTTAAAGAAAATGATTAAAAAGTGGAGACTTTGGAAAATTTCACATCCTGAATAATGTCTTCAGATATTGTTTCATTGTTGTTATTATTATTATTATTATTATTATTATTATTATTATTTAAAGATTTACAGAGCTACATCATTTTAATCAGGGGAATTGTGATGTGACCTTGGAGTTTGTATTAAACTGTTAAAAAAAAAAAAAAAAAAAAAAAAGCAAACAATGAATTAATTAAAAAATACAATTAAACCAAATGTGAAAGGAAATTACATCATATTATAAAAGGCTTAATGCAAACTACACACACACAAACATTTGCATATGATGTCACCTCTGTAACTCATTTCTGATTGGTTAAGCTAATTGAAGATGTTCCAATTTATGTTCCAACACTCCCCACTCTCCCCTACATGTTACCTGGAGCTATGCTCAATCAATATGAAATGCTTCGGGATATTTATTAAGAATGTGTTCAAATGTAATATGTCTACTATCTAACCATATATATATATTAATATTTCAGCTGCAACCTTCACCATCCTCATGTTGCTGTCGAGCCTGAACAGTGTTGCCAATCCATGTATCTACCTGCTTTTTACTGTGAAGTTCCCCAAACTGTTGGGAACTCTCCTGTGCATGAAGCATACAGACTTGAAGGAGTCGCTGCCTGAGGAGGCTACAATGGTCAGCTCTCTTTATCTGAGCTTCAAAAGCCACTCTGACATACGGTGAAAATGAAACAACACTAGCAAACATGTCTAAATGTCATGAACGTGTACCATGTTAGTATTCTTTGAAGTACAAAGGAGTACATGTAAATAGTACATGCATATGGTTCAGTACTACTGTATATATCACAGTATCATAATATTACCATCTGATACATCACTGTACTGGTGCTATCACAGTACTTCTATGTAAAGAAAATCACTAGCATCTCATTGTGAAGTGTATCAAACAGCTTTGAAGTTTTTTTTACACTGAATTAATGTTAAACTCAAATCTCCTGATAGTCCTCCATTCCTTTCATTTGCCCCTAATTTTTTTTTTCAAAACTAGTCATAGTCACTTAGTGATTTTTTATTATTTCTATTATTTAACTGTACATAGCAAGCAGTAAAATAAATGGCTCACAGTGAGTGGTGTCCTAATCACAATCTCAGTGGTGCACAAAATACAGTGTCTTTAAATATTGAGAAAAACATCTGACTACTTGTGTGGTGGATATTGTTATGAAAATGTCTGTACATGTTCACTGTTCTGTGTGTCAATAAAGTGCTTTAAGGTTTGGCACTGGAATCAGTTCATGTTTGAAAGGTATGTTTTTAATGTAATTTTTGGCTTTGAGACTTGTGAGAGCTTCAGGTGAAAAGGCAGAACAAAGGCATAGCTAACAGGATAAAAGAGCATGACAGTATTTTTTCAGCAGGTAACGCCCGTTTCACACCGCAAGCGTGAGCAACGCGTATTTTTTCCGGCGCCCATGTTAACAAATGAGCGTATTCACACCGGGAGCGGGAGCAGGAGCGTCGCGTGAGCAGCGCTGCAGCGATGGTTTCAGCGCCGAGTCTATTTTTGTTGCGTGACAGCACACTTTTGATGGACAAAATAAATATGATTTCACACAAAACGTGCTAAAAATGCACAGAATAAGCATGTCTAGTGTGTTTTAAGACGAATTGGAGTATGTCAGGAAAGAAAATGAACAATCAAAAATATGTATAGAAGATTTACCCATTTTAATTTGTTTTTCTTGTTTAATTGCCATAAGTAAATTACAACTTAAAGCATTTTATCAAACTCACAACGGACAATACATCTTGTTCAGGATCTTAATTTACGATGGAGTATACAGTAGGCCTACATAAGAAATTCATTATTCATATTGACAGCTTCTGTAAATATTGCACACGTGCTCACTTATGATTGCAGTGCTGCCAACTCTCACGCTTTCGCCGTGTGACACACGGTTTTGCCTGTTTTCACACGCACTCACGCCACACATTACGCAAAAAAAGAAAAAGAAACTATCTTGGGCCGAGACTCGTTCGTTCCTTTTAAAACTCCCCGACTGTAGATGGCGCTGATGGCGTCTATGGCTGGCTGCACCCCGAAGTTAGCGACAGAAGAAGAGATACCCCGAAAGACAACGAGAGAAACTACCACCTCGAGAAGTCTGATGAATGAGCTGAGACTAGCAGAGGTGGAAAGTAACGAATTACATTTACTCGCGTTACTGTAATCGAGTAGCTTTTTTTTGTGTACTTCTACTTTTTAAAGTAATTTTTAAAATCTGTAATCTTACTTTTACTTAAGTAACGTTATATTTTGTTTGAAGTATTGTACTTCGCTACATTTTAAAACACATTAATTACTGAGTAAAAAAAAAATTCGCTCCCTGGAAACTACTGTAGTAAATAATGGGCAGGAGAACAAACTGGCGCTAAAATCAGAAGAAAGATGCAGACCCAGCTGAAAACCAAACCCTGTCGTAGCTGCTTTAGTTGAACTTGAAGGAAATTAAGTGAACCCCTGGCCATGTTTAGACGATATTATTACGATTTGACATTATCAGTATTTTGCCAAAAACCAAACAAAACTCTCCTACAGAGTGCCGTGAAGTCTAGTAGATTAGACTAGTGTGTGCGCGCATTTAGAGTGCGTTCTTTCACTGCTGGTTCAGTCTGTTAAAATGCATTAAAATGATCACGGAATTGAAGATATAGGTTTCGTTCCTGAATTAATCAAAAGTTTAAATGATTCGGTTCAGTCTCAATGACTCACTTATTAACAGTGACTTGGTGACACCAACTGGCGGTTTTAATTTCACATTTAAAGTAGCCTATCTTTTGATTTTTTTTTTTTTTAGAATTTCAAATGAGTATTCAAAATTTTATGTCTTAGATAACAAAACATTATTTCTGCATTTGTAACTGCAGGTTAAATGCATTCATGCCCTGCATTAAACAGTGTGTAAATAAAATACATAAATGCCACTTCAGATGAAGCTTCTGTATTTCCTCTGCATTGCAAAGATGAATTTTTTTATATATTGATTTAGTTTGCCTGGTAACAGCCCAAATGTCTTCTAATTCGAAATAACTGATTCCTTTAATTAAAAACAACTAGTTTGAGATTTATAGGCCTATCCAAGGGGTGCCAAACTCAGTTCCTGGAGAGCCGCAGCCCTGCTCCAACACAGACACCATGTATTTTTCAAATAAGCCTAAATGATTAGATTAGCTGGATCAGATGTGTTTGATTAGGGTTATCTACACTGTGTAGGGCTGTGGCCCTCGAGGAACTGAGTTTGACACCCTTGGCCTATCCCATTTTTGCGTCCCTCCCACTGTTAAAAAGTAACTAAGTAATTTTTACTCTTAGTTCATTTTAAATGAGCTACTTTTTAATTTTATTTGAGTAGATTTTTAGACTGGTACTTTTACTTGAGTAAAATATTTTCGTACTCTTTCCACCTCTGGAGACTAGGTATAGTCGTTATGCCAAACATGAGTCAGAATAAGTTCAGGTATTGCACATCTTTAGCAGACCACCCAAAAATCCACTAGAATGCAGGAAAGCACATCTACTTAATCCAAAATTTCCTGGGGGTGGACCTTCAGTTGTGTCTGCTTCACAGAATGTAACCAATATTGTCCATCTCCAGTAGGCTGCCCCTATCAACGGCTTTGGGCCTCCCCACAAACCACCAGAATGCAGGGTACAACATCAAATTAATTCCAATTCTCTGATATCTGAGCCACCAACTTGTGTGGACATGCGCGGCATAATTTTGATCACCCCTGACAAAATCTCACTCCAAGGTTTTTTGAAAAGTTGGCAGGTATGCGATTGACATGACAAAATATTAAGCTTTAAATTATGATTGGCTAGAAACACATAGCCTACTTTTTTTATTCAGCTCTAAATAATAACTTTTTCACATTCTTACTTAGCCTATAACGATTAGTTAAAATCCAACGAATAATTGACATTTCTCCCGAGCAGTTACAAAAACGGAGCTTAATCACAAGTAATTTACATAAAGCATATTGACAGCTTCTATAAGAAATGGAGATTATGGGTAAAAGTAGCCTATATATTATATAAAAAACAAAAACAGTATAAACAGCACTTTCTATAGCCTATTTGAGTATGACTGAAACAACATGATAGGAGCTGTTTTTGTTGTTTACCATTTACAAGCAAATCCCCAAGACTTCAAAACTTTCAAGTTTATAACTGGCCAACTTCTAAAAACAAATTTATAGTTGTCTTTGTAAAGAAATATCGCTTTGGAGCCGCTGCTGTGACGCTGAACAAACGCTTCCAGTGTGAATACTCTGGCAAGTCTGCAGCTGCAGTGACGCTGTAGTTACGCTTGCGGTGTGAAACGGGCGTAAGACTACGTGTGGTCTGACCCTTTTAATTAAAGCTATAACCCACCCCCAGAGGTTGAAAAATCAAAGAAGGGAAGAAAAAAACTGTGTGAAGACGTGTCAAAAAGAGTACATACAGTTCCGATTATCACAATGCAGGGGAGGGAAATGTGTAGCAACCACCAATACATGACATACAAACTGGTAAGAAAGTCAAAAGTTTTGTTTTTCAAGAAGGCTTCGCATTTGTTCAATCAGAAATACAGTGAAAAAAGAAAAGAGCAATACCTGATGCAAAGTTGAATTTTATTATTATTATTATTTATTCGGTGTCACATGATCATTCAGAAATCATTCTAATATGTGACCCTGGACCACAAAACCAGTCTTAAGTGTCAATTTTTCGAAATTGAGATTTATACATAATCTGAAATCTGAATAAATAAGCTTTTCATTGATGTATGGTTTGTTAGGATCAGACAATATTTGGCCGAGATACAACTATTTGAAAATCTGGAATCTGAGGGTGCAAAAAAATCAAAATATTGAGAAAATCGCCTTTAAAGTTGTCCAAATGAAGTTCTTAGCAATGCATATTACTAATCAAAAATGAAGTTTTGATATATTTATTGTAAGAAATTTACTAAATATCTTCATGGAACATGATCTTTACTTAATATCCTAATGATTTTTGGCATAAAAGAAAAATTGATCATTTTGACCCATACAATGTATTTTTGGCTATTGCTACAAATATACCCCAGCGACTGGTTTTGTGGTCCAGGGTCACATATAATGATTTGCAGCTCAATAAACATTTATTATTATTATCAATATTGAAAACAGTGAATAGGAATAGGAAGTTCAAAAGAACTGAATTTAAATAGATCTTTTATTTTTTAACAGTATAAAAGATTTTGCAGTCAATTTTTGTATTAATTTAACGTGCCCTTGCTGAATAAAAGTATTAATGCAGGAGAGTTGCCCTCCTGGAGCAGGTATGGACACGTAGTGCCTAATAGGTAACAGGAAAGTAATGAAAAGAAAAAAACATAAATGTGGACATTTTTGTAGTGAATTTTGCGTGACTGCTTAACACCTGAATTAATGAGGCTCTTAATCTCCAGCTGTGGGATGTTGCTAGATATCGACAAGCACAAGCTCACATCTCTATGCCATTCGGCTGTGTCTGTCCAATTTTGACGTGATTCCCAGAAGCAGGATCTTGGACGGTCATCTGTCATGCCAGTCTGTTGATATGTTCTCTGCAGTCGGGACACAGTTGAGCGGCTTAGAGCACAATGTGGTGACGTGCCTGACTGTGTGCTAATTTCCCTCTCCTTTGCACAGCCACTTTCATTTTCGTTTATTTAAAACTTAATATTGGACTGGTTTGAATCAGCTTTGACTTTGATTATATAATGTGGACTTCTGAGAGTGCTTTTGAGAACATATTGAGTGGCTGAATGCCAGCAGCATATGACAAAAAGTGCATGCATTACTCATAGAAAGTGGCTGAGCTATTAAAGTGGTACACTGGTAAGAAGCATGTGATTGCTCTGGCATCTGGTATTTAAGTTCTTGACATTGGTGCATGTACATCAGGACACACTTCACAATCATGACTGATTTGTTGCCTTTGTAATGCTACATTTTCAGTAATACCTACATCAAACGAGCCGAGCAGAAAAAAGCATTCTAGTAGGCAGCTTAATGACAGATATGCTCCTGACCTACATGTCAATATAACAAAGTATGCTTTTAACACAGCTTGCCACTATAGGTCAAGTGATTAGGAGATTAGAAATGAAATGATGTTTGACGAGTAGAGTCGTACATCAGTTGGGCTGTAATCATTCTTGCCAATGTAACTCTTTGATGGCTTAGACGGACACCTTAATAGATATGGTGGCACAGTGATTCATCTATTCACTCAGAATATGCATATACTGTATACACCTTTGCCTTTCCCCTCAGCAGCCATCTTATTTTTTATTATACACTGGGAAGTCACAGTGTATACAATGTTCAGATTTTTCTACCTGACATGACCCTTGAAAACATTGTTGTTATATATTTTGAATACTTAAAACAAAACAAAAAAAAAATTATTTAAAGCAAAGGCAAAACACTCCAGGTGAATAGGGTGAAAATGAACTCATAATAATGCCATACTCCCCCAGTTTATCGATTTCATTAAAGGAGCAGTTCACCCATTGGCTGAAAACATTTTCACCCTCAGGCCATCCAACGTGTAGATGAGTATGTTTCTTCATCGAAACAGATTCAGAGTAATTTGGTATTACATAACTGGCTCACCAATGGAATGAATGGGTGCCGTCAGAATGAGAGCCCAAACAGCTTATAAAAACTTCATAACAATCCACATGACTCCAGTTAACCTGATAACGCTTTGTGAAGCGAAAAGCTGTTTATAAGAAACAAGTAATTTTCCATTATTAAAGGTTTAGTTCACCCAAAAATGAAAATTGTGTGAGTGAGTTCCTACTGACAGAATTTTCATTTTTGGGTGAACTATCCCTTTAAGGTATTTTAACTTTAAACCAAAGCTTCTGGCCAAAATAATCCATAATGGTGCTTCCTCCACTGAAAATGTACATCCCTTGTCCTCTCATTTATTTGGAACTGTTTTGGACTGTTCGCGTTTTTTAACAATACTTTGAATATTTCTCTCCCGATTCAGACTCATATTTTAGCCAGAAGAAAATGGTTTGGAACTAGTGCTGTCAAATGGTTAATCGCGATGCATGTATGTATTTATATATATACATATTAAATATACACAGTACACCTATTATGCAAACAAAATGCAGAATTTTTTTTATGCGATTAATCGCAATTTATCGTTTGACAGCACTATTTGGAATGTATTATTGAAGGAGCTTTTCACTTCACAAAATGTGAATAGATGGACTGAAGTCGTGTGGTTTATTGTGATGTTTTTGTCAGCTGTTTAAACTCTCATTCTGACGGCACCCATTCACTGCAGGGCATCCGTTGGCGAGCAAGTGATGTAATGTTAAATTTCTCCAAATCTGTTCCGATTAATAAACAAACTCATCTTGGATGGCTTGACAGTGAGTACGGTTTTTTTTTTTTTTGGGTGCAGTATTATTTTAAGATTTTTTATATAACAGGTTAATATGCAAATAAGATATTATCCAATTAAATATGTACTAATTTGCATACATTTCCTGCCCAGAAATCTGAAAATTTGATTTATTTTGTTGAATTTCTTGAGATAAAGGTTTTTACAGAGGGGACTTCTATTTTATCACTCCATAAATCAGAAAATCCTGTCAATAGCAAGAAAAGAAATACATTTTCACCATGTTTTTAGGAATAAAGTGTTCATTAAAAAGCTTTTGGATGTTTTCTTTCCACCAGTCTAAATGTGTATATTTTGCTACCACAAAATTATGCTACAGTTGGAACATGCATGGAAACAGGTCTGTGATCTTTGAGTGTTGAAAGGAAGGAAGCACATGGCATGAAATTGCAAGCACAGAGGGAAGACATGGTCACATGTATCACTCCTGAAACATTGTGATGTGAGAGCTTAGAGGGAGACTATCAAAAATTGCACTTTGATATACACCTATCTTATCCAAATGATCAGTGTGCAACATGAAATGACATGGTTTTTGATCTTTAGTCAGTGTGTGATAGTAAACACTTTATCTTGTTTAGAACAGGAGTTTAAAAATAAGTAAATAAATAGATCCAAACCAGCAGAGTTATTTTAGTTTCACTGAGATGCTGTTAGATATTTTTTCTTTTTCATTTTAGTTGAAGTTTTAATAATTTTGTTGTTTTTAGCTGTTTAGCTGTCTAGTTATATTCGTTTTTATTTCAGTTTTAGTTATTTTAGTAAGGTTATTGCTTTGGAACAATATTTACTTCATTTTATTATTATTATTTTTTTTTCATAATTGGCTTATATATGGCTTCAGTACAGCAACTAACTAACTAACTAACTAACAAATAAAATGATTTCATTTTGGAAACATGTTGTCTTTACAGGTATTATTTTTCATACCATAAATGAGTATTTTGTATTTGGTGGCTGGCTTTTTTAGATTTTTGGACTCCAGACTCCAAAAACAGCTTGTGTTGAACATTCCCAAGAGACAAGCTCTTACAGACTACAAAACCGGGAATCGATTCATTATTTGTGTGAAAACAGCATGAGGCTGGATGTGTTTGTGTTACACAACTGCTCCCGTTTAGTGTTTTCATTTTTTGTGGCAGGGTTTTAAGATCTGATAGATGAAAGGAGCGATGGCTCATATAAACAACTCAGGGAAAAGGTCAAGAGCAGTCAACATTTTCACACATTCTTAATGGGTTTCTCCAGTGAAAACCTGAACAATAGAGGATGCCATGTTTTTACTTCATTAGCTGCAATGGTAGTCCAGGGCAACACTTCCTGTGGATTTTGTACTTTTTGTACCTGTACTTTTTTGTTGTACAGAAGTTTATTAATGTCCAGATCACAGTCAAGGACAACTCTACCAGACGAGGTGTCTGAGATTCAGCAGGTGGATAATAATCTGCTTCAAGCACAGTATAATAATAGGTGATTGCAGTAGCTGACTTGGTTGAAGATTCTCTCTGGATGGCAGCGGTAAGTGCACAGAGATTTGTGACAAGTTTCTTGCAATTTTCCAAAAAAGTATCTCAGCATTCCCAGTTTGTACTGTATTTTGTCTGTCGACATGCCAATTCTCTTTTACTTTCTTTCAACACTTTCCAAAAGTCAAAACATTTTATATTGCATTCTTGTTCTCAGATTGGTCCTGTAGTTTTGCATCATTTTACACACTTTTCACCTGAGTGGAATGCAGCACAAATACTGACTGTTCAACCATTTTACTCACTTAATTTATATATATATATTTTAAATTTACTAACACAATCCATGTATTTTCAATTCAATCATTTTAAATTAATTTGATGACATTTTTGTACACTAAATTGAAACATAATATAACTTCAAACCACCAAACAAAACATTTTCTGAATATGTATAGTTTGTCAAAATGGGAGAATAAAAAGTTTTGGCACTATTGGTTACCCAGCATGCCTTGCGGCTGGAGTCAAATTAGAGTGAATTTGATCTGACTACAAACATTTTGTGAAACTGTTTTAGGAGGATGTGCGTACTTGACTGTAATTGCAGATTTCTCTGTAGTTGATGTGATTTAATCCAAGATATGCCAAATGGATTGCCTGCCATGTTTGTTATTGCTGTACTTGCAATGTGATATCATTTACTGCATTTTATTATTAAAAAATTGTTTAATCTCAAGTAATTAGTGAGTTGGTCAATTGTAAGTAAATCTACAGTTTCTTAGAGACATTAGTTGAGAAAAATACAGACCCATTCAGCATCCAAGATTCAAAGGCCAAACTTGATAATGTTGGTTGACTTGACATTCAAGTAACACTTTGGATGCATCAACATGACCGTGCTGATTCATTTACATTTAGTCATTTAGCAGACGCATGAGGACATTAGAAGCAATCAAAATTCAATGCAATTTAAATGACACTTGAAAGCCATGTGAACAGGGATTAAACATGTCACCAATAGACCAGGAAGACCTGGACAGGAATGGCTAATAATTTTGCCTGCAGGGTTTCCGTAACAACAAGAAAAAGAACATCAGAGACTGACCTGATAAGAGGGTTTTGTACATAGAAGGTATTGTGAGATGGTAATGACAGGCTCTTCCCGTAGTGCACATTTAGCATGATGAGGGTTCATGCAACATTGCAAAAAATGGCTCATCTTACTTAGTATTTTTGTGTGTAATCAGTGTAATCAGCTGTCATGGCAAGATCTCACTGGACAATCTCACTTATTGTTTTCTAAAAAGGCTTGAGGGTGATTGCTATTAGTCTGGGGTTCTAGGAACTTCAATTAAGATGATAGAAACACAAATTAAGATATTTCTGATTAAATCTGAGAGCTTTCAGACCCTCCATAGACAGCAACACAACTGCAATGTCCCCAGGTCCAGAAATGTAGCAAGGACATCAGTAAAACAGTCCATGTGACATCAGAGGTTCAACCGTAATTTTACGAAGCCACGAGAATACTTTTTGTGCACAAAGAAAACAAAAATAACAGCTTTATTCAACAATTCTTCTCATCTCGTCTGCAGCAGTGCATCGCCATTGTGGAGAGTAACACAACACATGCGCTTGCTTCCTGTTCATGTAAACAATGCATTTAATCAGCTCTCAGATTTAATAAAAAATATCTTAATTTGTGTTCCGAAGATGAACGAAGGTCTTACGGGTTTGGAACAACATGGGGGTGAGTAATTAATGACAGAATTTTCATTTTTTGGGTGAACTATCTCTTTAATCAAAAGTTATATAGCTTACAAGCAGTACTTCTCGAAATGATCCAGTGAAGGCTATATCTACAGATAGGAGCTAATGCTCATTAGTGAACATAGCTGCATCTAAAACTGCTTTGAGTCTTTGTATATTTTCTGTTTGTTGCATGTGTGTGGTTTTATGGTCAATTATATGAACGTTATGACAGTGTTTTTCATCTGAATGCTTTTAAAACAATTCCTGAGTGTCTTCATTAGCAACAGTAGAGGAAAACATTCTTTCTGTTTCTTTCTCTTGCGGGAACCCCCCCCCTCCCTCTAACTTTTAGAGTACTTGTAGCAGCACACATTGCACTTGAAAAAGTACATATATAATTACCTGTGGGTTTATTGCTCTCTATTACCTAGGGTGTTATTCAAGCCGTTTTGAAGAAAAAAAACTTACTGAGTGTCAAACCATAATGTGGGAAATGTTTTTCTTAATAGAAATAGTGTGACCAATACTGGTTGGCAACTTAGAATTATAGGAGGAGAACAAAGCTGTTTCAGAGAGGAAAACCAATCAACCACCCAACCATGGGATGCTGATTGAATTCAAGCAGGGAAATACTGCGTTACAAGCATTGGAACTTGATGGAAATCAGCCGCTGTTGACTGTGGGCATGAGAATATTAAGACTGTATGTGCTAAACAAGAAATTTGTTTTTGGTAGAAAGATTAAGAAAAATTTGACTGATAATCACTCTGAATTTTCATTTTCCATTGAACCTTAACAGAAAATTGCACCAGGTAAGGGATGTGCAATCGTATGTGTGCTGAATACAGAACAAGATATTATCTTGTAATAAGTCTTAATGTTGAATGCTTCCTAAAGTTTATTTTCACAATAGT
This sequence comes from Acrossocheilus fasciatus, assembly GCA_036784905.1. NCBI lineage: Eukaryota > Metazoa > Chordata > Actinopteri > Cypriniformes > Cyprinidae > Acrossocheilus > Acrossocheilus fasciatus. The sequence continues at coordinate 25,559,139 of CM071943.1, read as the reverse complement.
TCCCAAGAGTGTGACCTGAATTGAAAGTATTTAATCAAAAGCACACTGTGTTTAGACAATGTGATGACATAGTTCCCCATCTTCATTCCAGTCCTAAGCACACTGCCCAATCTCTGGAGGTCATGATATAGCATCACACGTGTTTGAAAGTGTATTGCATAACTACAGCACTTCACAACCTCTAAGCATGAGGAGCATGTGTTATGAGCCTCTTTTAGCAAGTCTAGGGGTAACAGGGGTGTAACAAAACAGTGGGTAGAGGCTGAGAGAACTGCCGTCTCCAAGTCCCAATGCAGGTACAGTACACAAGAAGTTAAGGAAATAACCCAGAGGTTATTATTATTATTTTATTATTATTTTTTTATTTAACAGAATATGAAAAGAAATACTTCAGGCTTCAGGAGGGGAAAAGGCCAAAACAAACAAAACGTTCCTCTAACTAAGGTTAAGAAATAACTTGCCTATCAAAAGAAAAGTGAAATAAAATACAGAGATACTTCCCTGTCTTCCTCCCCAACTCAAAAAAAAAAAAAAAAAAAAAAAAAAAAAAAAAAAAGACCACACACCTGAAACCCCTCTGCTACACTTAACTTTACCTTAACACTACAGGTAAAGGAATCAATGAACACTTTGGTAGGTTACAACTTAACAACAGCTCTGGGACTGGAAGATTGTGGCTGTAAGGACGGAACACCTCAGCCTCTCTATCTCTCTGGGCTATAGCTCTGCAGATTCTTTTATACTCCAGCTAACGAGCTCAAACAGGAGTCAGGTGGAACTCATTAGCCTGTCAAGCAGAGAAAGCAGGAGGATCAAGAGAGACAGGAACAGTATACACACACAAAACACAATTGTTAGTCGAATACTACAAAATAGAATAACTTATGTCCCTATGGACGAAACACCCCCACCACCAAGTTTTTCCCACTCAAAAGACAAAAAAAACAAACAAAAAAAGGGTTCCACTTTATATTAGGTGGCCTTAACTACTATGTACTTACATTTAAATTAATCATTTGATAGTGCACATATAGGTATTTTTAAAAATATAAGTACAATGTAAAAATCTTTATGTAATTACATCTGTAATTTCATTTATAATTACACTGTTGACCCATCCCTTACACCTTAACCCACCCTTAAACCTACCCATACTACCAAACCTGTCCCTAACCTTACCCGTATAACACCTCAATAGCAGCAAATGTTTTGCAATACAATGTGAACACAAGTACATTGCACTTACATCAAAAAATAAGTACATAATTAAGGCCACCTAATATAAAGTGTGACCAAAAAAGTAACACGTATAGCTACTTAAATTCCAGTCCTATCGGCCCTGGACAGCGCATCGGCAATCACATTTTCAGAGCCTTTCATATGACAAATGTCAAGGTTATATTCTTGAACAATTAATGCCCATCGCATCAAGCGTTGATTTGAGTTACACATCTGGGCGAGGAAAGTTAAGGGGTTGTGATCAGTGTATACAAGAAGAGGAGATGCGCTACCTCCTACATAAACAGTGTTGAAGCGCAAGTAAGAGCAAGAGCCTCTTTCTTGATAGTACTATATTGCTTCTGATAGGATGTAAACTTCTTTGAAAAAAAAAATAAAAAATTATATATATTATTATTATTATTATTATATTATTATAATAATAATGACACTGGATGATCAATACCATGTTCATCTTCCTGTAATAACACTGCACCTGCCCCCGTGGCACTGGCATCCACTTGTAATTTGAAGGACCTTTCAAAGTTAGGGGTTAAGTGCACAGGTGCATTACACAACAGGTCTTTCACTGCATTAAAAGCTAGGGAACATTCACAATCCCAGATGCACTTTCAGCTACTGCTTAAGAGATCAGTGAGTGGGGAAACTACTGCAGCGAAGTTTCTGCAAAACCCTCGGTAGTAGCCTGCCATACCGAGAAATCGGCGCAACTCACGCTTATTGCTGGGGGTAGGGAACTGTAAGAAAGCCTCCACTTCGGCAACAACAGGTCTCATATCCCTGACCCACTTGTTTCCCCAGATAAGCAACTACTGCTTTTCCAAATTCACATTTGGGAGCATTTAAAGTTAGTGACGCTGCAGCCAACTTACTGAACACACTCTCAAGTGTTTTAACATGTTTCTCCCACGTACTTGAATAGACAACATCGTCAATGTAGACCTCACAATCTGTGACACCTGCTAGGACCCTCTGCATAAGGCGTTGAAAGATAGCGGGGGCATTTCGCATCCCAAACGCTAGAACCTTGTACTGCATGAAAATGACCTGGGTGTCACAAGTGCGGATATTTCAGAGGCACGAGGAGTGAGAGGGACTTGCCAGTAGCCCTTGAGGTGGTCTAATTTTGACAAAGTTAGCGGAGCCCACCTGGTCTACACAATCCTCTACTCATGGTAACAGGAACGAGTCAGCTTTGGTGATTTTATTCACCTTGCGATAGTCTGTGCAGAACCGAAAAGATGAGTCTGGCTTGGGCACCAGTAAACGGGGAACTCAACGGGCTCTGACTGGGCACAGCAATATCATGACGTACCATATACTCCACCTCCTCCATTATTGTACGTTTATTTGGGTTCACCCTGTAGTCATGCTGTTTAACTGGCAGAGAATCGCCCACATCAATATCATGGGTCAGCACCGAAGTTCTGCCTGGCATATCAGCAAACAGTGAAGTGCACTTGATTATCAGCTGCAGGAGTTCTTTACGTTGGCAGTCTGTAAAATAGGGAAGAGTGTTAGGCAAGTCTTACAGAGTCACTGAATTTGAGAGCCTTCCACATGAGCTGACAGGAACTTTGTCTATCAAGCCATCTTCAGCAAGACAATAACTGGCAGTCGAAACAGCAGCTACAGGGGCAACACTTGTAGTAGAGCTGTAAGTTTCAAATATCTTTTCAACATTTATGTGGCAGACGCGCTTGCGTCTTTGCCGGTCTGGGGTGGCAATCACATAATCAGTGTCACTTCGTTTTCTTTCAACCGTACAGGTCATATAACTAGAATATCAAAAAGTTGATTTCACTAATTCCATTCAAAAAGTGAAACTTGTATATTATATTCATTCATTCATTCCACACAGACTGATATATTTTAAATGTTTCTTTTAATTTTGATGATTATAACTGACAAAGGAAAATCCCAAATTTAGTATCTCAGAAAATTAGAATATTTACATTTGAGTTTCAATTAATGACCATCCCTACAGTATAAATTCCGAGTATCTTGTTCTTTGAAACCATGTTAAATGGAGAAGACTGCTGACTTGGCAATGATCCAGAAAACGAACATTGACGCCCTCCACAAAGAGGGTAAGTCACAGAGGGTCATTACTGAAAGGTGTGGCTGTTTACAGAGTGCTGTATCAAAGCATATTAAATGCAAAGTTGACTGGAAGGAAGAATTTGGGTAGGAAGAGGTGCACAAGCAACAGGGATGACTGCAAGCTTGAGAATACAGTCAAGCAAAGCAGATTCAAACACTTGTAAGAGCTTCACAAGGAGTGGACTGAAGCTGGAGTCAGTGCATCAAGAGTCACCACGCTCAGATGTCTTCAGAAAAAGGGCTACCAAGCCACTTCTGAACCAGAGACAACGTCAGAAGCGTCTTACCTGGGCTGTGGAGAAAAAGAACCGGACTGTTGCTCAGTGGTCCAAAGTCCTCTTTTCAGATGAAAGTAAATTTTGAATTTCATTTGGAAATCAAGGTCCCAGAGTCTGGAGGAAGAGTGGAGAGGCACAGAATCCATGTTGCTTGAAGTCCAGTGTGAAGTTTCCACAGTCAGTGATGGTTTGGGGTGCAACGTCATCTGCTGGTGCTGGTTCACTGAAGGTTTTCTGAAGTCCAGTCAACGCAGCCATCTACCAGGAAGTTTTAGAGCACTTCATGCTTCCTGCTGCTGACCAACTTTACGGAGATGCAGATTTCGTTTTCCAACAGGACTTGGCACCTGCACACAGTGCCAAAGCAACCAGTATCTGGTTTAAGGGCCATGGTATCCCTGTTCTTAACTGGCCAGCAAACTCGCCTGACCTTAACCCCATAGAAAATCTATGGGGTATTGTGAAGAGGAAGATGCGATATGCCAGACCCAACAATGCAGAAGAGCTGAAGGCCACTATCAGAGCAACCTGGACTCTCATAACACCTGAGCAGTGCCACAGACTGATCAACTCCATGCAACACCGCATTGCTGTAGTAATTCAGGCAAAAGGAACCCCAACTAAGTATTGAGTGCTGTACATGCTCATACTTTTCATGAGCATGCTTTTCAGTTGGCCAAGACTTCTAAAAATCCTTTATTTGTATTGGTCTTAAGTAATATTCTAATTTTCTGAGATATTGAATTTGGGATTTTCCTTGGTTATCAGTTATAATCAAAATGAAAAGAAAAACATTTGAAATATATCAGTCTGTGTGTAATGAATGAATATAATATACAAGTTTCACTTTTTGAATTGAATTAGTGAAATAAAATCAACTTTTTGATGATATTCTAATTATATGACCAGCACCTGTATATGGGCCTGAAAACTTTGCTGCAAACACAGAACCTGGAACTGGTAAAAGGACAAGGTCACCAGGGTTGAACTTACGGTTAACACTTTGTCAAAGTGTGACTTCATTTTTACTTGGGTAGCACTCAAATGCCTTTTTGCAATATCCCAGGCATGATACAGGCGCTCTTTAAAGGAACTGACATATTCTGACACTGGCGAACGAGTCTCAGAAAGCAGCTGTTCACTCAGCATTTTCATCAGGCCGCGAACAGTGTGACCAAACACAAGGTCAGCAGGACTAAACCCGGTTGATTCCTGCACAGACTCACGAGTGGCAAACAGAAGGAAGGGAAGCCCCTCATTCCACTCTCTTCCAGTTTCACCACAGTATGCACGCATCATGGCTTTTAAGGTCTGATATACCGCTCAAGAGCACCCTGCGACTCAGGATGATATGCACTTGACAAGCGGTGCGACACTCACATTTCAATTAACATTTGTGTGAATTTTTTTTATATAAAGTTTGACCCTTGATTTGTTTGGATCTCCTTTGGTAACCCAAACGTGGTGCAAAACGTCACAAGAGCCTTAATCACAGCAGGGGACTTAATTGTGCGCAAAGGAACTGCTTCAGGGAACCTGGTTGCGGTACACATGATGGTCAGTACATACTGGTAACCACTTTTGGTTTTAGGCAGTGGACTTAAACAGTCTAATATCAACCGTTCAAATGGTTCAGCCATCACAGGAACTGGGTGCAGAGGAGCAACGGGGACCTGGTTTGGTTTTCCATACCTCTGATATATCCCACAAGTTCTGCAAAACTCTGCTATTGAGGATTTGCACCCTGGCCAAAAGAAGTACTTTGTACTTGCAGGGCATTTGGGTGTCAAAACCTTTCACCGTATAACATTTTTGTGGGCAAGCTTCAGCACGTGAAGATAAGCAGCAGGAAGGATGACTTTATGAACTTCACGGCAGTCAGATTCATCATCCTCTGGCTTCCATTTCCTCATTAACACAGTAGTAGTCAATTCTAGTTTCGGGCACTTTCTTAAAGTCAAGGGCAGCATCAAAACATGGGGTAAGAGATGGATCTGCCTTTTGTGCAGCAATTAACTGATCTCGGTCAACACCAAGAGTCTCATGTGGGTTTAGATCAACCCCTTCCCCAATCTCAGGCTTTACCATTAACTCGCATTTGAGAGGTTCAGAGAGCACTTGTAAGAATGAGTCAGTGAGATTTACAATGTCTTAAAACTTTTTGGACTGTGCTCAGCTCACTGCACACACAGGAAAATTTAGACAAATTTTTGGGAAAGACTATAAGTATCATCAGCTTCACCGTCGTTCCCTACAATAGGTTGGGGAAAAATTTGACCACCTGCCAGGTCATTTCCCAGTATGAGACCCACCCCTTCATATGGTAACTGCTCCCGCAACCCGAGATTAATGATCAGATTTTAAGTATACCTGATGGAGAGGAACACTATCACACCCCATCTCAATACCACGAATTAAAACATCCGTGCCAGTGTACGAACTTCGCGAGAAGGGCAGTAATTCTTTTAGGACAAAAGGACTGCGCTGAGCCAGTGTGTCGCAAAATCAGGCTGATGCTCCGTGTCAGACAAGGAAACAGTACCAGAAAGGAGAAAAGGTTGCATAGACTCATCCTTAATTACTGACATAGTTTGCACCAATGCAGTCTTTTTAGTCTTAGCCTCAACATTTTTCTTTTTCCAAGCCTGACACTCAGCAATCAGATGACCTTCGTCAAGGCAGTAAAAACAGGAACGTTGCCTCTCCAGGTGGAAGAGACAAGACTTATTGTCCCGATTTCCGATACTTTGACATACGAAGATACACGCAACAATTCTCGGATAGTATTTTTATTAGCAAGCAAAACATTTGACGATCGGCCAGATGGAAACACATTCCGGTGCGTCAAAACAAATTCGTCTGCCAACACAGCAGCATCCAACAACAAAGTTACTTTTTGCTCATTTAAAATGAATGAGACCCTCGGGAAGACAGGTTTTAAAATCCTCCAGTAAGATCAACTCTTGCAACTGTTCAAAAGTAGTGGTTTTACTGGAGAGACACCATTTCAAACAATACTCTCTCCCTTGCAAATTCCACATACGTCTGTCTCTTTATTTTAGTTCCTTCATCCGAGCCTATGGCTAGCATTAGCTACACGATAATAACTGTAACAGCATACATAAACCAACTGAAGTACCCAGACACAATATTTTAAACTAACCATTCAGAGACGTCCTGCTGTAGCCGCTGAGTTGCAACTTCAATCCGGTGCTTCTCCATCCAGATCAGATTCTGGGTAAAACTGAAAAGCTTGAATGACTGTCTACAAGCAGTTGCGATACATCCACTGTCAACATTGGTAGCGCAAGCTGGTTAAGGCCACACACACCCACCCTCCACCTTGCCCCTACTCATTAGCATTTAAAGCTACAGACACCGAATGGCACATCCTAAGGAAAGCTCATTGTGTGACTGGCTAGTAGTGGCTGAAATTCTGCACCAAAGCTGAATTTCGGGAAACAGACTTCAGATACAGTACTAGGGACCACTTAGGCCTATATAGAAGCATCCAAAAAGCAGCATGTCATGGGACCTTAAAACAAATTGATAAAGCCAGATTAAAGGTCGCACCTTCAGTGGTATTTACACCAGAAGCAACCTTTTCAGCCACGGCATTAGTCATAACTGCAGGTTGTTCATCAACTTCTGGTAAAATACCATTGCACACAAGCTATTCAAATAGACAATCCTTAATTACTGGCCCTCTCTTCTTTTGCTACTTCTATATTAAAGAAATCTGCAATCAAAATTAGATCTTTTTTTCTACATTTATGAAAGACCTCTGTGGTGGGAGAAAGTAAACGCCAACAGATCAAACTCCATTTCTACCACCACAGAGACTCGATTCCCCTCACCCTCCATTCCATACTAAAGCAAAGACAGTGAGAACTAGACGTTAAGAGAGAAAAAGAGTAGTTGTACTCACCAAATCAACGCAACTGTTAAAATAAAAGAAAACAGGCAGACAAGCCCCCCACTTGTTACAAGCCGCTTTTAGCAAGTCTAGGGGTAACAGGGATGTAACAAAATAGCGGGGAGAGGCTGAGAGAACTGCCATCTCCAAGTCCCAGGGCAGGTACAAAAGAATGCTCAGTAACACCAGTTTTAAGGAAATAACCCAAAGGTTTTTTTTATTTAACAGAATGTGAAGAGAAATACTTAAGGCTTCAGGAGGGGAAAAGGCCAAAACAACAAACAAAAAGTTCCTCTAACCAAGGTTAAGAAATAACTTACCTATCAAAAGAAAAGTGAATACAGACATTCCCTGTCTTCCTCTCCAACTCAAAAACAGGAGAGAAAAAAAAGGTAACTTCTAAAGCAAAAATGGCATCCACCTCCCTACAAATGTTTTCCACTTAAACAATTACAAAAAAAAAAAAAAACAACTGAAACCACTCTGCTACCCACACTTTTAACAACTTTACCTTAACACTACAGGTAAAGGAACACTTTGGTAGGTTACAACTTAACAACAGCTCTGGGACTGGAAGATTGTGGCTGTAAGGACGGAACGCCTCAGCCTCTCTATCTCTCTGGGCTATAGCTCTGCAGATTCTTTTATACTCCAGCTAATGAGCTCAAACAGGAGTCAGGTGGCACTCATTAGCCTGTCAAGCAGAGAGAGCAGGAGGAGCAAGAGAGACAGGAACACAGTATACACACAAAACACAATTGTTAGTCGAATAATACAAAATAGAATAACTGATGTCCCTATGGACGTAACACATGTCAACAGATGTCTTAGTGATTAAATTTTCGTGTCATTAACGGTTTTTGAGTGTGTGCATATTGTATTCTATCAATGTGTAGAGTATTGTATAAATCAGCATATCTGAATATATCTGCTTATTAAAGTCATACATTTTAGAACACTAATATCTTAACTAGAGGTTTTTGATCCTCTAACAATACTTGTTCATTTGAAAAAGAGAAGATTAAATAGTCCTATGTAAATAGCCTACTAGTTATTTATTTATTTATTATTATTACTATTAGGCTATTATTAGGCTTGTTGTTGTTGTTGTCTTTAACAGCCCTGCTGAAAAAAAACAAAAAACAATAGAACCCTGCCCAAAACACAATAGAAAATGTAATTGTTTTAATGGTTATAATGGGAGTTGTATGGGTTTTAATGGAAACTATAATGGTGTCTAATGGTATGTGATGGATTCTATTGGTGGGATGTTAAATCATATTGGAAAAATGCCCAAAACACACTACAAAAATGAATTTTGTAATGGTTTTACTGGAAAAAGCTAATGGTTTATTATAATGGTATTTTAATGGAAACCATTAGAATTTCTGTGATGGTTTCTAATGGGCTTCTATTGTTTGTTTGTTTTTTAGCAGGGAGATGGACATGAGATGGACAACAATCTAAACTATGGGCATTGATAGCTAACTAGCCTACTCAGGTGTGCGTTTCCCAAAAGCAACTATGGTCGCAAGGTCCGTCGAACTAACCACCATAGCTAACGATGTTTTTGTCAAACGCACCTCATAATTTGAGTTTCTTGAAAATATCAAGTCTGACATCTAGTGGTAAACTGTAGCGTAACTTGCACAAGACAGGCAGCATAGTGTTCTCAAAATAATAATCATCTCTCGAAATAAAAATCATCTTTGAAATACACTACAAAATACTCCTATGGACTACAAAAAGGCGCGTCAACGTCATTGGTTCGCGTGACCAGCAGTCATTGACGCCTTTAAATAAAACAGTTATGTATGTCGCGTCGTATAACTTTAGAAGATTTTGAAAATAGCGTACGAGTCTATTAGAGTGCATGTTTTGGAGGTGGTCACAGTACTCATTCACTCTCATTATATTAGAATTAACGTTATATATCCTGACAAATCCCCTTTTGTACACCATATGGAAGAAAGATATGATGGTGGTGAGTAAATTATGATTATTTTGTGAAAAACATATTGCTATTGACGACCAAATTATTGCATACAGTGTGGCAGGTAACAAGTTATGTATGACATCTTGTGGTTCTCTGTCATATTACTCTAGTCTGCACACACGGTTGTGTGTGTGTGTGTGTGTGTGTGTGTGTGTGTGTGTGTGTGTGTATATACAGAGGTTTATACTCTGTTGTGGGGGACTAAATGTCCCCACAAGTATAGTAAAACTGACATTTTTGATGTTGTTGTGGGGACAGGCCAACGGTAAAAATTTATTAAACATACTAAATTATGTTTATTTGAAAATGTAAAAATACAGAAAAGGTTTCTGTGAGGGGTAGGTTTAGGTTTAGTGGATAGAAAATATCATTAGGTCAGTATAAGAACAATGAAAGTCTATGACAAGTCCCCACAAAGATGTACAAACGTATGTGTAGCGTGCACTACAATATTAACGTCCGATGTTTTCACAGAAAACAAACAAACATTGAGCTCTAGATGGCAATAAAGAGCCATGATAAGGACTTGACCATGCTTACTGTGATGATGGAACAATTTGCAAGGAAGTGCAGGAATGAAGGTGAGTGGCCATTTAAATGTGACTTAATGCCCCAGAGAAGACTTTCCACCTTCAGCAGACTGAAGAAAGTGCAGAGTGTTCAAGATATTGACCTTACACCACAGCATCTGGTCCAGTCCATTGACCAATAAAGGGCATTTAGGCATAGTCATGTTTTCTGAACTGGTAGAATGGAGAGGGATTTTTATTTATTTTTTATTTTCTTGGTATTCCTGAAGTTACAATCTTGTCTTACAGATCATGGATGTGCTTCACCTGAAGTGTTGATAAGGAAATAGACAGCAGTGAGATCACAAGGACAGAGGGAAGACGCTAGAAGTTAGTAACTGATCCCTGATGGCTTGTTATGTTTAGCACCTTCATGCCAAAATTCTGTCCAATGCAGATGCTTTCCAAGGACATTGATGAGGTAAAAAAAACAAAAAACAAAGACACTGCAGGCATGACTCTGCATTTCTGAAAACGGTGCTCACATTTGTCTTTATAATCTTCTGCATCTGAGATAATAAGGAGGCAGGAATGGTGTTAATTACCCTCCCAGCAAGATACAGAACAGCATGCCATTATCTCGAATGGGAGACAGAGTTAGTCAGGAAAATTTGCTGCATACATTAAGAATATTGCCTAAGCGTGTGGTATATGTTTGGTACATTAGTTCCTGTATGAAGATATTAAAGATATATTTTTATTATGTGACATTATGATATTCTAGAGCTTAGAATAGTAAAGTTTTATAGGTAAAATTTTGCTTAAGGTTAATAAAAACGTAAAATATAATAATGTAATATCAGCTGATGTTAGATATTTTTCGGCATCGTTTGATATGGGATATTTAATGGTGCATCTTTTTTTCTGGATATTTATTACCTTTGCTGTCATCTAATGCTCAAAGTTAATCTTTAAAACAAAAATCTAGCAAATCTCAAAATGAATCCATTGTTATACTGTAAATTCTAATGTTGTGATTCACTTGTAGCATTTCAAATGACTATTTTTAGTTTTTAGTGATTTGTAATTTATTTATATACTTTTTTTCATTCAAACATGTTGCCATAGTGCAAAAGTTATTTTTGTTAATTTGGTATTTCTTAGAATTTGACTTGTATTTTAACATTGAATAACAGTAGGGAAATTCTCTTAAGCTGTGATATTTTATGCAAAGCACAATTTTATTGCATTTTAGTATTGGCCACACTGAGATATTTTCGTGTTATTTATCTACTGTGATCAAGTTTATTATTTTTTTATTTAATTTTTGTGTTTTATGTTTGTATTTAAATGTAGACATAAGGCAACATTTATTTATTTATTTTTATTTATAAAGCACAATTAAAACAGGTGCTGTACAATCTCTAAATAAAATAGCACAATATTAAATTTCAGACAAACAATGACCGACAACAAATGGCTCTTGCTAATCAGTCTGCAGAACCAAACGCTAATTCAAGTAAATGCACTTTCAATTTTTGTTTAAAATAACCTAATGACGAAGCCAGTCTGAGATAAAAAAAATCAATTTAATTAAATTAATTTGATTGATTAAATTGAATTGATTTAATTAATTAATTTTTTATTTTATATTTCAATTACCGAAAACAATTTTGAATCATTTTAGTTAACAATAACAGCACTGATTACCCACTTACCGTTTTTTTTTAATGTCATTGCATCCCTATTAAAATTGTGGTTTAATGAAATATGTAAGTAAATTCATTGTACAGTTTGAGGATAAAGTTTCAGGTTAATTTGGACTTTTTTAATACTCATATTATTTGATTAGATTAAAATTTGCCCCAGTAGGGCCACAGATTATTGCTCCTTGAAGGACAGTTTGTTTAAATTTCTTTACTGTTCACTGCCTGCAGTGCCGCTCAGACTGTCAACCAAATTGAGAGAAACATCCTTTTTGTGAGTGCCAATTTACAGGGCACTGATTCAGGGGGCAAGAGAACAAACTACTGTTCCACTTCTGTGGAAAAGGAAATGGGCTTCAACTTGGCAGTGAGTCTTGAGCTTAAGACACTGATTCCTCTGTTTGCATTCAGTTCATCTTATTCAATTAGAAGACCGATCTTCTCCAATGAAGACAATTATATAATTATCTCTGTAATAGTTTTTTTTTTTCTTTTTTCATTCAAACATGTTGCCATAGTGCAAAAGTTATTTTTATTAATTTGGTATTTCTTAGAATTTGACTTGATTTTTAACATTGAATAACAGTAGGGAAATTCTCTTAAGCTGTGATATTTTATGCAAAGCACAATTTCCTCTCACATTACCGTTGTTTGTATCGCGTGTCTAATGGCAGACTGGTTGTTCTAAGTTGATTTCAGCATGCGCTCCCACACAGATCACAACAAGTTGCTTTTGGCAACACTTGGTAATGCCTGATTGGCCAAGATTCTGCTTCGCGATACATCTGGGCCAATGAAAGAGCAGTACTGAGAGACAGCAGGTGCAGTCTGCACCTGTGTAGCATCAAAATGGCATTACCCAGCAAGGGGAAAAAAAGCCACTCAAGCTTGTGTCAGTCCAACAGAAGGGTAAAAATAACAAGGGAAGTGCTGCTTCAAATGTTTCACCTACATTAAATAATTTTTGTGCGACACAGCACTTTAGCGGCAAACTGACAATATGAAACCAGTGGATTAGACATGCTATTCTGCCAAACGGGAAGCTAGCAGTAGCCACTAATCTTCTGCTAATAAATCTCAGCTGGGAAGACTCTCGCAAAGGTAGCGCAGCAGAAAAAGTGCCTTCATTAAAATCCATAAGACTGTGCCCCCTGAAGATGCTCCGTGCAAACCTTTGATGTCTTCTGGCTTTTAAGGCGAGATGTCTACTGCTCTGAGTATCCTCACTGATATTTTTAGGAGTTTAATTCTACCAGATGTCTTCTCTGCCTACCTTTTGAAGCTGATGGGAATTAAAGTGAAAGCATGGACGAGTGACATAGTCTTTTTTCCCCTTCCCTGTATGAAGCTCTTAGTACAGCTGCAAAGCCACAATTTTTTTCTAAAGCTCTCGTGTACTGTTGTTTTCATCAGATAAATCAGATAATCAAGATAAAAGACTCTGAATGACCACAACAGGGAGGAAGAGAGAGGCAGACAGACAGACAGAGCGAGAGAGACAGTGAGTGAGTAGAAGAAAGCAAACAGTCTCAGATGGGGAGGTTTGTCACAGATAAGCATGAAGCTCTATGTAGCCTCTCCCAAAGCCACATAGCAAAGCGGAAGAGAGGCCAGATAACAGCAGTGTCACTGCAGCATACTGTGGCCATGGAATACTGATGAGGAAACCTGGGAGAGACTGTGCTGTCTGTGTTTGCACGTGTGCATTTTCATGTATGCCTATATGTGTGTCTATATCTGCATCAATGTAACAATACTCTGTGCTAGAATGTACACTCAGGTGCTTCTAGCTACGCAAGCTTGATTTTGTGTTTCATTGCATTCTAAAATGCGTTTTATACACACAAACACACATCAGAGGACCCTAGGGTACACCACTGATGATTTGTTCCTCTTGGAAACGCTTGGATTTCATCAAAAATATCTTAATTTGTGTTCCAAAGATGAATGAAGGTCTTATGGGTTTGGAACAGCATGAGGGTGAGTAATTAATGACAGAATTTTCATTTGGGTGAACTAACCCTTTAAAGACCTTCTTGATATGAGCCATCAAATTCATAACTGCTTACTTAGCATTAAATCTGCATTATTACATGCTGTCTGTATATCAGTAGTGCATGAACTGTTGGAACTATTTAGGTGTAAACCTGACTGGCATTAGTTTACACTAGGGAATAAAGGGCATGTTATAATTCAAGAATGAAAGAAATGATTCGACTTCGGCATTGGAAATGCAAGTTGTGGTAAGGGTTGAGTTTGTGTGGGAGTGTGTTCGCCTGTCTTTGGATGAAAGACAGCGAGAGGTTGACCTTTTTTGAATGTCATGCTTTATGTGTTTTCTCCGGATGGTGGAGCGTTGCTGTTTCTTCACTTGTCTCCTTTTCGGCATGGGCTGTCATTCACTCGTAGACCGCTTTAGCATGATGCTGTGGGTCTCATAATTAATCTCGTCTCTCTGGAACATCCGGGCATATTAAATACATATTGCAGTTACTGTGAGGCATACAAAGCAGAGGAAATAGATACTATGAAATATGACAGTGCTGATGTGTTTTGAATCATGTAAGTGGCATTCTGACATCTGTGACAGGATTTTATCTTCCAGATAATTATGCATTTAGAAAAAAGACTGTAAAAAAAGACTTTTGTGAACATTTGTGTGAGTTACATAAGCTGTGCATTGAATTTTTTTAAAATGGGTCATGTCATAAGGAATATAATTTTTCTTGATCATCAGCATAATGAAACATACAGAATACAGTCCAAATAGTCTGGCGGCACGTTTCAGTGTGAATTGTTTTGTGATCCTGTCAAAATGCAGGCCTACAAGATTTACAAAAAGACTGTTGCAGAAGGATTGGACAGTTAAAACTATATTTGAACCAACAGAAAAATCCCAACCAGTGCCAGCAGAACCGGAGAAATCATGACATGTGAAGGAGGACTCTTTTAATGTAAGGATCAGAGTGAGGGTGGAAAGTGGTAATGAGAAACATAGGCCGCATTTACACTGCATGGTTCAAGTGAGAAGTGACCCAATTCCGAATTTTTTCCTCCCATGTGACACAGATCGGATATGGCCCACGACTGTGTAAGCAGGAAAAAATCGCATGTATTCCGATATTCTGCGATCGGTTTCAGGCCTCATTCATATCTGGAAATAAATCAGATCGGACACGTGCATTTGCGCCTGCCGTGTAAGCGGTCAGATCGGATCTTCCCCTGTAAATGCGACTCTTACGTCATTGAAAAGTGAGTTTTAAAAAAAACATTTCGCGGTAGACATACCTGTAACGAATTAAACATCTCTGGTTGAGTAGCAGAGTATTAATTTCGTTCTTTTGTGTTAAATAAAAGGCGATCTGACGGTGAATGTGTTGCTTTTGAAATCACGCCGAGTGCTCGTTGCTGCTGCTGTCAGTGACGGCGTCTCGTGCTCAGACGAGCGCTTCTGTCCCGTTCGTTCCATTGAAACCACAAAATAAAATGCACACAAACATGTCCCTGCCTTTGACATACAATCACTGATGAACTCGTTTGGATTTAATTACTAAAAAACACAGACGATGTGACATGCTTAACAATATCATTGTATCACAGTATTATTCCACTCGCAAGCTTTCAGCGGAGCTACATCACTGTCCTGAAGAATTTGTACTTGGCTATATTATTTTGATGTAGGCCTATAGATGTAACTATTGCATTAAAAACGTTTCTACCTGAATTCCATGTCAATAAGTTAAACTCAATGTAGGCTACTATTCAAATTGATTTGTGATGTCATATGCTATTTTTGGCTTGTTTGACCATGTGCAGTGTAAAATGTACACATCAAGTCATCAAGACTTGCAGTGTAAATGCAGCCATATATGACTCTTTTTGGCTCATAAAGCTTCAGAAAAATTATAAGTGAATCTCAAGGGAGAAGTTACAGCTGCAGTCAGTAAGTTTTGCTTCTTTGTCGCCATCTATGTTTGAAAACCTGGAATTGCAGTTACTTGCGGAATTATCTTGCTTGCGTGGGGTTGTGCTCCGGCATGGCTCCAGCCCAGATCTAATGTTTTGAGGAGTATGTAGCTGTCAGTCACCGCTCCGGTGTGGATATTTACTGTTCTTTGCAATCACATATTAGTCTACGTCTTGGAATATATGACCCAAATAAGAATTTTCACCAGATATTGTCATCTGAACAAGTAAGTAAGTCTGCCATGTTTGTTCTGACCAATTGAGGAAAAAAGCATGACAATAAATCACGCTACCAATGGTGATTAAACCTAACGATCACTTAGCTCATATCACATCAAACCGTGCAAATTATTATTATTGTTAAATACTTTATTCTCAAATGAACAACATCAGCATTGCCTCACTATGAGAATAGTGTATTAGCCTGTAGATTTCCATTTCTGTGTTTAATCTAATTGTCATGCCATTCGAATTTCATATTAAGAAATTATTTTAACCCAAAAAAAGCAAACTATGCTCCCTTCGAACTGGTTTTCTTTAAAATACAAATCTTGTGAAAAATATCTGTAATCAGAAGCACATTTTAAACTGGAATATAGGCTAATTTAATTTCATTCACATGCATAAACACATCATACTTTCTGGATTACAATCCGCCATCAAAATGATACATTTAATTATTCTAGCTGCTGCAAGAAAAGGCTATAAACGATCGGCCACCTGCAGGATCCTCACGTGCGATTAGCCTACTAGCCGGGACAACTTCTTTATGTGACATAATGACGCAGTGCCATGCTCGAATTTCCCACGAAAACCTACATGTACCACTCAAATTAGAAAACATTATTATAAGCTAACCATTGTGAATCTGGCTAAAATAAGGCAATAGTTTTGAACTCTGGCTGGTTATGTACTTGCTCAAATATTGATTTCGGATAATTTTTTTTCCCAAAAAAAGTTACAGACTGCAGCTTTAAATAAACAAATGTATTATACCAACCCTTTAAATCTGGTGGATTCCTTTCTGCATACATACTAATATACAACAACTTTCCCAAGCTAACAAGCCTTTGCCTTTTTGCATTTATGGCCTCAAGGTCATTAAGCCCTGATTAAGTCTAATCACTCAGAGTCAACAAATGAGGCTTCATTAGTACAGTACTGGCAAAGGATAAGTGGGCAGTAGAGCTCAAAGGAGAATATAGGTACCAGTAGACAGAACTAGGGTCTTAATGAGGACAGAACTAAAGCAGGGAAGCAGAGGGATGAGCTGATGTGGTATGTGCAATTACATAAAGGAAGTCTGGTACTAGCACGTCAACATTAGAGGAGGTGTTGTATATCAGAGCACAGTGTGTAGGTGAGCAGTTATTTATATGAACCTGAGGGCAACGTAGACCTGACTGAACTGGTGGATGTGACCCTTATGACTCACTTATTGTGTTTTATTTATTTATTTATTATTATTATTTTTTTTATCTTAATGTCTTGAAACACAGATAAAATCTGATGTAACAGAGGTATTCTGTTCCCTCCGGTCACAGTAAGACATCTTTTTGCTGTGATGTGGAACAAACCCTTCCTAGAGTCCTAAAGTCCGGATTAGACTTGCAAATTCCCACCGTTTTCTCCTGACTGGCATCTTACTGTAAAAGTTATTAATATTAATGAACCAATTTGCATTCTCCTTGAATAAATTTTTTGCTCTGTGTGTTTGCCTGCTTGTACGTTGCTGTATGGTTGAATTAAAAATCGCAATGATACCTAGTGCTCTGGGACTGTGAGACATTTCGATGATGACATTGTCATAAAATTTGATTAGTGACATAAGATTCACTTGAATATCACTTAATGCTTTCTAACTGTTATTACATAATCTAGTGTGCTAAAATCTGTAACATCTGTTAGGGTGTATGTAGTTTATTGGGTAGATTGTTCAAATGGGGTTTTGCTTAAAGAAGCAAGTTGACAGATGGTCGGATGTGAAATTACTATAGCTAAGACGGCCTTTATTGTAACAGACAGTGGATTCGGTCTACCGTTTACATGTTATTGTGAATAACTGTACAGCTACATGCCACCTGTTTTCTGGTGTAAACAGTTTGAGGCTTATTTTTTTCTTTTGTTAAAAGAGATAATCATCAGTAATTGAGCAAGTATGTTATGTTTGTGAATGTACCGTATAATATATGCATACTCAGTACTGGCATCTTTTCTGTCTTGGAACATAAGCCTCAAGATAACATCATCTGTGCATCTTAGCAAAATGCAAAAAGTCGAGTTCCTTTGCAGGGAAAACTGATATAAATGTTATATTTTATTAAGAAAATTGGTTATATTCTAGTATTGATACACTTTCTATAAAGATTTTGTAAAGAGGGTTATGCATATTGTTATTATTATTATTATTATTATTATTATTTAATCATTTCTAATCCTAAAATCTTTTTTTCAATAGATTATCAACACATTTTATGTCCATTTTGACTCCTGCCTCTAACTGTCTGATCTTCCCAACATCCTGTGTGAGCACAGTTCATATTTAACATCCTGCCTCTGTTTGTCCTGTCGTTTTCCCACTCATTCAATTATGTAATGCTATTACATTTCATTGGAGAGCCAATCGAATCGGAAGATCAACATTCAATTTCCTCCGCGGTGGCATTCGTGGAGATATATGGCTGAGATAATTGAATTTCTTTGCCCATGTTTGTGAATTTTGTTGTTGACCGAACGAGACCTGTAGCAGAGCCTCAGGTGCACTGCTGAGCTTTATGAGCACAGATCCAAGATGGCTGTGAAGGGAAGAAGGATATATCTGGAGGTGCTGTATAAAATGTGTTTGACTTTCAGGAGTTGGCGGATAAGCAGATTAGGCATTTTGCTCCAACAAAAATAGAATTTCTGAGTCAGAGTTGGAAAGACTGGCATTCCTTTTTCAGAAAATTTTGGAATTTAATTTGATGAAATACCCTAAAAATAGCCTTCTTGTTTACGACATTCTGAATAGTCAAGACTGTAAAATATATAGGTTTTTGAAATTTTCATAATTTTTCTAATCATATAGTTTTGTCAAATGTGTGAGTGTGTCAGTGTTACTGTTAACCAAACTTTCATCTAAACTGCTTTATCTTCAATGATAACACAGAAATTAGTAATAAAATAACAATCTGAACAAACATACAGCCTAGTAATAAGTACTTATGAAGCATTATGAAATGCAGATTAGAGCTAGAGCAACACAAGTCCATTTGAGAAAAAAGATTCTCTTTGAACATTTTGCGTCATTTTAAAATCGTGCAAATCTGTGTGCAAGGCTTAGAGATGTCCTGGCGTAGCCTCAGTGTCCTTTCACTGAAATACTGATGGATTCTGCTGACTGCAGCCTCCACAGTTTTGACATTGTAATGCTAAAGGTCATATGATCAATAAGATGCCCTGTGGAGCTTGTGCACCGCATACAATCTGAACGCTGGTCTTTCGAAGCTCTTGTTTTTGATTTGCCTTTTATCATTTATTATTTTCAGAAACTCCCTCTGCCCCCCACACCTAAAGATGAATATGGCAGCAGAATCAACTGTGACAGACCATATTTCTTAGTGGGGACCATCATCTGGCAACAAGCCCAATATTGGAAATGAAACGATCTGGAGAGCGTAGCACAGTGTGCCACCACACTTTATGAGCTGGGTTAAAACAAGCTTGAGTTGCCTCAGGAGTACTAGTTGGCTCTAAACGTGTTGAGAGTTGGGCATGTTTTTTCTGACTGTTGTCCCTTTTGAGATCTCGCCTCAGCGGTCTTGTTTATTACAACAGCTTGTGAGGGAAACACTTCTCCCAGAACACGTGTAGCACGTTTTCTTATTTAAAGAATTTCTTACTGAAGTACATCTTTAGGTTGTTTTTTTGTCCTTGATTGTAATATCTATATTGTTAACTGGTATTAATGCTATTGTTTATGTTTATGTTTATGTTTATTTATTATTTATGTAAGTTACTTAGGTTATATAATCAGGCATTGATTTTTCTGTTGATAACTTGGGCCCTGTGGGATTTCTGGCATGCTAAATAATGGTATGCTTGAATGAGAGTTAATGCGATTTATGCTTTTTGCATGAGTAATAAAACCTGAAATCACCTGTGTTTTGAAAACTAGCCTCCCTGAGTTTACTTGTTAATAAATATGCTAAATAGTGTCTTAATGAAAATGTAAGTGTGAGGTCATAGAACGTTTCATTAGCTCAATAAGAAAGCAATGAAAAGCCTCGATTGGGATAGAAAAGCTAACATGTATCTATATGTGTGCCTAAACATGTTAATTTTTCTTGTCTGGCTTTGGCATTGTTGGATGTTAAGTTAGTCTTCACTGTCAGTGTGATATATGGTTGCTGTGATAATGTTCATCTGTTATATATCTCTCCAGCCCAGTGTCATGTACGAAGCTCACATACTCCATCATGACTATAATAATCAGATGCTGACACCAGGGAGGAAAACTGCTCCCACAGTAGCTCAGTGATCTCGGTGACACTTCAGATTGTAAATTCCCATGAGAAAATTAATTAAAAGTACAGTTTACCGGTTGATGATCTCATCTATGTAGGCCTATGTATTGGTCTGTGTTTCACTGTGAAAGTATTATTCCTTAACCTCCAAATTTACGTTCATGGCTGAGCTTTGCTTGCTTGAAAAGAACCATTTTCAGGTTTGTCAAACTTGAGTCAAACTTTTGCCGGCACATGGGATACTTATCAGTGTGTCTGAGATCTAAGATGGATATCCCTGTTGATTTGCTGTCTCTTTTACTAAGGTGGAGCGGAAAACATTTTTTTTTCCATTGAAAATTCTCAAGGCTTCTTGCAAACATCCTCTTCATATCACTGTAGACACGGCTGACAGTCTCTCAGGTGGCACGTACCTCTGTTGCAGCCAATGTCTAGCACATTTAAAGTTCAAGAGTTTTCACGTTTCTCTTTTTTGGACCTGTTTTAATGTGTTTTAGACCTTATAGTTTGAATTCTGATTTTTTAGGCAGATATCTTTTAATATCTAATGTGTGTGTTTGTGTGTATATATATATATATATATATATATATATATATATATATATATATATATATATATATATATATATATATATTATATATATCATTCATTTTACACACAGGCTATTTGAAATATTTTTCCTTTAATTTTGGATTTTTGCATTTTCAACATCTGTCATTCACAAGGTTAGGCCTATACTTTACATATTCCATGTCCTTTTGTGATCTTTTTTTTTCTTCTTTAAATTTCTTGTCTGATTTTATTTGTTTTAATTACTATTACATTCATACCACAGATTGTGAAATGCAAAATCACCACAAGAAATGCAAAAAGATTCTGGCTGCATGTGATACTATATTTGGATCTATAACAAATCTGGCATCCTTCACTTCATTGCACAACCCAATGTGTTTTTGGCAGCTACCCTTTGAGCAAATATATAATACTCCTCAGTGGTCACCCCACACAATCATGTTAACCATGTCCCCAAACCATTACTCATGCAGTGTCCTGTTGGGTTGCAGTCATAACAACTAAGTTACAAGTTTCCTGAACGCTCAATAGTACATATAAACCGGGCTAAATAATTGATCACCCACTTTATGTAATTGTTTCTCTCAGTGTTGAATTATTCATAGTAGGGAGGTTGCACTAAAGGTTGTCTAAAATCCCAGGATGAAGGCTCAGTAGCGTGGCAGTATTTGAAGACGGGAGTAGGACAGGATGGGGCCGACTGGCCTGCATGTATACCAGTGTTCAGTAGAAGGTTGCTCAGCTGGATGAGTGTTGAATTCTCTGCAGGAATTCACTGGCAGTGTAGAGGACGTCTTCATTATTACCAAAAATCTTTCACATACAACAGTGTATACATTTTTATACAAGTTTTTTTTTCTTTGATAGGAAGTTGCTGTTCGGTTGTGTCTAAAAAAATTATAAATAGGACACTTTTAAAAGTTTTCTGACCTTAGTCAACCTTTAGTTTTCAGTATTTAGTCGTGTTGGTGTCAGGTTATTTAATTAATTTATCAATTTTATTTGCCATTCTGTGATGCCTGTGGGTAGCACTCAAGATTCAATGAGTCAAAGTAGTGTCAGAGCCATGAATATTATAGTGCTTTTAGCCTAATGTGTCCATAGCTATAAATGTTCCCAATCCCAAGCGATTTTTAGATGTCTTTTTCTGGTAGCGTGCACTTGATGTAAAGGAACCGATTTCTTGAAGGGTGTCTGGAACTCTTTACCTAACTGGACCTGGATGATATTTCTTGGAGATTTAGTTCAGACAAATTACTTGGGACATATCCCACCCTGAATTATTCAGTGACTAATATCTGCTGCTGCTGACAGGGCAAAGAAGTGACTTGGATGCTAGATTTTAGGGACTTAGAAAGTCTAAGTAATGCTTTACTTTTAAAGCACTATTCAAGAGCCGAATATACATTTCTCTTTAGAAAATTTTTTTTTTTAAATTTTTTTTTTTACAAATTTCCTAATTTTAATCATGCTATGATCACATATTTCATACATGAAACACATGATTTATTGTACTGATTACTTTTTAGTGGGCTATGTGGGTCCATTCAATGCTATCTAGACCAATTTGTACGTATTTTATGAGGTGGTTAATTCGTATTTGTCTAAACCCCAGTGACGGGTAGGTTTAGGGGTGAGGTTAGGTGAAGGTCATTCATACAAATTCATACTAATTGGCAACATATAAAATATGTATGATTTAGCAAAAATCGTATGAATTTGTACAAGTGAGGTCGTACAAATTCGTATGAATTAGCCACCTTGTGCGAATTCGTATGAATTAGCCACCTTATGTACGAATTGCCGTGAGATCGGGCTGGTTCATTCCAGAAACAGGATGTCCAATGATAATGTCACGACTGCTACTGCGTAGGAAACGAAGGAGCAAGGAACGCGGAGACACAGGAGAATTCTCAATCAACAGTCTTTAATGAACATCCAAGGGGTAACACAGGGCAGGCAGGAGACACACACGTAACACGTAGACGTTAGAGGCCCAACAAGGAAACATGGGGCAGACTACACTTTATATACAGAGAGCAACAAGGGAAATAGATGAGACACACCTGGATACAATGAACACAATCTACACGAGGGAAACTATGACTAGGTTTACACTGCAGGCTAAAGTGGCCCAAATCCGACTTTTTGCCCAAATGTGACCCATATCTGATTTTCTTATGACAGTCTGAACAGCACAAATCCGATTTTTTTCAAATCAGGCCCAGGCCACTTTCATATGTGGTCCTAAATCAGATACATATCCGATGTTTTGAAATGCGACTTCAGTCTGAACAGCCATGTCACATTTCATGCGATTTTTACGTCATTGAAATGCGACAGACGTCACAATTCTGCGCTGGAGGAAATCATGCTCTCCTTCTTCTTAATATTCTTCTTCTTATCACTTCATTATTTAGGCTCCGATTGCACATTAACTTAAAAATTGCTGAACGCGCTAACACGAGCATCATCCATTTTTATTTCCACAAACAGTGCGCTGCGTCTGATGTCACGTCGTCTTCTGCTCATGCGGGTCACTTCAGGGCCGTATATGGTTCACACATGAGACTGATGCCAGTTGCATTTAAATGACAATGTGAACAAGAGCGCAAAAAAATCAGATTTCAGCAAAAAATCCGATCTGAGCATTAAGACCTGCAGTGTGAACTAAGCCTAGGTCACGGGGAGCACATGGGGAGCAAAACACACACAGGCAGTCCATGGGCGTGACATTTCGCCCCCCTCCAGAAAGACGTGTCCTCGCACCACAGGAACAACATAGGGAGGGATGGTGGAGGCTTGGGAGGAGGACGGATACCTGGGAGGTGGCCAGCAGACAGAGTCCAGGGAGGTGAGGAAGGAGGAAGGAGCCAGGGCGACGACAGGAGGGATTTGGAGCAAGCGGTGCCAGATGGGACCCAGGCCACGGCCATAACGGCAACCCACGGTGGAACCGATGGAGGGAGGAGCCATGGTGGAGGAAGGGCTGACGACTCCAGGGGCTAACCAATGGTGGCGGAGCCTGAGGCAGAGACAGAGAGCCAATGAGCCAGGGCAACGGGGAGGATCTGGAGGGCCAAGGCGGAGAAGATGGCTCAGGCGACTGATACGGAGGCGGGGATCCAGAAGGCCGTGGTGGAGCTGGAGCGACAGAGGACCAAGGTGGAGCCGAAGGGAAGGAGGAGCTTGACGGAGCCAGAGGGACAGAGGGATGGGGCGCAGACAGAGGAGTGGAGTCCCAAGGCGAAGGATGGTCGATGACAGACCAAGGCAGAGCTGGAGGGATAAGGAAGCCCAGTGGAGCCAGTGGACTGATGGGTCACGGCGGAGATGAGGGAGCTAGGAGCCATGGTGGAGCTGACGGGTCGACGGGTCAAGGTGGAGTCCGGAGCTTAGAGGCTGGAGGCGGAGGCAAGAGATTCTCCAGCCATGGTGACGATGGATGATGGCTCGCACTGTATAGATGGTGGGCTGAGGGCAAGCATAGGGGCTGCCAGACAACAGTGGTGGAGGAGACCGGAGCGGGCGGGCGGGCGGGCGGGCGGGCGGGCATTTGTGACCCTCTGGGCTTTCAGGGCTGGCGTGCGCTGCCCACACACACCAAATTGCGACTCCCAGCATGGGAAGCGTGACTGACAAGGGATCGACAGGGCTGCACTCAGGGACACAGTCTTTCACTGAGCAGGACGGGGGGACAGGAGCCCTCTCTGGGCTAAACTTAGGAACGGGAGCCCTCTCTGGACTGGACGTGGAAACAGGAGCCCTCTCTAGGCTAAACTCCCTCTCTTCTTCGGAGTTACTCAGTCCCAGATCCATAATTAGCTCACCCTCAGCCACGGTGCAGGGGTCAGAGCGCCTCTCCGCGCACTCACTGTCCAAGGCTTTCTCCCTCGTGGCGGGCGTTGTTGCCAGCTCTCTTACCTGTTCTGACGATCCGTGAGGCTCTGGCTCTGTGGCCTGGCTGTGTTCTGGATCGGAGGTAGACACTCTCCGGTGTCTGGGAGGTAGACGGGGCAGTGGTAATTTGCCCCGATCCAGAACAGGGAGTTCAGCACAGCGTCGTCAAACGCCGTTAAATCGGCAAGCTGGCTGAACTCAATTGCATACTCCAAAAGGGAAAGGTCTCTACTGGCTAGGGCGGTGAACTTGGCAGAGCAAGGGGATCCATGGGGGACACGGGGAAAACGTAAAACAAAACACTGAACAAAATGCAGAAACAAAATGGAGGGAAAAACGCAAATAGATCTCTTTGTCGGTCGGGTCTTCTGTCACAACTGCTACTGCGTAGGAAATGAAGGAGCAAGGAACACGGAGACGCAGGAGAATTCTCAATCAACAGTCTTTAATGAACATCCAGTGGGTAACAGGGCAGGTAGCACACACGTAACACGTAGACATTAGAGACCCGACAAGGAAACGTGGGGCAGACTACACTTTATATACAGGGAACAACGAGGGAAATGGATGAGACACACCTGGATACAATGAACACAATCAACACGAGGGAAACTAGGTCACGGGGAGCACATGGGGAGCAAAACACACACAGACAATCCATGGGTGTGAGAGATAACATTTAAAAACCTAGTTCAAAACACAGCTTCTTAGAAATGTAACGTTTGTATTAATATTTGTTCTTACATTTAAAAAAAATATATTTATGTCTATTTATAAAATATTTATGGCTTCAAAAATGAAAAATATTGGAGTAACTATCAATTAAAAATATGTAAATTATTTTCCTTAGACCTTGAATATGAGTGTGCTTAATCATTGTTTGAAATTTTCTTTTAGAAAAAAATGATAAATTGTTATAAATGTCGAATTATGAATGTCATTACTTTTGATCTTAACCCCAACAATAACAAAACATATTGCTGTCAGTTTTTTTCAAATATTATTTATTT
Organism: Acrossocheilus fasciatus; assembly: GCA_036784905.1. Taxonomy (NCBI): domain Eukaryota; kingdom Metazoa; phylum Chordata; class Actinopteri; order Cypriniformes; family Cyprinidae; genus Acrossocheilus; species Acrossocheilus fasciatus. The sequence continues at coordinate 25,533,437 of CM071943.1, read as the reverse complement.
ATTTAAATTAGAATACAATATTTTTAAATGATCATTTTTTCTTTAAACAAACCTACTAAATTGCTTATTTTTAAAATAATAATAAAAGATTGTGGCAAACTAATACCACTAAGTGTTTTAGATATTAGATATGTTTCTACAGCACGGTTACACCAGCTGTATATTGTGTTATTTTAAGCTCAACAAAAATATCAAAATCAATTCTTATTTAGAAATTAAAAACAAGTTAATCATTAAAGAGATTTTTCCAAATTATTGCCTGCATTAATTACATTTTTAATTAATTCTGAATAACTTCTTTTCTTATTTCTTGACTTAGGATTTTTTAAAAAAGTTACCATGGTTAATAAACAGATAAGACAGAATTCTGAGTTAGGATGTTTCTGTCATATAGCCACTGGATGAAAGTATCCTTATGCCACTGATCCATATGCTTATATCATATACAGAGTTGGCATATAGGCTGTCTAATAGTCTGCGGGCCTAATAGCCCTTGTATGTTCAGCTATTTACAGGCAGATTTTCATCTGCTGAACTTGGCAGCCTGTAATTCTGATAACAGCGGCTAGCCATCAGAGTGGCATAATGACAGCTTTTTTTCTTCTTACCAGCTGAAAACAGAGCAACACTGTAACGATTCAGTGAGCACAGACGCAGTTCAGCGTGTCTGCTGTCAGGTCTTTAACTCTTTAGCCTGCAGCTCTGCTTAACCTCCATGTGCACGCACACTTATACACACACACACAGTGCCACCACCTGTGTTTCATCTGCCCACAATTCAGCTCAGGCTCCATGGTTGCCTGTCCGCGTGTCATATCCCGTCTGAGCCTCTGTCCGTCACTGCAGGGACACCAGACACAAACATATGGTGTTTATTTATTGGAAAGAAAGATTAAAGTTAAGTTAGAAAAGTAAGTAAGTAAATAAGTAAATAAATAAAGCATTCCTTTTTGAATATCCTTCTTCAGACAAGAAATTCTGTATCTATGAATCTAAATGCTGGATGTTTCCAAGGAGCCTCCTTCTGCGCTCCATAGCAACACGTTCTGAAGTCTTAACCTCCTAAGCTTCTTATGCATGAATACAGGAACTGTGCTCCTTACAATGTATAGCCGAATCCTAATTCTTCCTCAACCTGAAAACCACACACAGATAAGCATGGATATTGTCTGCTTTCAGAAGCCGTGTGTGGTTGTACATTTGTGCTTTCTTGCTTCTGCTCGTGTCCAAATGTGTATTTATATGAGTGTAAGATTGGATGCAATTCTGTTTATAAAAATCTTTATGTATTTGTGCAGGAACAATTCAGACTAGAATAAAAGTAGCTCAATATTTGATTTGTTTAACTGAGGTAAAAAATATTTTTTATTTGATTTGGTATATTCTGAAAAGGTAAACCATTTTTAAAGGAGGCTTTTTTCTACAACGATTTTGAAAACGATTATTTTGCTATGTACTGGTATTTTATTTATTTGTAATGAAAAATTTAATGAGAAAACTTCTGTAGTGTTACATGAAGAAATTCATGTAATTTTTAATAATAGAAAATAACTGAAGAATGCATGTTTATATCTGGTATTTTATTAGCCATTTCTAACCAAAACAAAAAGATGGAAAATTAAAATATTGATAATATTTATTTAATATAGATAGATATGGTTAATATTTATCTTTTCAATATGTTGTGGTCCTCTTTGGCAAATTGAAGTCAGTTTTACTTTGCAGAAGCATTTATCCTTTGTTTGTACAGTATATTACTGTGTATATATATGTAAGTTAATATAAATGCATGAGTATGTGCACATCGATGGTGTATGTTTCTGCTGTCTGTGTGATAAAACTGGATCTAGCACCCTACATGTGCACAACCAGCCTCTGATGGCCCTGTGTCTGAGTACATTTCTTTCATCCCAAAATCCTCTTCATCTCAGCTCTGTCAAACAGGGATTATAAATTGACTTTCACACAGCATTCAGAAGGTCACTGCCACGCAGATACTGTAATCAGGCAATGATGCCTAATCTATGTCTTATTTTATTCAGGCTTCTCATCATTAAACAATTAACATCATTAAGTTATAAATGAATACAAACATTTAAAATGACTGTCTTGATTGTGCTTCTAGACGTTGCCCCACAGAACATCAGCTGCAAAACTTTCTATTTTGACATTCTATTTTCTTATTTTTAAAGGCAAACTCATGATAAGCCCTATGAATGATGAATCTAGGTCTTGCACAAACAAAGGAGTGTCTTAGTCACATTGCAGAATTTCAGAGAACTTCAAACGTTTTCAGAGACAAAGAGAAATATATTTTTATGCAGCATATTTCTTGTCAATATCATCTTATTTGTTCAACATAAGAAATAAACTTATACAGGTTTGGAATGACATGAGGATGAGTATATTTCATTTTTGGGTGAACTATTCCTTTAATCATTAGTTCTGTAATTCTTGTAAATGTCTGAATCTCACTACACAGGAACAACAAATGGTGTAGAAATAAATTTCACTCAGAAATCAAGAAACTGCAAGTGAAATATTGAATTAAAAGTGAAATTTTGAAGAAGAAATTCTGAAGATCTATTTTCTTGCAAAACATATTCGTTTTCTTTGTTTTCAAAAATCATTTTTAAGGTTGTTATTGTTATGCACAGAGTTTGTGAATGTCTTTGCCTTCTTTAGTTTCTTAGTTTAGTTGATCTTGATCATGCATAGAAAAATAGGTTCTGTCTTATCTGAAAAAGCTTTCTGTTTTATTCTTCATGTCTTGTTTATAAGTTTGTGTTCCTCACCGCACATCTTCTAGCAGTTATGGTTGTTAAGCGTTGTAAAGATCTAATCGTATTCTCTCACAGTGGGAGGTCATATCATTGAGCTATGTCTATAGTCATTAATGCACAAAAAAACATGTTTATCATTACCATACTTCTGATGAATGGCAACATTTCACGTTTCTCCCCTTCTCTTTCCTCCCTGTAATATCAGTCAGATTGAAGTTGTTTTCCTGTTTGAAGCATGGAAACATCTTTGGTGGCATATGAAACGGGAAACTGCATTTTAATTTCAAAGCACTGACACCACAACCTGATATTGTCAAAGGTGGTTGAATCCTCCTTTCTGACAAAAACCTTCTGAAGCTGTCATCACAGACTGGCATGCTTTAGATGTGCCTTACCTGTCTTTGCAGAAGGTCGTGCTAATCATAGAACATTGGCTACTCGGGTAAAACCACTTCTGCTGTTTTTAGGTCATCTTTACCAAATTGGCATTCGCCCCAGGCATATTTTTCATAACAAGGCCTATTTTGTGTCTTGTGCGCTCATTACCTATGCACGCTTTACATATACACATTGTTTTATTCATGCCACAGAATCCATTTTAATCATTTGGGCCACAGGGAATCCAAAGATACGATGAAATGAGAAAAATGGCAATTGAACATGGTGATCTATGACCCTTCGGTACGCATCGCTCGGTTGCCAACCTCGTTAAAAGATAATTAGCCGTTACTAATGTGGATCACCGTGGCAAGATTTAGTAGCCTCGCAGTCGTCTCCATAATACCAGTAAGGATTTTATAGACAGATGCCAGACCTCATTCAGTCAGCAGTGCTATACAAATGATTTTATGATTGTCTTTCTCACTTTTAGGTCCTTGCATGTGCGTGATATACATGAATTATTGATTATGGACATTAATTGTGGCAGTCTATTATTAATGCTGGCAGATAATGTAAACACTTGCTGATGGTTGTAATTATCCTTATCATAATAAAGTGTTGTTGTCTTTGGTAGTAAAGCAGCGAAACAGCCACACAATGTTAGATATTTTCATTTTCATTTTCATTTTTTTTTTTCTGTAAAATTTGTGGTATGTGGTTGCTATACAGTGTTATGAGTGTTTTTAGTGTTTCTGTGTGCTTGCTAACATGTTCTAAGGCATTGCTAGTGTTTTTATTTTATATTAAATTTTAATTTGTTTTATTAATTTTGTTGTGTGCATTTGTCATTTTTATTTCTAATTAGCTTTCATTTATTTTAGTTTATTTTCATTTACTAAATGAGCACTGTGCTACGTCTGAACTGATTGTACCATATTTTATATATTCTTAACTGTTTAACTTATTCTTAACTATTTTAAATCAATTTTTAAATCATTTAAAAATTTTAATTCCTTGCTTTTGTTGTTGTGAATATTTTTATGATTATTTTAATTCCTTTTATGTAAAGAACTTTGAATTATTATTGTGTATGAAATGTGATATATAAATAAACTTGCCTTGTCCAGTAAATTTAGTACTTCATTTCCCACTCTTTTTTTTTTGTTTCAGTTAGTGAGCAAGGCAACATTTCTAATTGTTTTTTTAAAAACGTTTTTCATATATTTATTAGTGATGTCAAACGATTAATCATGATTAATCGCTTACAAAATAAAAACATTTGTGTAATATTATTGTGTAATAATATATGTGTGTGTTCGGTGTATAGTTATTATATATATAAATACACACACATACAGTATATATTTTGAAAATATTTACATGTCTATATTTATATTCGTATAATTTATATTATAAATAAATATATTTAATATATAAACATAACCTATATTTCTGAAATATATACAGTCATGGCCAAAAATATTGGCACCCTTGGCAAATATGATCAAAGAAGGCTGTGAAAATTAATCTGCATTGTTAATCCTTTTGATCTTTTATTTAAAACATTCATAAAAATCTAACCTTTCATTGGATAATAAGAATTTAAAATGGGGGGAAATATCATTATGAAATAAATGTTTTCATCTAATACACATTGGCCACAATTAACGGATTTAATTCAATTAACACAATTTTATTCAATACTTTTTGAAACCTCCATTTGCCAGTCTAAATTTTCTCCTATAATGCCTGATGAGGATAAAGAACACCTTCAACACAAGAGATCAGAGACCATTCCTTCATCCAGAATCACTCCAGACCCTTTAGATCCCCAGCTCCATGTTGGTGCTTCTCCTCTTCAGTTCACCTCACTCATTTTCTACAGGGTTCAGGTCAGAGGACTGGAATGGCCAGCAGAAGCTTGGTTTTGTGCTCAGTGACCCATTTTTGTGTTGTTTTTGAGGTTTGTGTTTGGATTATTGTACGGTTGGAAGATCCAAACATGGCCCATTATAAGATTTCTAATAGAGTCAGTCACTTTTTGATTTTTTTATCGGTTGGTATTTGATAGAATCCATGATACCATGTGTCTAAACAAGATGTCCAGGACCTCCAGAAGAAATATAGGCCCACAACATCAAAAATACAGCAGTATATTTCGTTGTACACATGAGGTACTTTTTACTTTCTCCAGCTGTGTTCCTTGGAGAGTCTTTAGCCACTCAAACTCTCCTTCTCACTGTGCATTAGGACGATATAGGCACACGTCCTCTTCCAGGCAGTTTCGTAACATTTTCTGTTGATTGGAAATTCTTAATTATTGCCCTGATGGTGGAAATGGGAATTTTCACTGCTCTAGCTCTTTTCTTAAAGCCACTTCACTAATTTGTGAAGCTCAATTATCTTTTGCTGCACATCAGAAATATATTCTTTGGTTTTTCTCATTGTGATGGATAATTAAGGGAATTTTGGCTTTGTTTTCCCTCCTATTTATATTTCTGTGAAACAGGAAGCCATGGCTGGATAATTTCATGTTCATAATCACCCTGGAGCACTCAAAATTGTGAATATGAATGGGAATATACTTCAGAGATATTTAACTCCTAAGAATTTCTAGGGGTGCCAATAATTGTGTCCAACGTGTATTTGAGAAAAACATTTATTTCATAATGATATTTCCCCCCATTTTAAATTCTTATTATCCAATGAAAGATTAGATTTTTGTGAATCTTTTAAATAAAAGATCAAAAGGATTAACAATGCAGGTTAATTTTCACAGCCTTCTTTGATCATATTTACCAGGGGTGTCCATATTTTTGGCCATGACTGTACATGCATGTGTGTGTATTTATATATACATAATAAATATACACAGCACACATACATATATTATGTAAACAAAAACTTTTATTTTGGATGCGACTAATCGCGATTAACCGTTTGACATCACTAATATTTATATTTAATTTTATTTTAGCTTTATGTTAGCAATTTTAATAGTTTTTTTAACACTGTAATAGCAATTTTAACACTGATCTTAGATTCAAGACTACTGGAGAACCCCATCTTGTTTCCCAGCATGCTATGCACAGGGCTGATAAAAATCTAATTTTCCCTAACACACATAACCCTCCATCCTGTCAGCTGATATAAATGGTGATCATTAGATGCCTGATTCAGACGTATGTGGGCCTGGACCTCAGAATCACATAGCAGTGATGCATGATCAAGACCTCCATTTCACTCAGTGCCACAGACAGTGGAATCAATCTAGGCTTCAATGACAGTGCAATGGATGAATTTTGCTCCATTGCTCAGACACACATATGAAAATAAGCACACACACAGGCTACTCGCATGGCAAACATATGGAAGATACACATAAATCAAGAAAAAGAGCACATGCACACACAGAACATCCTGTGGCTGTGACATTAAATAGGTGAATGATGAGGGATCATGGCACTGAACGGAGGTGGAGGAGGAACAGTTTGACTGCAGGTGAGTTCTTCATCACAAGCAGAGTCCTGTCAGCTCTTGTCTGGAGTTCTCTCCTCCTCCTGCTTTGTCATTATCATCACCACAATCCCTCTGACAGTTTCTTACCAAAACACCTCCCACCTTCTCTCCCTCTCTGGACCGCTCAATATTCCCTTTAACTCTTTAAAGTGATGCAGGTTAATCTCTATTGACAGTATCTGTGGTGTGCTTTCAGTTACCACTGCAATTTCAAATTTTCAATTTCAAATGAGTTTATAGTAATTATTTTGATATCTAAAGGGGCAAACTGAAATATGCACCTAGTTAGTGTTTAATCATTCCTTGTGTCTTTCCATCCAACTTGTGCTAATGAGCTGTAAAGTTGTGTAAACCATCTTTTAATGGTGAACATATGTTATACAACCATGCAATAATTTCTGCAATAAATATGCACTCAATGCAAATTTCCTGTATTATGCTACTGAATATATTATCATTGTTCCATCATAATACATATTTTGGGTAATTAATTTTTGCATAATTCAGTGAGCAACATTAAACTAATTTTGCAGAAAACAAACAAACAAATAAACAAACATTTGCATACTGTGCATAGTATACATAAAATACTTCAGCAATAGTAAGAATAATTTGCCAACTTTCACATAGCTAGAACTTCTTTGGAGTAATACATCCCACAATGCAATGCACAAAACTCGACCTTCCATTTATAGTGTGATAGATTAATGCTGTAATGGACAGCATGTCACAGGAGCTGTCAATAGATCTTAATTTATATTGAACCTGTACAATTCCTTTACGAAAGCTGGTTTTGCAGTGTACTGCAGTCTGTCTCTGTATCTTTCTGTGTCTGTTTCTCTCTCCTTAATTAGGTTAGACATGTAATGAGAAAATAGTTATTCAGTGTTTAAAATTGCCCATGAAAATCTATTTTTTATCTTATGCAGTCAGATGGGAATTAAACCGTGTGTTCCTGTCACATACTTAATGGCCTGATACTAGATCTCATTTACTGCTAATTTAAATGACCTTTCTGTTCAGTCAGACATACTTACATTAGTCATCTCACAAGCACGGGTGTCCAAGCCTACATCAACTGAAGAAAAACACTTTTAAATATTAGTGTTTATTAAATATTTCCAGGCTTTCGGGCTGTCTGTTGCTTGGCGACAGGCTTGATGCTTTGGCTTCTTTTGGAAGTATTTTCATGGCAGAGAAAAAATATTAAACTATAGCTGGTTTTACCTGAAGCTCAATATACTCAATATGAACATATTGTTTATAGAAATGTTGTACAAGTTAAATATCACACACATAATTGCATCAAATATTAGCATGGCTGCAGGATTTTATTTTCTGTTCCTCAAAGGCTGCTCTTTCATATCTCATGGGATTTAATTACAAACAGGCTTTGAATTAAAAAAAAAAACACTTTTTTTTTTTCAGAAGAATTTGATGAGAAATGTTTAAGTTCATAATGAAATCGCAGGATTTTGATTGTAGGTAGGCAAACACATTGTTGAGAGATATCTACTGACACTGGAGACACACAAGGCTCTTTAATGTTATTGTCATGTACAGTAGGAGAAACAATCTTACAATCTTCTTTCAAAAACTTAGCCGAAAGGTTTGGCTAAATCTACTGTATAAAGATATTTTTGGTCATGCCAGTGCACATTCATTAGATTCACATGATTTTATTCCCAACACACCGTGTGTTTACAGTGTGTATGCAGAGCAGTCCTATCAAACCAGTCTAAACCTCTACAAGCCGAGTGCACACTTACCCATTCTTTGCAATTATTCCCTACTACCATCCTTCCCATCCCCCCAACCCTCTTCCCTCCAATACTGAGAACATGTGAGGAGATTGTAACCATGTCAACGCTAAGTCGCTGTAGATTGGTCTGTAGAGTTTGCGGCTAGGACAACAATCCATCGAGACCCAAAGACACGGCACACAGGTACATTGTGTATATGGGGGTAATAGAGGTGTTAAAAATAGCTTCAGTAAACAGGAAGATGGAAAGGTGTGGATTGGTCATGTGAAAAACATCTGTCTTGTTGAATGGCAGGAGCTGCAGGTGGAAACCTCTTCATCTGGCAAAACAGAAAATTGAATCCATAAAGACTAGACTTCCTTTTCCTGTGTATGTGTGTGTTTTAAAAGTTTACTACTGCTAATGGATTAAACAGGAGCAGCACCTTGTTTGGTCAGCTGAATTTATTTATTTATTTGAAATTATGTCTGTAGTAGGGATGCACAGAATATCTGTATATATTAGAAATATGTTGTTTTCTGTCATTTGGCTGATATTAAATATTTATTGAGCAAGCTTGTTCCCCCCATTTTTACATTTGTTGGCCATAACATGAAAATGAATTAAGTAATAAAATATAAAAATGAAAAAACATCTTATCATTCAGAATTTTGCATCCCTAATCTGTAGTGTACAATAGATACTTGAGTGTATGACAGTATGTACTGTAGAGAAAGTTCAAATTCGCTTGGCTCAGTTTTTAATATGACCCCCTGACAGTTCATATTTTTTATTCCTCTTGTGGTAGACAAATTAGATAAAGTGCGTCTTTGAAATTACTGTACTTGGGCCAGTTATAAACATGGTCAACCACTGTTAAAACAGCCTTAAGAACTAGTCTGACCAACTAACATCTAACCCAGTGGTAATCAGTCTTACTTTTCGGGTGTAAAATAAACCAGTTTATGTTTTTATGTAACTGACTTAAAACTTTATGACCAGTCTAAAATGTGATTAGATGACCAGTCTAAGCAGTTTATGCATTTGGCCTTTGACTTCACTTTTATACTAAAAGTGGAACTAGTGAGAATTTGCTGGTGTGAGTCCTGTTAGATCAGCATTTTTCCCATACGCTTCTAAGGTGAAAGCCCTTGATCAGGCGAAGTAGCAGGATGCTTCCCAGGATTCACTGCGGGATGCTGTGTCTCATGGGACACGCTCTTGGCCTAGTGCAGCAGAAGGCTGGCCTAATTTAAGGTCTGCTTAAGCTCAGCAACCCTACTACATCAACGCCCTTTGATATTTCTTTCAATTTTTTTTTTTTAAGATGAAAACTAAAATTAGCCCTTAAAGGTAATCTGAGCTGAGGTTTACAGACATTCATATTGTATTACAGTGAAAGTTAACATCAACAACAGCACCATCATAATCAACAGCAACAATAAGAGCATGTCAACAAGAAAAATGTCAACAAAAGTAGCAGCTCTCTTGTAAGCTGCAGTAAGCACTTCTGGGGTGGATGCGTTTAAATATTAAAGTGGGCCTGGCAAACGCTATTTCATTCTCCTGAAGGTGTATATCAAAAGTGGCAATGTGCCAGTACTAATATGAATGTGAACGATGACGGGTATGTGCATAGAAGAATAAAACCTATGCTGAATGCGTCTGGGACATTCTCTGTTATTGCAGAAAGCTGCAGTTTACTTGGAGGTGACCTCTAGAAAGCCTGTCACTGTCACAATTTAAAAACGTTTTGATGAAAAGTGGCTTTGATGGGAAAGAACAGACTCTCATCTTTAGTGGTGGAGCTTTTAGTATCGCACCAAAGCTGAGTCTTTCAATGCTGACTATTTTAGCTCAAATCCCATTTGTATTTTGCTGCTGTTTTGTCTCTGGATAAGAGAAAGTATATTTTGACATGAAAAAAAGACCTTTAGGGTGAGGTAAAGACTTGGAATGCTGTCTCAAAATGTCTTTCACGTTATAAAACAGTATTTATCTAATATGAGTAGCTCCTTAAATTTAGACTCCGTATTATATCGGAACATGCTTGTGTGTGCCCTGCATGAGTAGTTTTTCAAATGGATATTTACATGCTGCTTATGATCATATTTCTTCTCATCTTCTTTCAAATTCTTGGTGACAGGACGGACAGACAAATTGCAGTGAGAGACTCAGTTTTAACCCTGTGTCACAACACATCACTAACGCTCTGTCAGTTGTCTGTTATAACTCACAATAAAGTGTCATGGAAGAACTGACTTCAGAGCTGGATAATTCATTCTGAATGATATGTCGTCTCCTGAATGAGAGTCTTATTTGACATGACAAGCCAAAACAACTCATTTCCCATCCAAGATAACTTGTAATTGCCATTTCGTATCATTGTGGAGCAAACAGACCTGATCCAGCTAGTTATAGTTAAGTGTGTGTGTGTGTGTGTGTGTGTGTGTGTGTGTGTATTTTTTGGCAAAGAGTTGACCTTAAATCAGTTGAGGACACTCAGGAGGACTGTAATATATAGAGTAGGTCTATGTAGAAGACTTTGCTTTGATTGCCATGCTCCGTTTCACAGCATGAATAAAATTTACCTCCTGTGGTGCAACAACATTCATGTATTAACATGATAAACTCCCTGGGTACAGAATAAGAATCCCATCAATCTTGGCAATTTTTTTTTGTACTTCACAGCCTCAGCATTTACCTGTTGTGGAAAGTTGCAACATCCAGATCCCCAAATAAAAAGAAGCACAAAGTGATTTTAGCTTTCACTTCAACAAATAAATGTTAACACATCTAATTGAATCTGTCCTTTCAAAAGTTTTACTCAGTTGCATCAGAGAAGATAATTCAGCTAGGCCTATGTCATTTTTTGGAGTAAAATACTAAAATGCATTTTCACATTTCTGAGTTGTTCCCAGTTTAGGCCCAATGATTTTCCAGTAATGATGAACTGGATTTCTGCTGAAGCTGATGAAACATGATCTGGTAACAGCAGAATATTTACTATGTGGAAAAAGGTTAAGATTGTTAATTTAAGATTGAGATGCTCCCTGTGGATGATACATGCTGAGAAGAATTCATTTGTGTCTGCGCCAATAGCCTTGTGGGCAGTGTGCTGACATGTAGTGCTGTTGCGCTATGGGCTTCCCGATTTCGAATCATGACTCGAGGACCTTTCCCGATCCTGCCCCCCCCCTTTCCTCCCACTTCACTTCCTGTCAGCTATGACGTGTCCTATCTTAATAAAAGTGAAAATGGCAAAAAAATAAATCTTTTTTTTTTTTTTTTAAAAAGAATTCATTTATAAATATTCCAAATACCTTGGTCAGTTAATTAGTCAATCAGCTCCAAGTAGAGGGTCGGTTCAATTAATGCTTTAATGCTTAATTATATATTAAATGGCATATTAAATATATAGTCAGTATAGTGCATAAAATCATGATATTATTGTATATTATTAATAATAAATTCGGACTTGCATTTAATTTTCAGTTGCTATTCAGCACTGATCAAAAAGAAGATTTAAGCACACGGCAGTAGAACTCAGAATAGACTTTTGGTCTTTTTGGATAGAGAACAGAAACAGGGATGTTTTTTTCATACTGTTAATTTATTTATAAAGCATCTGTAACATTTCCATTTCATGTTCTTATTTAACTGTGCTGACGATGAAAGACACATGCAGACACACGAGTTGTCCTTATTTTACATTGCAGAGTTGTTAAACTACTTGCTTCAGCAAACAATACCCTGTCAGAATAAGCCTTTGACACAGATGTCACCACAGTTTCATCAGTATGATGCTGTACGCTCCTTGAAGTCAGCTGTGAAGGAACCTTTTGATTCTTTAGCGTTGTGATTTTCAAAGTTTGTACATTTCAAGTCGATCAGTCTTTGTCAAGAGTTACCGCAAATGTAGGAGGCCAAAGTGTTATTGAAAAGCTAAAGCAATGGCTGTTTAAACTGAAATAATATAGTTCAGTGTTGCCAAGTAAACTACCGTTCAAAAGTTTAGGTTAGTACATTTTTTTTATTTATTATTTTTAAAGATATTAAAGTTTTCATTTAGCAAGAATACAATAATCAAAAGTAACAGTAAATACATTTATAATTTTTAAATTATAATTATATAATAAAAAGCTGTTCTTCTGAACTTCCTATTCATCAACGAATTCTGAAACAAAAAGTGTCCCAATTTCCACAAAAAAATTAAGCAAGACTGTTTTCAACATTGATAATACTAAACATTTTTTTCGAGCAAGAAATCCGCATATTAGAATGATTTTTAAGGATAGTGTAATAACATTTTGCTGTGTTATTGTTTGTACTGTAAACCCAAATAAATTCATCCTCAGTGAGCATATAAGAAACTTATTTCTCAAACTTTAAAAAATCTTACTGACCCTAAACTATTTAATGGTAATGTATGTCTTCATTGACTAATAAAATGATTTCTTTCAAACGCACATTGCACTGCGTAGCTTTTATAGTTATCATTAATTTAGTTAAAATGCTCATTATTATAGTTATTACAGTTTAAACTAAAACAGTGGTGTGGGTGAAAATAGACTCACTAAATATAACTTATTTTTAAACTGAAGAAGAGGCTGCTATTTAATATTAACCCGATTTAGTTTGATTAGCTGAAACATTTGATGGGATAAAAATAGGAGAGACCACTGTGTTGTTGTGTAGTTTTCTTTAATTGACATTTTTTTCTAGTCATTGTAATCTTTTGATTGCTCTAATATGCATTTATTTTTGGTGAAGTTGCATTTTCTCTTTCATTGGTGTTCATTGCTAAAACTCCTTCTGTGAAGAAACTGCAGCTCATTGCTTTATCCAGTCATTTCCTCTATGGAGAAACTACTGAAACTTTTTTGGCTTCTGTTTAAGCTCTCATTTCTCCACTTAGCATGCCAGTTTTCAAGGTTATTTCCTCTGCGCTTTCCAGGCAGGTTCATCCACTTCATTTTATGTTGCATGTAACAATGACACCGTGCTCCCAGTGCCCTCGCGAGCACCCACAGGCGGACATTCCGTGGTGCAGAAACTGCAAAAGATGTATTTATGGCACAAGAGGGAGAGACATCCTTTCACATGACAGTTCATTAAGATGACGCCTCCCACAAGGGGACCTCACAGTCATGGTGACTAATGTGTTTCCTGTAGCACGCATAGGATATACAAACCTGGGGTACATACTTTGAAACCTCCTAGTTTACTAATAAAGGTTTTGCTACGTAGTGTGTTATCTCCAGGGTTTAGTCCTGGACTTAATTAGACTGGTATGGCCTGGTTAGAAGCAACTGGACAGGACATTACAGGTGAAAACTGTACTTTTCTTGCTGTTATATCCAGTGCCTGTGAATAATTTTTGGTTCATGCAACCTTCCTCACCGGTGTCATCTCAGTTCTTGTGGGTGTGTTTTATGTGCTCAGTGATTTATGGCTTTCATTATGTACACTTGATGCAAATTAGCATGGACTTGGCTTAGTTTATAGCTTTGCATTCATTCATTTTGGCAGGAACATCATGGGTCATCTTCCCCTTACTTCTGTAATCAGAGAGGTCTCATTGTAAAGGATATTTTACTGCCGATTCTGGAAGTAAATTCCTCTGTCATCCTTACAAAAGTGCAAAACAAAGGGGCTTATTTGACTTGAACTGTTGTAATCCAGTACAACAAGACCATTTTTTCGCCATCAAACTCCAGTATTCATCTGCATATAAAGGGATCTGTTGCTCTCAGAGGTGCTTTAGGGATATTGGTGCATATTTTGGCGTAGCTTCAGTGTGGACCGGTGACATTCAAATAAATGTTCTTTGGTCCAAATCGCAAGCTGTGGGACTGCTGTTGCCTCTCTGCTCTCACAAACCCTTCATCCCAGGTCTTCCCATTGATTATGCTGATCAAGAACTTGAGATGAACCAACAAGCTCTCCATTGAGCTCTCCCTTGTGTCAGACTATTGTCTGCTTTTGCCTTCCTTCATCCATCAACTTAGCAAACCCCCATTACTGGGCAGATGTTCCATTCTCAACAGCGTTCCTTAAGACCGTGAGTTTCGGAATGCAGATTTGAGGCATGGGGGAAGCAGGAAGAGGCTTCTTCTTCGTATTTCCCAGCCTCCACTATAATGGGCCTTCTCTGGGGTTGTGCAGCAGCCGTGATTGGCTCTATTGAACCCTCACAGAGAGCAGGGCAAGAGCCTGGCGTCTGGGTCAAGGTGACAGCGCTTAGGTTGATGAATATGGATGACGTTGCTCCATCTGCTCTCACTGCAGCGTGTAAACAAACACAGGCGTGTGAATAAGAGGCGGGCGACATGCTCCCAAAAAATGACACTCGTGCGGTAAGCAAAAGCAAAGAATCAATTTTCCCAGCCTTTGCTGGATAAATGCGTGTGCATTTAAACATCTATGAAGAACAGCTGAGTCTGCTTTGTTTCAGAGGTGCTGTGAAATACATATCATAATCAATGATCCAAAAAATAAACAAACAAACAAATCACAGTGTAACAAATGACTCTTAAACTTAAACTGCTATTTTGTCGTTTATTTATAACTTTAGAATCATGTTGAGTATATTTTGTATTCCCATAAACACTTTTCCTTTCCACTTTTCCACATTGTTCTTCAGACAAAACTACTACTTGTAAAATATACAATGTTTACAATTATGTAACTTTCTTACTTAGGAACATTGTTACCAACTTTCAAAAAGTCACTTTTGAGTTGGTGGTATGAATCAGACTCAGAGAGTGAATCATTGAGAGTTGTTCAGTTCACAGTTGACTTCCTCACTGAACTCTGAGCCTTACATTTGAGGCTTACATTCGGTCTATTTACTGATTTTTGTGTGTATTTAAAGATCTATATTCACAGCATAATGGTATTTATATTGAGGTGCAGTCAGAATACTGAAAAGATTGTAAGAGGAGATTTGTTTAGGAATAAGACTTATTTTTTTGTTTGAACCGGCACAAATAAACAGATGGATATTTATGCGGCACAATCAGAATTACTAGAGTGAGAGTCACAAATTGGAGTCTGTCATCTAGCCACAAATAGACCTAACAAAGTGCATAAGATTTATGCTTATATCGTTTTACAGCTCTCAGGGGGAGCTTGTGCCTGTCTGCAAATTTAATTTACTCATCTGATGTGTCTACGCTTTTGTCCTCTTTCATGTATTACACCGATAAGCATCCCAGAGGAGTCTCACAGCGGACAGCAAATGTCACATTTGTATAAAGCCGGGTCGTAAAACAGCCCTGAATGAAGATTGGGCTTGCATGATATTTTAAAAACCACAATGGCAGTGTGTTTGATAAACATGTAATATATAAATCAGTGAAGATTCATTGAATGTCTAAGAACGAAACAAGAAGCATTCGAGTCATATTGAGACAGATTGCAGATGGCACTTAATCAAGATTTCACAGGAGGCAAAATGGATTATAAACTTAAAAGTTGAGAAGAAGCCAATCACGGCACTGTTGTACAGGCGACCATTATAAGTATCTTAAGCTCTTTGCAGTGGGGGGTTTTAACATTGGCTGGTAGTTTGGTGTAGTGTTTGTAAGCCCCATGTGGTCCAACTTTAAGCTCCTTCTGTCTGAAATGCCAATCAGCTGTGTGGAGTGAATGCGTGCTGAATTCACGCATACTGAATGGCAGTCTAGAGAGTTTAAAGAGGACTATTGTTCCCTGATTCTTTCTGCCTCAAACTAGCAGGTGTAATCCACAGTATGCATGTAGTTGAGATAGAATCATCTTAAACTAGGGAGCGTGTGCAAACAATAGCGAAGCGATGCCCATATGTCTGTATATTTTTAGAAACAAGACATCTTGATGGCATTTAAAACGACATATGAGCCAAATTCACCACTGTTTTGTATATTGTATATTGTTGTTAACTATCTTGCATATGAAAATCATAAGGAAATGTTGCTTAAAAAACATATGAGACCTTTTGTGTAATGAAAGCAGATGCTAGAGAATACCATCTGTTATATAGTAATTCCCAAAATCCCTATTTGATCTTATGGTTAGCTGCTTGATCTTATGGTTAGGAGTAGCTTGTCTTTGTGAATTATTATTTATGAGCTATAATTTTACATAGTTTTACCAACCTTTCGCTGTTCATTGGTGGCCTAGTTAACCGTGCTCTGCTGGAGAAAATAAATAAATAATTGGAATCTCTAAACTGCAATGGCTTTGCGACAAGGCGTCCCATATCTGCTGAAAGACATTGTGTTCCCAATTTTAGCCCTCTATTGTATTAACAAACACTAGGCACAGTGAGAGGAAGCAGTAATGTGAGGGATTCCAGATAAAGGATTGTCTGGATCTCAATCTCTGTGATAATTTAATTCTATATTGTGTAAAGTGTACAGGAGGAAAAAGTCAATATTAAGCCTTTAACTGCCTAAACGTTTCCTCGTTACCATCAAATTATAGAGCTGCTTTCACATTTTGAGTTGTTTGAAAGATACACCCAAGCAAGACCCAAAATTTAAAAGCAGCACGGTAATGGCGGATGAATGGCATCGGTTCAATGTCTTATGCAACTGTCATGGGCATTTCTTTGTTCAATATATCTTGAAATGACAAAACAAAACTTAAGGGTTGAATTGATTTTGTAATATGCTTTGAAATATAATGGTTGCTGGCTAAACAAGGGCAGTAAGTAAATCAATAAACAAGTTTCAAGTTTTGCTATTTTTGTAGCAAAGGTACATTGTCCTTGTGGCCTAAAGTGAGCACCAAGTGAAACACAAACGTGCGCTGTCATAATTTCTGAGTGCCTCTTGGTGTATTGTAAGACATTTCCCCCCAATTTTGTCATATTCGAATAGGGAATAGAACATAGTTTATCAACTGGCAACGGACTCTCTTCTGCCTGCCATGTGAAATATCCTGGGCAATAAAGAGATCTTGATGTTATCCAGAAAACTTGATCCTGGGTTATCCTTTTCCTAATTCATGGATAGATTTTTATTTAATTAATTGGGGGGGAAGCATTTTGTTCATGTTCTAATAATCCGTATAACCCTATTAATGTGTTAGTTGTAGTATTTGTGCTTTATTTGATTTTTATTCAGTGGTTTCGTTGTTTCTTATTCCTTTTCTATTTTTCTTTCAATAAATTTTTATTTTTTATTTTGAACAGTGTCAATAGTAGCATTATTTTTGTATCCATCAACACGTCTTGATATTATTTCTCTTAAATATTATTGTGTTGAATGGTGGAGACTTATTTTTGATGCTGAGATGAACAAAGGCCCCCATAAAAGCTGAAAAAAGCCTCTAAATGTAATCTCTCAGTGCATTGGATTATACAGATTAACCTCATGTTTGCACATCATTTTTGTTTTTTTTTCCATGTGATGGGGGATCATTGATTGAAAGTGGCACACAATCTGATTTTAAACCTATGATAAGAGACAAAATTTGTAGGAATGGTTGACTTCTTCACTTCTGATTTTTTCCCCTTGCTCTCTTTCAGACTCACAGTAGTTCAGAGCTCTTTGCAAAATGATTTTATTACCACTATCCATGGTGCTGAAATCCTGAGGGATAAACTGTCTCAGATTTAGAGCGAGAAAAGAACAGGTAACGAATGCAAATACTGCAGGTATACATATCTGGTAAGGTTTATATATATATATATATATATATATATATATATATATATATATATATATATATATATATATATATATATATAAAATCTAACCTTTCATTCGATAATAAGAATTTAAAATGGGGGAAATATCAGAAGCTTGGTTTTGTGCTCAGTGACCCATTTTTGTGTTGTTTTTGAGGTTTGTGTTTGGATTATTGTATGGTTGGAAGATCCAAACATGGCCCATTATAAGATTTCTAACAGAGTCAGTCACTTTTTGATTTTTTATCGGTTGGTATTTGATAGAATCCATGATGCCATGTGTATAAACAAGATGTCCAGGACCTCCAGAAGAAATATAGGCCCTCAACATCAAAAATACAGCAGTATATTTCATTGTACACATTGAGTACTTTTTATCCTTGTGTTCACCAAACCCATTTTGAGTGTTTGCTGCTAAAAAGCTCATTTTTTTGTTTCATCTGACCATAGAAGCCAGTCGCATTTGAAGTTCCAGTGGTGTCTGATAACTGAATATGCTGGAGTTTGTTTTTGGATGAGCGATGAGAATTTTTCTGACCCCTAGACTCAACTATTTTCTGCAATTCTCCAGCTGTGGTCCTTGAAGAGTCTTTAGCCACTCAAACTCTCCTTCTCACCGTGCATTAGGATGATGACACATGTCCTCTTCCAGGCAGTTTTGTAACATTTTATGTTGATTGGAAATTCTTAATTATTGCCCTGATGGTGGAAATGGGAATTTTCACTGCTCTAGCTCTAGCTCTAGAATTTCTATGAGTACCAATAATTGTGTCCAAGGTGTATTTGAGAAAAAAACATTTATTTGTCAATTTTATATATTGATAAAACTAAGGGAAAGAAAATAACACCATTGTCAAAGGGGAAAAAATATATATTTAATTCTCACTAGGAGCTGACCTGCTCACAACCTCTGAGTTCCCAGAACATTCTATGAAATATTCACTTTGACCTGAATAGTGAGGACTCTCCTTTAGTATACTCAGAGACAGCAGTTTCATTAAATTGAATAGACGGCTTGTAAAACACATTTAAAAAGTAGCAATTAGTATAAAATGTATTTTATATATATATATAGTACATCTATATTAAATGGCTGCATTCAAATATTATTTATAAAATATTTATATTTATATTTAAATGACTCATTCATTTTTTACATTTATGTTTGCATATATTTGGTTACCAGGCAGAGCTGCTTAATATTTAAACTACATGTGGACCAAGTGAATTGCCTCTTTGACGTGATGTGGCGAAGACACAACCTCCTTTGAGAGAGGAGGAGATTTTAGTTGATGGATCTTGGACAATTAAATATTGCATAGTTTGGCTTTAAATATTAAAAGGGTGAGTATATGGCAGTGTCTCTCCAAAATGTAAGCTTTTTTGCATCCATTAAAGCACATTAAAACAAAATGTAATTGCTACAAAAAAAATAAATAAATCTTGATTAAAAGTGTATTAGGTTGTTCAATATATTAAACATTTTGCTTTTGAAAAACAAGACTATTAACACTGTTCTTTGCCAATTCATCTAATTACGTTTTTATTCTTCTAAATCTACAAATGCAAAACATTTCTGCTTGTGTTCATCAGGCTTCAAGTTTTTTGTCACTGCATTTTCCTGAGTGGATGAACAATAGCAATAATTGTGTGCATGTGATTTGTGGCTCTGCATTGCACCAGTTGTAGGCTACTAATTCGTTTGGTACTTTCATGAATATGAACCTCAATCTTGAAGAAAGTAGGAAGTATAATTCTGTTTGTAATGGGGGGAAATTGCAGTCTTTTTGTGCAGTTCATATAAAGCGGAGATTGAGGGAGAGCAAGACTGAGTTGACATGTGAACATGCTTTGCTATAGGGGATTAGATTCTGCCATCGAGAGAGAAACTATCAAGGCATCCAATCTGCCTGGCAACCGTTGCTGTGCAGGCATGAGCTCTCTCTGCTCTATGCGAGAGAATGTCTTGCCCTGAAAGAATCCCCCACCCTTTCTCTTCTTCTTATCCATTCTCTGTGCAAGAGGTCATAACCCTGACCCAAAACATGGTCACCATTGTGACCCCAAGACAAGAGGTTTTGCCATCAAGTCTCTCTCTTTGTCTTTGTTTTTTTGGAGGAGGGGCACGTATGAAGGCACTGTCATCCATCTCTTGAAAGATTCATCAGATACAATACCATGGTTTACCAATTTGATGTATACATAGTAGTGAATGATTACTATATTCTTCTCTTACCGTATACCATGATATTTACAAAGCTTCTTCAGAGAATAGAACTTTTGTCTTAATTACAAGTACCATGATCTGGCTTTTTCTCTCTGATTTTGACAGACTCAACTGTTTACCATATTTTTAAATGTAATTTGGGCATAAATATATTTTTAGGTTATTAAACAATAAATCAATCATAGTTTTTTTTTTTTCTTTGAGTGAAAAGAAACTACTACAATCAATCACCATAACCTTGTAGAGGAGAGACCACCATGATTTTTTTTCACCTCCCACCCATGAGAAACAGCAATACAGCTGGTGCTCTCATGCTTTGGGATTTAATCTGTTCCTTCACTGGTTCTTGAGCAAACACATTCCCCATGAGCGTTATCCCTTAAAGGTATTGATAGAACTAAAAGCAAATGAAATAAGGCCATCATTCTTTTTATTTTAAACCTAAGCTTTATGCAAATTAGTCTTAATTCCCTGCTCTCTAATAGTTAGTTGTCTGCCCAGGTTCATCTGAATGTGTTGTGCTTGAGCTCTTAATTCAGGTTAGGTCATGCATGGAGTCTGGGTTTGGAGACTAGAGAGTGTGATGATTCTCTGAATGTAGAAACTGAGAGGTTTTGTGAGGAGAAGCAATGCATTATGGAGGAGTTCTTTCTTGGAGTGGGCTGGAGAGATGAGAATGCCATGGAGAAAATTGTCCTTGTCTACAGAAGAGTGTATATATAATAAGCTATTTAAGTACTTGTGTGTATAAATGTGTGTGCTTGAGCTATAATATACTGTAAAATAGTGAATCACAGGGCAATGGGGGCCTGTCTGCTTTGGATCATGTATCTTGTGCGTATGTGTTTGTTTGTGTAGGTTTGTGTTTAGGTGACCGTGTGAGAATTTAAAAGCTGATCATTTGATCAGGGATGCACAAAATGAGCTCACATATTTACACAGATTCACACTAAACCCATTATTTCCTTTACTCACTCCCATTTAGAGGGATGTGAACACTTCAGCAATAAACTTTAACAAACCTGCACCACAACAGCATCTCAGTTGTTTTCTGGGGAAATATTAAGAGCATAGAGTTTACAACCTCCTTCTGTAAAGCTGCATGTTAAGAGGTATATGGGTGCTTGTGGCCTCGTGAACATTTAAAAATCCAATACTTATTTAAATTTTCTGTAGTGATTTATTTTTTAAATTAATTACTAATTATTTCATTGTAATTTATTATCATATTTTAACATTTTTTTTTATTTCTGAATCAAATCCACCACATCTCAAAATGTAATTTGTTTGATGACATTATGCATTTGACTCACTGTCATGATTTCATATTTCATCTCACCATCATCAAGTTTATGAAAAAAAAAAAAAATAAATAAAATAAAAATAAAAAATAACAAAAATTGGTGCTAAAACTGCTGGTTGTGATAGAACAGGGCCAATCAAAATCTGTGAAAAAAGTGTATGTTTAAAGAAAATAAATAAGTTTTACACAATATTTGAATGGTTTATCTTACTCTTTATTTCAAACATTGTTTATATAATAATATATTATTTTGAATAATATAATATTTTCATTGATTAAAAGTCTGGATCTGAGACAAGGGTAAAAGACTAAAATCTAAACAGAAAAGTTGATTTTTGATTTTCCTGTAACAGTTTCAGTGGCACTGAATGCATGTGTGGTCTAAAGAGCAGTTTGCTTTCAGGACTATGTCCTCTTCTCTCACCTCTACAGAACACCAAGACTCTAATGTGGCCTTATTGACAGACTGACCTCGGCCAGCATCCCATATCCACAGGTCCCGCCTGACTCAGTGCTTCTGTGAACCCTCTCACAACAAATACATGATTTTAAATCTCGCTGTGGCAGATAGCTAGAATAACCCCAGGCTCTGGTTTAACTTCTGTTAACCTCTGTGTCAGTCTGAATGAGATGGTGGCCATTCTAATGCCAGCAGTACTGATTCAGAGTTTCTTGATTTTATCCAAAGAGTAGAAAATATTTATTACATTATTGTTAGCATCTTGTGTTGCATTATAATTATGCCTTTTCCATATTAGAATGA
Organism: Acrossocheilus fasciatus; assembly: GCA_036784905.1. Taxonomy (NCBI): domain Eukaryota; kingdom Metazoa; phylum Chordata; class Actinopteri; order Cypriniformes; family Cyprinidae; genus Acrossocheilus; species Acrossocheilus fasciatus. The sequence goes on along the minus strand of CM071943.1, from coordinate 25,511,040 downwards.
AAAAAAAAAAGGTATATTTAGCAGAAGGAAAAAACTATGTAAATCATTCTATAGATAGCACTTTTCATAATGGAATTCAGTATTTCAGATTCCTTTTTTGAATATTTAGTGTTGTTGCTGAGTCTGATTTGATCACTTTATAGATGTGGATATTCATGCATGAACTGACCGAACCGGTTAAGCATGGTTAGCATGCTGAGGGAATCCTCTAAAACAGACATATCTGATTGTTTACTGTTTATAATGGAATAAATCGATATCTTCAATCAATGCGTGTGATCCGAATTTTTCTGCAACTGAAGCAAGGCTGTTAAATGTCAGTGGTGTCTAATTTACTTTTATTTAAGGTCTTAGTCTGCAGCTATTTCTACCTGAACTGGTTCTTGAAATGTTTGTTGGTGTAACCTAATAGTCACGCTCATTCAGTCATATGAGATAATATTTTTGACTTCGATGTTCCCATATAAAAGGTGTTGTTTTGCTGTTTATGATTTTTTTTTTCCTAGAATGCTGTAAGATAACGGGTTTAGTTGTGTGGGTGCACGTGTTTGATCTTCACCATCTTATCACAATGCAAATCTTGCCAGTGCCCCTATAGTGTTTCTGTACCTGCCAGCTAAGGCCTTCAGGGCAACAGTGGCCTCAAAAAGTTTCCCTGTGTTATCTGCACCCACCCACGCACACACAAACACTGACAGCACTCCATCTGTCCGTATCTCTCAATGGGGATAAAGAATACCATGGGGGAGGCAGTGCTGGAGCTGCATTCTCCGCTTGCCTCCAGTTCTTCACTTATATGTGAAGGTGACTCAGAAAAGGCGCCTACGCATTCATCCAGCGGTTTAAACTCATTGACTCTCTGGGTAATTGTGGTATCTAAATACAGTAGAGATCAGAAGATGTTTAGTCACATGTGCCTTTAAATCAGGCCATAATATTTTTGATAACGCTATATACAATAATGTCAAATTAGTTAATGCATTAACTAACAATAACTAAGAATGAGCAATACATTTGGTAGTATTTCTTATTCTTTGTTAACATTATAAAAATGTAACTGTTAATTAGCTCAGTTCCATTAAATAATACTAACAGAATTAATATTTTGATTTTAAAAATGTATTAGTAAATGTGCTAAATAAATGCTTTAGAGTCTTTTTTAAAATACTTTGTAAAATCTTGTTAACTAATGTTAAAAATAAACCTAACTGTAAAGTGTTACTTTTTTTGTATTTTTGCATGTGTTAGTCCAGAGATCACCAATTTCCAAATCTGATTAGTTTACAAAAAAAAGTAATTTATTTCTACAACCTTTCAAAAGTGAACTGGAAATGAATCACCCTTGCTGCTTGATGTTTTTTCTTTCTTCTTATCAAGTGTGTGCTTTATTTGAGCAGACTAATTAACAGGCGAATAAATTAGCTCTGAAATATGTTTTCATCCACCACATGTCTCCTGGCATTTATTTTGTTATTATTTATTTATTTATTTATTAATTTTTGGCATATAATGTAGAGCAAAAAGTTTCATAACACCTATTCTCCATAAACACACAAATGAATTTGTAAAGTTATAAGCCATTAAGAAATGTGTTCTTTGTTTTAAAACAGGAAATAGTGTCTTGAAAATCTCTAGACAATGCACAAGGATGGATGGATTAGCAAGAACTTTCCTCAAAGTGAGGCACTGAACAAAGGGACATTGTCTCATTGTAAATCTTTGGTGAGTGGGACACCATGCAGAGTCCTCCATCACCACGTCAAAGAGGAGGAGGGAGTCAGTGGAAGACGTTCTCATAAGAGAATATATCAGCTCCTTAGTATTTCAGCTTCCACGCCCCGCGTTATCCCCACCGCGCTCCCCCAGTGCCCGCCTTTGTTCGCATCACAACAATCCCTGAACAGATGGTGCTCTGCTTGGGAATCCAGTGACAGCCACCGGCTAGCAACCAATCGCCTGCTCGGGAATCAGCTGACTCGCCCGGACAGCGCCAGGTGCTGTCATCATATTTTCCTTGGCGACGCAGCACGGGCTCCACAGTAACACGGAGACACGGCGGATGGGAGCCAGTCAGCGGATTCCCGTTGCAAGGATCCAGGCAAAACCTGACCATGCGCTTGGCGAAGGTTGCACATTAATTTTCGCGGAGTGGATGTAACGAAACGATACCGCTGTAAAGCAGTTCATTATACGGAACTTACGAGCGACGAGATGGTATTTGTTATCTGTGGATTTTCTTTCAGTGCTCTTTCGCAAGGACATAGATACTGTATCTAGATACTGTAAGTGCATGAAGCACTCAACGCGGAGGGAGGACTTCAATGCCATTCGGAACGTGTAGACTGACAATCCAAAGAGGTATGCTCAGATAGATTTTGAAGCATCCATATATTGTTCTCTTTATGCACGAGCATCTGTGCATGTTAAACCAGAACCACGGGCAAATAAACGGGTTTTCTTAGTGCAATAATAATAATTAAAAATAAATAAATAAAAAACCGGAGCTACTTGCAAAACCTTTGTCTGTCAGAATGAGCTGTGGTTTTAAAGTTAAGACACCCAAAAATGTGTTTCCTTCTTGTAAACTGAAAATAGATGGTATCTATGTTGCTTTTTTAGGCTTCTGTTCTAAGGATTAGATGTATGGCAAGCCGTTTTACCATTTATTCCTTTAACTACTGTCTCTTTTCATATTGGTACTTAATATTTATAAATAATACTATAATAAACCATATATTAGTTTTTAAAATTATTATGAATAAATTCAGTAGTAACGGTTATCTTTTTCAGTTTCACAAGCAGCTATTAAATACAAGCAGGCTACTTATTCATTATAAGCTATAAACTTTCCCAAAAGTTAATTAATTCCTAATAGGAATATTAGGAAGAGTCCATATATAGAATTAAGTAACAAAGTTTTGCAAACTGATACCAACAATGGATTAGTTACTTTTTACTGAATTGCGTTTTGTGGTGATACCTTGATCAGGACTCCCTGGTAGAAGAGATATTGTATCTCAACGGGACCTTCCTGGTTAAATAAGTAAATAAAAAATACTGTTTGGATAGCTGACTAGTAGCAAAGGAATAAGTACTAGTATGTAGAAAATAAATTATGTGATTTATTTAGAAATGCAGTTCTAAAAATATAAGAATAAGTACTATTGTTATAAAAAATAGTTTTAAGGAATAATGTTGAAATGGCCTGCCATACGGCGTGATTTACTGCATTTAATAGCAAGGACGCATCGGCTGTTGCGCTTGAGATGTTCAAGGGCAAAACGTGTGTGATTTTTTCATAATTTATGGTTTGTTTCTGAGTTCACACAATCTATGTTGTATTTCTCAGAACAATAGCCTGGTATACGATTATGCTACACCGTGTGTGTGTGTATAAGGAGTAAGCAGAATGTGATGGGAATGGTAAACGGGTGACTTTTTAAAGCTTTATATCAAACGTGAATGCATGCAACGATAAAGCAGCATGCGTAAAGCTTTTGGTTGCGTCTTGTTAGGCGTATCGGTTTTACTTCTATTTCTACTTGATTATGCCGTTTGCATTATTTAAATTCTTCACAGCCACTCGTTTGTTATATTTAGCCTCCTGAGAGTGATTTTACACTGTAATTGTGGCAGAAATCGATCCCAAACTTTGATCAGATCCCGTTATTGCTGGCTACCGCAGGCGCGCGCATGGGGTCTGGTTGGCGATGCAAAAATGTGATTTGCATCTCAATGTCCAGGCACTCCAGCAGATGTTTCGTTGCTTACTCATTCGAAATAAGACGCCACAACTTCCCTAGCAAAAGACAATAAACACGGGAAGACGTCTTTTAGTCAGGGAAGGATGTATAATGAGGTTTGAGGAGGGGGGTTTGTATTGTCCCTGGGGACGCCACCCCTTGTTGCAGCTGTTGCGTCTGTTGCAGAAGTTGTGTTCTTACATTTGAAGAGAAGCGTCCTCGTGAGAAACAACAACGTAAAGAAAATGTCGGGCATATGTTGATGAAGACAATAGCCTGCAGGTGGTTACATCTTTAAAAGGTCGGTGGAAAAAGGTAACATTTTTTTTCTCCCAGTGGATTTTAGGGATTGTATGGCTCTTATCCTATACTTTGTTTAATAAAAATGTTCCTTCATAATATATAACCATAACATTTTGCAAAATAAATATGAACATATATAGTGACAGTCAGTGTAATAAAAACTGTTTTGTCAACATTATTTTTATTGATTTTTTTTTTACAATAATATAACTCTTGTAGTGGAACTGTAAGAGGCCTGTTCATTTGGAATGTATTTTGGAATTTATCATTTTTTGGGGGGGATTGGAAGTAACAGTGGTCAGTGGTATATTGGTGAAAAGAATAAGTCTGTCTTTTGTGTTGGTCACAGAGATAAAGAGTGGAATAGACCAAGCAGCTGTTTGACTAATTCTGCAACCGTAATTTGGTTAAGAAATCACTGTGGCAAAAGATCTGTCTGGATATTAGATGAAGGAGAAAAAAATACATTTCTCCCTGCTCTCATAAATGCATGCATTTTAATAGATCTTTTTTCTAAATTCATGAATCACCAAATTTAATTAATTTTATGAACATAATGCATTTTTAAAATAGTTATGTATTTTTATTTATTTAATTTAAACAGCATTTGTAATATACAGATACTCATTTTAAGTTTATAAGAAACTAACTTGCAGTTTCAAGGATGCAGCATTTGTAACCAAATTAATAACTTTTTTGAATATATATTAGGATAAATCTCACAGCATGCATGATCTTTTATGAAAGATTCAACTTGACGTTCACATGCAATGATTCTGAATGCTATTTGAGGATTTTGAGCATTTTAGATATTGCAAATTCTTGTAATCCACTCAGTGATGTTTATAAGTGCAAATGGTTTGAAACACACAGTGCTGAAAAGAATTGAAATGGGAGCTTTGGGGCTTCCCGTGCATTTACTTCTCAGCACTCATCTTTGTGCAGTGACACAGAGGACTCCATTTGATCGGCAATCAATGTTTTTATGCCATTCGCAATAGTCCCCATCTCTACAGCACTCTACCGCCCATGCCATTACCCCACAGTTCAACCCTGGGCAAAGCTATGATTCACCATGCAATTAATAATACCCCTCAGATTAAGAACTGGCAAGCGTAGACGGTCTTGAATGTTGGATGTGAAAAGATCTGCTCTCTTGGCCCTTTGCAAAGCCTTTTTGATCCAAGAATAAAATTAATTACCGTTAATTTCTCACTCACTTTCTGTAAAGGTTTTTAGGAAGTGAGCCCCTTGAGGAGATTAGCAGAGAAAAGACTGGAGTTAGAGACAAGATGGTCATTTTTGGAGATGACGTTGTAAGCCATTTTAACAGGCCTTTTGGGTTTCTCCACTTGTTTATTTGGACTTTAGTATTGTATGCTGGGAATGTATTTCCAGTGTTTCCTCTGCCTTCACAGAAAGCTGTGTGCATATAGAGGGTTAGAAAAGCAAATACAGTTTCCTGGAAATGTATTTTCAGGATATTTTAAGCCCTGTGGGCTGTGAGAAACGCAATCAGCCCTGTTCATATCTGTAGCAACAACAGTTTTTTTTTTTCTGTTGCTATTCATAAGTGGCTTGATGAATCACTGAATCAAATCACGAACAACAAATGATGTGTTCTAATGTTTGTGTGGATCCTTGCCATTAGCTCGGGCTTGCGTACCAATCCAAATACCCTTATTTTTTATACGAGCATAAACCCATTAGTGTTGTTGGTAGTTGTTAAAATATTGATTTTCTGTGAGATTTAAAAAGTGCACTTTACTGTGCTCAAGTTGCTTATTTGGGAGAAAGTTTTAGTGCATCTTCTTTGCCTAAATACCTTTAGAGTTTGTTTTTACAGCCATTTTGGAAGTTTCATTGACAGACTTGTATGTTTGTCATCACTTAAGTTCACTTAATATTTAGGGCATCGAAACAAAGAGCTACTCAGGATCACACTCAAATCTCGGTTTAGCTGCTAGTGTACACTTCAGATAAGCTTGCAGGCTTCAAGTGTACATTTTCCTCAAACTTGAAATAATACCTTGTCAGACACTAGCAGTACTGTGACCCATAGCTCAGATGTGTCTTCAAAACAGAAGTCTTCACTCTCTGCAGAGAACAGATCTGCATCTGTTGGTGATCTGAAATGGCAGGTGTTTCAAATAGGCTCCCATTGAATTTCACAGCTGTCATTTGTTATCTAAGACTAGGGGAAGTTCAGGATGACGGGCTGGGCAACAGGAAGCAAGCTGGTTGCAGAAGTTCACCTAATGAGGTTGGAATGGCATAAATAGCCCTTAATTTGGATTCAGATCCTGTTTACTTATAAAGATGGAATATTTATGAGGATCATCAGGGTGTCCTATTTGTGTGGTCCTTAGGCAAATGGTACTGTGAGAAATATGTTTGTTTTGTTACATCATATTTCTTCCATTCATAATTGCACAGTTTTTCCAAAATACCGCTATTGAAAAGTGAAAAGAGAGTAATTCTCTGTTTGTACCTTCTAATGAGGTTTTCATTTTAGCCATCATATTATAAATAACTTACATGTCCTAATTTATGAGGCCATATACTTTAAAGAAAAAATGTAAAGCTTCTGCCAAATTTTTAGGCTTATTTGAACCTCTGCATCAACATTAGTTTTGTTTAGTAACTTTGTTTCCAAATGATCAATGGAATGCTCACGAAAGAATTAATGAAACTGAAGTAATGTCTCTGAACTACAGAAAAACAACTAGGCCTTAATCGAAAAACAGAGCTGGAATTGTGGCTTAATTTTAAGCCCCAGTATACAGTCTTAAATGAAATTGTGATCTCTGGATTACTTTATCCTACTTACTGGAAAGGTTTTGGCCTCCACTTTGGTAAATACTGCTATTAAGTGCTGAATCTCAGATTGACCTCGATATTGGTAAAAAGGAAACATAATTCATGTGAAAATGGGGTACATTTGATTTTAAATTTTACTGATTTTAAACAATGGAAAATACCACAACCATAGTGAGTTGCAGTTTATATGTGACCCTGGACCAAAAAAACAGTAATAAGGGTCATTTTTTTGAAATTGGGATTTATACATCATCTGAAAGCTCAATTCAATAAGCTTTCCATCGATGCATGGTTTGTTAGGATAGGACAATATTTGGGCGACATACAACTATTTGAAAATCTGGAATCTGATACAGGTTAGGTGGGTTAAAATGATGACAGAATTTAAATTTTAGGTGAACTATCCCTTTAAGACATAAAACAAATTGAGTATCATAGAAAGCATGGATCATGCTCTGGTAAAAATCAGTTAATTAGTTGCTATTCCTGGAAAATGATGGAACACTTTAGTTTAGTCCTTCTATTTTCTTTCATCTCATTCATTCATCTGCCTCTCTTAAAATTTTACAGATAAGTTTAATCTTTCATCTTAATTACCTTATTAAGATATTTCACATGTCATTGTGTGACATACTGTATTACAACCTAGATAATTAGATGATGTATATTTTCATTGTGTCATTTTCCTTGTTCAAACCTGTAAGATAAATGGACTGAAAATGTTAAATGTTAAAATAGTGAATTGCCAAAGTCACCCCTTCAATTAGTTTATTGATTTGGCTTCCGTCTTCACTAGTTTAGTGCCATTTTCAGTGTGAGGTGTCATTCGTGTATCGCATTACGAAATACTTTAAGGATGGTGCTGATAACTCTGATAACACAGGCCAGGTCCCATCTGTGTACTGCACTCTTTTATGAGAATTGCTGATACTGGCAGTTACAGTCAGCTCTCATTCTAAATTGCCCTGATGCTCCTTTGGCCACAGGGGGGAGATCAGGCCTCTTATTGATTTCCACTCTCACATTAAAGGACTCATTTACACCAGCTGTACCATGTTTCCTCCATTCATTTTCTTGGGAGTATGAGACATAAAATTGTTCAAGCTGTCCAAGCTTGTATTTGTTGGTGGATTCAACTTCACGAGAGACTCCGAAACTCTTAAGTGAACATATTTCTGAAGTTGGCATATGTAATCTAAATGTCATGTGGGTGGATTTTTTTCAGATCTTGGGTCTTTAAATCTTATGTTTTCAGGAGGAGTGTAGTTCAGTTGTTTTGAATCTTGCCGTTAAGAAACATTAACAAGGCTGAGCAACTTTTGTGGAGGAGTATCTGTTCTTAATGTAGGTGGTATTTGGCAAGGACTAAATCCCTTTGGCTTGCTGTTTGTGTGATTGAGTCAGCATTAGCACCATATGGGATAGCAGATGCCTCGTTCACTGCTCTGTCAAAGACACAATAACATGCCACCTTTTTGTGCCTTTTGCTTGCGATGGATGCTTAATATGCTCGGTTATTTCATTTCAAACTTCAAAAGCCCTTCTAGTGTTAAATTATCCTCCGTAATCTAGGACAACACATATTTCCTACTGAGTATGCAGAATCAAGTCAAGCTTACCTGATTTGATGTGATTGATTTGTCATGGTTCACATTTGCGTAATATCTTATTTTTATGTATTTTGTTTTACATAATTGCTGCAAAGAGAGGTAATACTGTAGTTATTTAAGATGGAAAACCATTTTGAATCAGGGTATGGTAATATCTTTACAGGAAAGACTATGAATAAATGTACAGAGTCATTTCTACACCTCACTAATGTTCAGTCTTTGTTTACAATAGCAATTGTTTGATCACCTGAGGAATAATATTTCCTTCCTTTCCTTGGTCACCATTTCTTTCATCTTTGATCCACCTCTTCATGCATGTCAGATTGCAGTAAACAAAAGCCTGTGCCTCTGGTTTTCACATTATCTTTATATTTGTACACAGGTTTATTGTATTTGGAACAAAAATATTGGCTAAAAAAAAATTGTAAAAAAATATTCGCCTACTTCTGTGAAGTTTTATATTTCTTCTATATAATGCTTAGCTCATTTAGTCATTTTTTTATGTGGTTAATCTAGATAAATATGCTTAAAACTCGTTTATACTTTAACGTTGATAGTGGTAAACAAGTAAAATACGTTTTTTCATAATGAAAAAAAAAAGTGGGAAAAAATGTGTCAATTCAAGTACATTTATCTCGTTTTTGGACTTGCATTTTACCTGGAAAATACTTAAATACTTAAGAATTTTCTTTTTTCAGCGCAATTTTTGCTTCATCCATGTGTAGAAACATTGTTTCTGTTGTTTGAATCCATTTTTCTGCTTTCAACTCATATCTGTTACATGTTTGTTAGAACATAATTTTTCATGTAAAGGAATTTTTCCATTGATTATTGTAACAGGCTTTTCTCTGTTTGTTTGTTTGTTTTTTCTAGGCCAACTCTCCAGTCCAAGATTCATGCTGTGAGGAAGTTTCAAACCTATATGAGCCCACGGGAACTACACTCTTTTAAATCTTTCGGAAGCTCTTTGACTCCACTGTTCAAGCTTTCAGAGGGATAAAAGGGCTATTCTGCAACACTTCTATTGAATGAGAATCTCACCTCACCATCTTTTTGGCGCTATAGGAATTCCAGCTCAGATCTGAGAGAATAAACACTTACAGTCAGAATGGCAAGTGGGACTTTCTTTTTTGTTGTGCAGGGCCAGATTTGTTTCTTCCTGCTTCTGGCTTTACTTGGCCTCTCTTCAGTTCAGAGTACAGAATGTCCGCAGCTTTGTGTGTGCGAGATCCGGCCTTGGTTCACACCCCAGTCCACCTACAGAGAAGCAACTACTGTTGATTGCAATGACCTTCACCTTACACGCATCCCTGGGAACCTGTCCGCTGACACGCAGGTGTTGCTTCTGCAAAGTAACTACATTGCCAGAACTAGTGAGGAACTGGAACAGTTACTGAATCTCACAGAACTCGATCTGTCCCAGAACAACTTCAGTAACATCCGGGATATCGGCCTGACCAACATGTCGCAACTCACAACGCTTCACTTGGAAGAAAACCAAATAGTCGAGATGCCTGACTTCAGCTTGCAAGACCTTACCAATCTACAGGAGCTGTACATTAATCACAATCAGATCAGCTCCATTGCACCCAATGCCTTCGCCGGATTGCGTAACCTTCTGAGACTCCATCTGAACTCCAACAGGCTCAAGGCCATTGACAGTCGCTGGTTTGAATCAACCCCCAACCTGGAGATCCTGATGATTGGGGAAAATCCTGTGGTCGGCATCCTGGATTTGAACTTCAAACCTCTTACCAACTTAAGAAGCCTAGTCCTGGCAGGAATGGATCTCACTGATATCCCAGGCAATGCGTTTGTTGGACTAGACAACCTGGAGAGTCTCTCCTTCTATGATAATAAACTAGTCCGGGTGCCACAGACTGCTCTGCAGAAGCTTCCAAACCTGAAATTTCTGGATTTGAACAAGAATCCAATACATAAAATTCAAGAGGGAGACTTCAAGAACATGCTAAGGCTGAAAGAACTTGGTATTAACAACATGGGAGAACTTGTGTCCATTGATCGCTTTGCCCTGGATAACCTCCCAGAGTTGACCAAACTCGAAGCCACCAACAACCCCAAGTTTTCCTACGTGAGCCGTTTAGCATTCCGTGACTTGCCATCACTAGAGAGTCTAATGCTCAATAACAACGCTCTAAACTCTCTCTACCAAGCAACGGCGGAGTCCCTGCCCAACCTGAGGGAGATCAGTATCCACAGCAACCCGCTGCGCTGCGACTGTGTAATTCAATGGATGAGCTCGAACAAGACAACCATTCGATTTATGGAGCCTCTTTCCATGTTCTGCGCCATGCCACTTGAGGTTAGAGGTCAGCGTGTGAGAGACGTACTTTCTCGTGAATCTTCAGCCCAGTGTCTGCCAATGATCTCTCACGATACGTTCCCCAATCACCTCAATCTAGACATCGGGATGACTGTAGACCTAGACTGTCGTGCTATGGCTGAACCTGAACCGGAAATATACTGGGTGACCCCATCTGGTAACAAAGTCATGATGGATACCATATCCGATAAATACCAACTAAACAGTGCAGGAACTCTGCGCATATCCCACATTCAGGTGGACGACTCTGGCCACTACACCTGTGTGGCTCAGAATACAGAAGGAGCGGACACTCGAGTGACCGCCATTCGAGTCAATGGGACTCTTCTGGATAGCACCCAGCTCATGAAGATCTATGTGAAACACACAGAGTCCCACTCAATTTTAGTATCCTGGAAAGTGAATTCCAATGTCATGACGTCCAATCTGAAGTGGTCGTCAGCCACCATGAAAATCGACAACCCTCACATCACCTATACGGCTAAAGTTCCTGTAGATGTTCACGAGTACAACCTCACGCACCTTCAGCCGGCCACAGAGTATGAGGTCTGTCTCTCGGTCTCCAATATCCACCAGCAGACCCAGAAATCATGCGTCAACGTCACGACCAAGCACGCTACGTTTGCGGTGGAGATCTCTGAGCAAGGCACCAATACGGCTCTGGCGGCAGTCATGGGCACAATACTGGCCATCATCAGCCTGGGCTCAATCACGTTATACATTGCAAAGAGATGGAAGAGGAAGAACTACCATCACTCCTTAAAGAAGTACATGCAGAAAACCTCCTCCATCCCCCTAAACGAACTCTATCCTCCCCTCATTAACTTATGGGAGGCAGACAGTGAAAAGGACAAGGACGGTTCTTCAGACACTAAGCCAACGCAGGTGGACACAACAAGAAGTTATTACATGTGGTGAAGCTTACAAGACATTTTTTCTTCTTTAGAGCACAAAGACACATCTTTGCTTATTTGTGCATAAAAAAGACATGGATTTCCTTTTTTCTGCTTTGCTTTACTGCAAGCAACTATTCAGACTGACTTTTTCGTAGAGTGTATTGCCTTTTCCTCTTCTTTGACTTTCAATATGGCAGCTTTGTTTAGCTTCCGAGACATGTTAGTAGCTGTGCTTTTTCTTTTTGTTCATTATATTTTGATAGCACAGCATAGATATTGTCAAGGATTGACTTTGGGTCGATTGATGCTGTAGCACTATATCTGATCTGATATTGATATGTCTTTGGCAGTATTCATAGAGAATGCATTGTTTCTTTCTCTCTTTCGTAAGACAGTTTAACTGTTGTGCACTGAAATATATTAACAAATTTGTCTTTGGACTCCAGTGTAAGCTGACAAGGTGAGTTTAGACTTGATACACTGTCTATTGAAAAACGTTAGCAATTGTTCTGTAATGTTGTATCAACTATAATTTGAACATTTTGGATTTTCTCAAAAGTAATTTTTGATTTAGAAGTTAACTTTGCAGATTAAAGAATTGTAAACCAGCAATAGAAATGTGAATGTTAAATAATTAGTTAGTAGAAAAATGCTTTTTTAAATTACTCAGATTCTTCTTTTTTTTTAATTGGGTAGAATCTGTTAATCACTTAATTTTGTTGTAATTTACACATGCAAAATATGTTGCATATTACAGCGCAAACAAAAATAAAATACAGTTTTGTTCAGATATTTTTTATACAATGATTTTCAAGTCGAGTGTCATTATTCTAATTTCCTGTTCTATCTTTCATTCCTATTCTATCTCCCCCTATTCCCCCTTCTTTTTAAGTAAACGAGTGACTCATTTTGGTCTTGATGTTAAAGATCTTAAGATGTTATAAAACCTTAATAGCAATAAAGCGATAAGGTCAAGGAATGCAATTACAAAAAATATGATTAAAGTTATTGCCACCAAGTTCTTGCAAGGACAAATTATGGGATGTTTATTTTATCGCAGGATTTGTGTGTGTGTGTGTGTGTGTGTGTGTGTGTGTGTGTGTGTGTGTGTGTGTGTGTGTGTGATCATTTATGTTAATAAAAAATAATTAATTTATTAGTGTTTTATGTAAAATGGCCACATGTTGCAGTATAGAGACAGAAAATCATAGAAGAAAAGAGTAAATGAACCAAAACCAAAGAAGGTTGTGATTAGGGGTAATGTGGATAATTAACCAGTCTCCATTGGCACATGCAGCCCAGAGTGTTCAGCTTGGCTTTAATCAGCCAAATTCTAAGTCTCTTGCTAATATCAAACATTCACAGGCATCACTGTCTGAATTACCTAAGGAGAGTCATAAATCCAAAGAATTCCCCAAAACAACATTAAAGGGGTATATTGAGCCCCTGAATCATCGCTCATGTCTCTTTGACATACAGTACCCCTCCAATGGGAAATTATGACTTCACCCATTAATTTTAATATCTGTCTTTGTCAGAGAATCCTCCTATTGGTTTGTATTATGCAACTTGCATCTCATGTCAAGATAATAGTAAATTGTTCTTGAATGTTTGCATCATATTTGCTCAGATCAGCTCATAGCTAAGCATGTCTTTTTTATACAGAAGTTTAGGAAGACATGATATTGACATTTCTGATCTGAAAAATGTGAAAATGACTGGAATTAAAATGAAAAATTGTCTTAGATAAGACTGAATATGTCTTTGAAAGTGAATGTTTCTATGTAGAAAGTGAAAGTCAGGGCAAAAAAAAAAAAAATCACAAATCTGGCCTACAGACTAGAAACTGATGCAATAAGTTTTATGTTCACTGTAAAAAGTGATGAGTTGACTTAACTTAAAAAAATCGAGGAAACCTGTTGCCTTAAAATTATTAAGTAAATAATAATAAAAAAAAGTTAAGTGAACTTATTTTTTAAAATTATTATTTACTTAATAATTTTAAGGCAAAGGGTTTCCTCAAACTGTAAAATGTGGTAAGTTGACTTAACTTGAGGAACAAAAATTGAGGAAATCCGTTGCCTTAAAATGACTAAGTAAATAATAATAATAATAAAAGGTAAGTGAACTTGACAATTCACTTAACTTATTGTTTGAATGATAATTTACTTAAAAATTTTAAGGCAACGGGTTTCCTCAATCTTTTTAAGTTAAGTCAACTTAAATCACAATCACTTTTTACTAATGAATATAATTATGTTGATGGGAAATATCATCTTTTATCTTTATTCTCTGACTGAGAAGGCATTTTCTGGAAATATCTTATATCAGTGAAATTAGACTCTCATCTTTGGTGTCAAGGATCCTTACTATATATTGTATCATATTCAAGCACAAATGAACTCTCTATACAAAACCACTATAAAAAGTGATAAGTTGACTTAACTTAAAACAATTGAGGAAACTCGTTGCCCTAAAATGATTAAGTAAATAATAATTTATAATAAAAAAAAAAAGTTAAGTGAATTGTCAAGTTTCCTTGTTTCCTCAATTTTTTTTTTAAGTTAAGTCAACTTATCACTTTTTTTTTTTTTACAGTGAGGTTGATAGAATACCTTATTTCACTGGTCTCTGGAAAAGGCTTCTTGATTCTGGTTGTTCATTCGTGGCATCCAGCGATAATATTTCCTAATATTCATCATCTAAATTTGCCTATAGAAAACCCTCTTGCAGGCAACTGAAACCGGCTCTAGTTTGTCGTCTCTTGTATCACTCCGCAGACTCGCTCACTCTTGTTTCATGCAAATGCAACTGGCACCATATTGTGTCAGTTATCGACTGTAGTGAAATTGACCTCATCTGACTTCCATATTAGTATTAGCCTACTGTAATTTTATTGTAGAGCTCATCTTTTTTCAAGGACAATTGTTTTGTACACACTGTAATGGACCTTTTTTCTTAGTGAAAACTTTAAGATACTATACAGGTAAAATAATTTCTATTCATCAATATTAAATGTTTACATATTTATTAGTGAGTAGTTATGCAATAAGCTGAATAATGTACAGTCAGCTGGTCATTATCCCAGATGCTTGGATGCATTTACCAATAATTAAGGAAAAACACGAAATGAATCAGTCAAATAATTCAACTGCCAGGTATAGAAGAAAGAGACTATACCGCTCTTACAGTTTATCATAATTTCTTTATGACCAAAGAAACTTTTATCAGCAATTACCAGTTCATTTCATTTCAGAGAGAAAACCTCTTTCTAATGAAGCAATTTTGCCTCTTCAGGGACCTAACCTATACCACTTTCATGGGCCAAGACTGAAAGATTTGCTAGAGACTCAATACGTTGAGCCAGGTGAAAAGGACTCTGAGGAATAATTATGAATCACCCACACATAGAGCTAAGGATTTGCCAAAGAATTAAACTGGAGGAGGTTCCTCCTTGGGCTGTTCAGGTATTTAATTGGTTTCTGTCAGCTACCCCTGACTTCATGCCAAGTGCTCTGCTCTCATACTGACAGGAAGTAATGCAATGCAATAGACTCAGTAAAAAAAAAAAAATAGAATCATTAGCGAAATACCTAGCAATATTGGCTAAAGTGTGATATTTATTGTAGACATATATTAAAGAGAATTCAATGGCAGGTCTTTTTTTGGAAGACTTTTTTCAGAAGACTTTTTTTGGTTTGTACCACAATCAGGAGAGTTGCAGCAGTAATAGGCCTTCAAGTACTGTAAAAAATATATTTTTAGAAGATATAAATAAAACCAAGATTATTGGAGTACGTTTTACAAGAACATTCTACTTGAGTCTTTTTACTTAAAAATGTTAGTTTTCATTTTGTTGTAATAATTTGTGAAATTTCCTAGCAATTTAGTAAAACCTACACCATAATTGTTAACTCATAGGCAATCATGTGCACTATCATCAGGTCTAGACAGAAAACCTCTAATTGACAGGTCATCCAGACTGCTGCTCCTCAGTGTTGACAAAAGGGGAAGATGTTTGTGATACAGCTGAGGCTGTGAAATCACCCCAGGGAATCCCTTATTGATCTGACACAACTGCATTGATTTTGTTTTTAAAAGGCCAGTTTGAAGAGACACATTATTTCGGCTGAATCCTGAATATTAGTGGACGGTTTTCAGGATACCACTTTTGGTTTGGTACATATTCTTCAGTTTACTATCTCCTCTGTGTTGATAATAATCAATGTATACTTCTATAATATCATATAACATCTAATTATGATGATTATATCATGAGCATGGCATTATGAATGAGTTGTGCATATAAAATGCATTGAATTTGCACTTGCATCATGCTAATAGCCGTAGAGATAGGTCATCGCAGTCACAGCTGTTGGTTAAGGAGCATAAGAGATGGTTCACTGGAGCTGGAATAAATTAAATGACCTTTTATGCTCCTCCAACAAGATTTTTCCATTAGGACATCTCCATTTATTGTACCCAGCCTGCTGTCTGGTGGGATCTCTTACGTAAATTGGCTTATAAATGAAGATATCTATTTGCTTGAGGTGGATCTACCAGCAAGTGTTCTTGACCTGTTGACCATAGATTATTGCCACTGTTTTAAGATTCTAAAAGATTAGAATGGAGTCCAGTTATAAGGTGGAAGGATGTAATCTTATTTTGTAAATATTAAAAGTGTCCATCCTGCAATGGATGGTGTTGACATTTGAAAGGGTTGTGAAGGAAAAGATACTAGAAATCTTGCTGAATGTCATGGATTCTTCTAGCAGAGTTCAAATCTTGATCTTATGGTCTTTAGAAGGTGTGGGTCTGGGCCGCCTTCTTTCTTTCTTTTTTTTAGTCTTGTTCTTTTATAAAGCCTTTAAATTCTATTTCTTTCAAATGTATAACCAATATGCATGCTTTTCATTTGCTAAAATTAGATTTTGTTTTGTTTACAATTTGTTTTTCTTTAGAAAATGTACAAAAGGTGTTCTGAAAAAGATCAAATTTAAAATAAAATAAAATAAAGTGTTAAATAGAAAGCAGGGCCACTAAAGAACCATTTTTGGTTCCCCAAAGAATCATTCCATGGACAGCTCTAAACAGAACTATTTTATTTTATTTTATTTCATTAATTTATTATATTTCATTTTATTTTTTGCCGCATTTAAAATTCTGAAAGTAATAATGAAAATTTGCTGAAAATGTACTCTTTTCTCTTCACTAGACATTAGCTGATGCACTGGAGTCACATGGATTGCTTGTGGATTATTGGGATGTTTTTATCAGCTGTTTGGAATCTCATTCTGACGGCACCCATTCACTGCATTACAGACAATCCATTAGTTATGTATTGCTACAGTTCTCCAAATTTCTTCCTATTATCAAACACGTCTAATGGCCTGGCAGTAAACTTTAGAAAATATTAATTTTTGGTTGAGCTATTCCAAGTAATCACTGAATGTATTTAATTGAATTGTCTGAAGCAGATTTTAATCAGATTATCAGATCAGCATTGAAAGACCAGTATGGCTGCAGTTGCTCTTTACAGTCAATCTTTATTCTGCAGACGTGCTGAAATTCAGTCTGCAGGAATCTGCTGTATGTCCCCTCCCGGCGGTCCTGTTTCTGCGGCAACCCGCCATTTCTCTACCTGCCAAAACTGGCAGTGGCGTCTGTGAGATGCCTCCAGGCACTCAGACAGAAATATCACTGACAAGGTCAACTCCCTGCAGGCAAAGAGCTGCAAAAAACACCTTGTAGCCTCTCAGAGGTGTAAAAAAAAAAAGTCTTCAGTGTGAAGCGACTGAATATTGATGGCAAATTAACCATGATAGCATCTGCCGTAATCGTTTCTGCATGCATCCGAAGAGGAATCTGACATGTACAGCAACGTTTCATACTGTCAGATGCAGAAGAATCATGCCTCTAAACAGAGTTTTGAGCCTAGTGTGGAATTTAAATGCAACTTCCAGAAATATGCATCATGTTGTGGTTTTTTAGACTACATGTGGAAAAATACTGGACTTTCTGAAGGTGTTGCAGACTATTCTTGTACCACCATATCCCACAGTGTCTCCACACTAGATATGTCAGTTCCATAAAAGTTGGTAATCAACACCCAATTATCACCTAAGAATATAGATAGAATTTTAAAAAATGATACATTTCTCAAGTAGGCAACTGTTGAAATCACATTACTGAAAACATGTTTCTTCCGATAAGGCAGTCGTTATGCACAACCTGAAGTTAGTTATTAAAGATACTGTTTAGGAAATGGAAGACCCATGGGTTGACCCAGGTCAAATTAAAGCCGAGTGGAGCTTTAGTGACCTCCCTTGTGCCATGGATCACAGTAAGTAAAAAACATTGCTCATCAAACTAGCCCATAGCCACCACCTCTAGCTGTGAGAAATTAATCAAAATTTAATCTCCCCTCACAGTGTGTGGGAAGCCAAGCCTCTGTGCTTTGCTTGACATCTTCAATTTGGCTTATGAAAATAAAAAAATACTCTTGAAAGCAGCCCTGAATCCACATTAGACCCTTACGGAAACTGGTCATCTGGGTAAAAATGTTGTTGCATAATGATCATTGCAAGAATGTTTTGTCTGATAATATACTTTGTTTCACACAGCTTATTTGTTTAAATTATCTCAAGCAATGCCCTCAAAATGACTAGCTTTTTAAATAGAATCTGTTTTTTTTTCCAAACGATGAAACTGTCCTACTTTGAAAAAAGGCTTGTTTACCAAGCCAATCACCCACACGGTCGCAGCAGCCATTTTTAGACCTCAATTAATCTTTTTTGGAGGGCTTCTGAGTGGGGAAAAATAGTGCACTTTCAATTCCCTTTTAAGTTTACAGGTACCGCAGCTCCTGCATTGTAAACACTTTAAATGGGTTATTAGCATTAAGTGCCATAAAGATAAATAGTAAGTGGTTTCATTTTGTGGCCTATTAAACAGATGGGAGCATGTATGTCTCTTTGCTGAACAAAGACATATTGTTCATAATAAAGTATAGAAGTTGCACTCTCAATTTGCATAAAATAGTGAGATGCCCTGCAAAAAGCGAATCTTTAAGAAACTACTGTATATTTTATAAGATGGTAATGTATTATGTTCATTAAAAGCTGAGTGTCCTGTCTGCTTAGGCACTTGTGAATTTTAATAAGTTAACTTGTTCCCATTTATATCTAAAAAATATCTTAATTTAAGCTCATTTTAGGGCATGAAAGTACACTGTAAAAAGTGAAAGTTGACTTAACTTAAAAAAATTGAGGAAACCCATTGCCTTGCCTTAAAATGATTAAGTACATAATAATTTTTAAAAAAAGTTAAGTGAACTTGACAATTCAATTAACTTATTTTTTTTTAATTTTCATGTACTTAAAAATTAAGGCAACGGGTTTCCTCAATTTTTTAAGTTAAGTCAACTTATCACTTTTTACAGTGTAAGTAGAATTGTTTCTTTTTGTAAATTTACGGGGTTTTTTTGCTTTCTCAGAAGCTGTCTGTCCTTTGATTTCGCTTTTTTATGTGAGCTTTATTTTGAGCATCAGTGTTGCATAAGGGTCAAGAGCTTTCTGTTTTTGTTGTTTGTTTAACATCTTTTTTGAAAGACAGACTGAGAATGGAGACAGTGACAGAGAGATGGAGCGAGGGACTTCTCTAACCCATGTGTCAACATAACCTCTGCTACGATGAAAGGGTGAGGATGAAAGGGTGGGTTTGGTATTACTCAACAGCGGACACTGACTGCGAGAGTTTCATCTTTACAGAGTGATGTTTATTCTGTTGCAGTGGGACTTCACACTCATACTGCGGACCTCCATGACTCCCTGCAGAGTGCACCTGTCCTTCTCTCTCTGTCTTTCTGTCTCATGACAGTCCATCTGTGCTTTGTACCTAACAACGCCCTTTAGTTGTGAGTATATTCACACAGCACAGTCGTGAGTGCCTGCAGCTCTACTTTATAGTTTTATAAACTACATACAATATACTATATATTTATACACTATATATTATAAATATTATTGTAGGGTTAGTAAATTGTGCTTTGTTTTTTTGCAAGAATTTTATACTTTCATTCAGCAAGGATGCATTAAATTGATCAAAGTGACAGCAAAGACATTTATAATGAAATAAATAAATAAATAAATATAATATTAAAAAATATGTAAAAATTCTGATAAATGCTATTCTTCTGAACTGTCTATTCATCAAAAATGAAAAATTGTATTACAATTTCTACCGAAAAAAAAAAAAAAAATTACACAGCACATTGGTTTTACTTTTGGTGATAAGAAATGTTTCTTGAGGACCAAATCAGCATATTAGAATGATTTCTGAAGGATCATGTGATGCTGAAACTTCTGAAAATTCAGCGTTGCCATCACAAATGACATTTTAAAATATAAGAAAGCAGCTAATTTAAATTGTTATATTATTCCATATTGCTATAAATAAAACCTATCAGCCTATTTATCAGCCTATCATTTTCTGTTTTAACATTTTATTCCTGTGAATGTTTCCAGCTGTGAGGATGAAGTGATAGGAGTTAAAAATAAATGCGAGAAACAAAATCTCACAGATGTCTTCAACAAAAAATATTCCAGCATTTTAATTATCTGTTAAATGTATGAATTGTATGCTGTGATTTTGCACTAGAAGAGATTTCTCTTAGGACCTAATTAACAGTTTCAATTGGCTTGCGGTGTGTTTTTAGTTTCCAAGCCAGTACTCTGAGATTAATCAGGCATTTGTCTGTACTCTACCCCGATACAGCTCAAACCCCTTTTTACATTTCAAATGAGAAAAAATACGCATTTGAGACTTTTTGAACCGTGTTCATTTGATGCATTCATGCTGAATTTGATCCTGTCACAAGCCACATTTAAGCAAAATATTTCATTTTTATCTCCAGATCTGCACATAATGAGCATTGCTTAGCTGGAACAGATGCTTCTTGCATTCTTGCATTGACATGTGAAGACAGCTCTGATGAATGGATGTGGCCTGTTAGAGCACAGATGATTTGACCATGGCAGATTCTCACGTCCTGCTCAAACGAGACGATGATGTTCCTGTGATATCTGCGGAACAACTTGATTATGGGATGAAGGGAACCTCTGGCCCTTATCAGGTGTCCCTGGACAATAAAAGTGCCACGTTACAGAGAAAAGCCATCAATCCTCACCTCTCGCTTCCAGTCGTCTCTATCTCCACTGCGAGTAGCTATATCTGCTCCCACCCTCAATGCAGTATTTATGGGTTAAAGGACAGCATCAAAGGCAGCCCCACTCCATCACACTTCTCTTGACCTAATTTCTGCAGAAATGGTGATGTTTAAAGGAAGAAAGGCCTCTCTTAGAGGTTTGCTTCTTCTTTTTTTAACATTTCTGGTTTCTTTTACCTTTTGTGTGACTGAGGATGAAAATATTAGCTATTAAGTGTGCTAATATGTGTTTTACAGACAGAAAGTGAATTCTGCTCATACCTGACGTAGCGCATGTTTCAGAGGAGGAAACATTTGCAGTATCAGCATTCCCTGACATCCCAGTAAGTGTTTATGTGTGACCGTATATTGACTTTGACTCTAGCCTCCCCTCACAATCCCTAACGCCACCCTTCTTCCTAAACCCTGATTTAAAGGTATAGTTCATCCAAAAATGACTTCTGTCAATCATTTGCATCATTTACATTACTTTATTTTTTGGAACAACAAAAACGCACTGGTTTTTCTGTGTGCACTCTCTTAAAAAAATAAAGGTGCTTCACGATGCCATAGAAGAACCTTTTTGTCTAAATGGTTCCATAAAGAACCGGTAACATCTGAAGAACCTTTCTGTTTTAGAAAAGGTTCTTTGTGGCAAAAGAAGGTTCTCCAGATTATAAAAAGGTTAGAAAGAGATGGTTCTTTAAAGAACCTTTGACTGAATGGTTCTTTGTGGAACCAAAAATGGATCTTCTATGGCAACGCTGTGAAGAACCTTTTAAGCACTTTTATTTTTAAGAGTGCATGGCTAGGTTTCATATGCTTAAGAACAAATCGGATGTGATATTTTAGTGGATTAAGAAAAATCCATCATATGACTT
The DNA here is from genome assembly GCA_036784905.1 of Acrossocheilus fasciatus. Lineage (NCBI taxonomy): Eukaryota > Metazoa > Chordata > Actinopteri > Cypriniformes > Cyprinidae > Acrossocheilus > Acrossocheilus fasciatus. The sequence goes on along the minus strand of CM071943.1, from coordinate 25,489,238 downwards.
CACACTGTTTTCATGATGTTTATTTGGAGCTTGACAGCACCCATGTCTATTTCCTTTCATTAGTGCAGTGCCATTCTTTCTAATATCTTATCTTGTGTGCTCAAACAGCTCAAAGTTATATGGGAAGATATGAGGGTGAGTAAATAATGACAGAATTTTCATTTTCGGGTGAAATAACCCATTATGCAGTAAATTCAGAAACAACCAATAAAACCTTTTAATATATATATATTTTTTTTATTGAAATAAAGTTAAATAAAATAAAATTTAAATGTTAGGTGAAAAACTTAAAAGCAAATGACAAAATTACTTTAAAAAGTGAGCTGAAATTAAAATAAAAAAGTTAAAATCTATAGACAAAAAAAAAGATTAATAATATAATAAATGTAATTAGTGAATTTGGGTATGAAATGACTGAATATACTGTGTGATATGCATAAATACTTTAGTCAGATGATGTGTATGTGCAAATTAAACATTGATTCATATTGTTACATTGTGCTATATTGTTATATTACACACATATATTGGTTTGCCAATTAGACAGTTTGGTTGTAACAGGATGATAGATGATGAAATAAGGCAGGCTGTGGAATTTTGCAGCTGCGTTCTGTTGTTCTCATTGACGGCATCACATTAATTGAGGAACCACAGCTGAGCAAATACACAACGGTGAGGAAAATATTACTTTGCTTTCCTGCATTTTTTTTTAAACTCATTTTGATAAGTCTGCTAGAATACATCAATTTAAAAAAAAAAAAAACAAACAAACAAACAAAAAAAAAACTGTTGCTCATATGAGAATCCATTCTGTTGTGCACGAGCCCCAGCCTAATAAAGTGGTCTAGTAAATAAGATCCAGAAAATATTTTAATGCAAAACAACAAAAAACCCCCCCCAAAAACCAAGGCTATTTAGGGCTTTCCTAAATGTGTTATGTTGACAGAAAAATCTTTAGAATTCACTTGCTTCGGATTAAGCCATCAGTCTTGTGAAAGAAAAAGAAGAAGGGAAGAAATGTTTCAAGATCTTTGTAGTTTTATCACAGTTAATCCCACAGAGTTATTCAAAGATGGAGGGGGATAAAGCTCTGGAATCCTTGAGATGTTCAGAAAAAAGGAGTGAAATGAAGAAAACCAGGCAGGCAGTGAATGTTAACCAATGATTTGCAAGATATGCACCCTAGAGGGAAACATATGTGTGTGTGTTGCAGATGAATCTCTGTTTTCTGGCTGATTGGGCACCCCTGGGTTTGTTTCTCACTCGACCCAGACAGGGGGCCCTGATAACAGTAATTATGCTGCCACAGCATTGGACCCCTCTGGTGAAGATGATGTTGAATTACTACATCTGACTGCAGGTAACATCCTTAAAAACTTAAAATAACCCATATAGTTGACATTTTAGAAAGAATACAATACTTGCTGTGTTTTACATCCTGTTTTCTCAAGAGCTCAATGCAAACCATTTATTTATTTATTTTTTTGACAATGTGACAATCAAGTTACAAAAACAAGAAAACATTCAAGTCATTTTAAATAATGCATCTGTAAATTAGACTCATTGCAAAGTTGATTTGTTTTATAGCGTTAGGATATTGGTTGATTTACATTCGCTTGATACTGTTGTCACAATATATTCACACTGACATAATTTACATTATTTGTAACTATAGATGCGCACTCTGGGGATACTTCGAAAGTGAAGGGGATGCTCTTAACCCTTGTGCAACCTTATGGACATTTTTGTCCATTTTATTTTTTTTATAATTTTGCCTGTGTTAATGCTAACTGCATACATTTTGGCTCAGGTGTGTATTTTTATTGAAACTTTAATATTCCACCCTCATTTCCTTTAATAAATCTATTTTACACTAGGTACAAAAAATACTTCCTTTCTCAGCGCCGTTTGGACAAAAATGTCCACATCGTCCACATACCATTAAAACTGATATTTTTCATCGCAGTGCCGTTTAACTATAAAATGATGCAATTTTTGTTAATTCTATTAATTCTATTAACTATTTTTTTTTACCGGATGGTGCCATTTTTTTTTAGGTTTGGCCTACAAAGCAAATATCTGCTTTATTCCTGTTTTCTCTTCTGCATATTATAAAGCCAATTGAATAAATAATGCAGCTATAATTGTGTGGGTGTGTTGGTATGGATGTTGGAGTGTGGTTTGTATGTGTGTCATTGTATGTGTGTGCTTGTAATATTTGAGAGAGAAAAACTCTACTGTAAATCACAAATCCAACGACTGTACCAGCAGAGGTTTGCTGGCATCTAATGGGGAAAATCTGGTACTGCACCCGAACAAAATTTTACTGAAAGCTCATTTTTTGAGATATCAACCTCAAATTTGGAACACAACTTGTTTAGATTTATGGCTTTGATTTTCTAGCAGGTTTAGAGTTCAACGTGTTTCATGAAATATATATTTTACATAAAATATTGTTCATAAATCATTTTCATAAACTTAAACCTGTATAACTTTTTTTTGGTTTCACTTTTTAAACTTTTTTTTTGTACTTCATCAGTAATCTGCCATGGGTCTTCTTTAAAATGAGACCAAACTTAAGTCTGTGCTCCCAAGCTTCAAATTTTTATGACCGTTTTTTGACATGGACATTTTTGTCCACTATAGACCTATGTGTAACTTTTTTAAATTAATGTGCAAGGGTTAAATATCATTATCGCCTGAGTTATTTCAGTTTCTGTTTGCCTAGACATGATGTAGATCCTATTTAATCATTAAGAGACAGTAAAACTGTCAAAGAGGAGACAGTCTCTGAATACAGGGGTGAATGTGAGGGTTTCAGACCCTGAAAGTCTATGTGGGCTGATTTTCTATCACACTAAGGCTAACTGCCTTTGTCAAAGGTCATGAGAAGCTCACTTTCATTTTCTCCTAAGGCTGGAATCACTGAAAGAGATTGAGAGATTTATGTCTTTTCAAGCATCTTTTACAGCAACGACTGACTCACTGTCTTAAGAGTCATTCTGAGAATAAATAGTATTTTATCATCAACTTTTCTTTCTTCGTTTACCTTGAAACTGGCTAACAATTTTGAAGTAACAGCCTTGAACATATTAAGCAAATAAATCAAATTTAATCATTTAACACTTGCTGCTTCAGCACTTTGCTTCTGAAGGTCCATACATGGGCAACACTCTTCCTGCACACAAAGGCATAGTAATCTCATATATCTTTGTTTCTGTCACTCAGTTGTGCAGAGTAATGGAATTGTCCATTCTTAGAAATAACGAGGGTTCTTTTTAACCAAAGTGAACAGGAAACAGGATGTGGTTGATACTCAGAAGGAATAATACGCTGTTGCCATAATTGTGAAATGTCATTTCGCATTCAAAATCATGCATGCTAAAACCACATTTCCTGCAATTACAGTAAAAATACAGCAGACAACTGAAATACCTTTGCATTGTTTAAAAGGAAAGTACATTAATCGATTGTCTATGCAGGTTTCCTGAACTTGACAAGTCATAAAAAGACCAAAGAGCTTACTCAGCTAGATTTAAGACATGGCTATGTTAAAAAAAAAGAAAAAAAGAAATATATACACACACATATATACACACACACACACACACACACACACACACACATTATATATATATATATATATAGTATACAGTAAAATTCTGTATTAATATAGGCTACATATAATTATTGTTTATTTTTTAAACAAGAAATTAATACTTTTATTCAGCAAAGATGCGTTAAATCAACCAAAACTGACAGTGAGGACATTTATAATATTACAAAGATTTCAATACATGTTGTTCTTTTGAAAATTCTAGCCATTGAAAAAGTGGATCAGAGTTTCCACAAAAATTTGAAAGCAGCACAGCTGATAATTTTAAGAAATGTTTTTGTGGCACCAAATCAGAATATTAAAATTATTTCTGAAGGATCATATGACACTGAAGACCAAGAGTACCAGAGGAATGGCTGCTGAAAAAAGAGGAATAAATTACATTTTAAAATATATTAAAATAGAAGTGGTTATTTTAAAATGTAGATACATTTCACAATATTAGTGTTTTTATTTATTATCAAATAAATGCAGTCTTGGTGAGCATAAGAAACATTTTAAAAACAAAACAAACAGAAAATCTTATCAATCCCAGACTTGTATGCTTAATAATAATAATAAAAAATCCAAAATGACAGTCCAAAATGATGTAAAGACAGTATATAGAAAATTGTACAGTACTAAATTGAAAATAAAGTAGAAAAGTGTGAAGATTTGGTTTTCAAACAAGCTATTTTTATTTATTTATTTGATTAATTAATTAATCTATTTATTTATATTTATTTATTAATTATGTATTATTTATTATTAATTATATTTATTTATGTACTTGTTCACTACCATAACAGAGATCATAAGCCAGTGCCTGTAATGCTTAAAGTATTTATTTGGATGCACTGAATTGCCAAACCCAGTCCAGGCTGAAGGAAATTTAGCTAATTGGAATTCCTTTTGTCTGCAATAGTTGATTTATAAGTAAAAGCAACAGGCACTTAGGAAACAGCTGAATGTTCTGAATTGTCCTAATTGCTTCAGAGGAAATGCTGTCATGTGAAGAGTCACATAGTGCCCATGCAGTTGCCTAGCAGCAGAGCACTGGAAGCTGCCCCATGGAGAACACTCCGATTTACCTGCATGCTGCTGCCCAATGTATTCATTATATTTCCTCTAGAAAGGCTAATCTTTACCATAACTATAAGGTTTTTTCTGATTGAGCTAAAATTTCATTTAGATCACCAATGTGTTTGTTTTTGTTCCTTCTTCCTTCAGCTTTTCCCATTTGCAAATTATCCACATATTTCCCTTTTGTCTCTGTCCATCTGTCTCTTTCATTACAAGACACATGGATTCTTCTATTGAGTTGATTATTATGAAAACTCTAAGCTGTCACTCCTTATGTTTCAGAGGCTGAAAACCTGAGGTCTTTTGAGGGACTTCAGGAGAGTCACTGTAGGTGGGCTTTCTGAGAAGCTGAAATAATTGGCAAAAGCATAGTCACAATAATAATCAGCCTTTTAAGGTAATGAAGAGAGACAGGAAGTCTGTGAAATCCCTTTTGTTTGTGAGGCCCTGTAAAAGCAGTTAACTGACAGGGAACAGCATGACATGGTTTGTGGGTTTGAGGGTTTCATTTCGCGACAATGAGTTCACGTGTAATACGTTGGAAAAAAAAGGCGAACCCTCAAATTTTTGAGTTGTGGATTTTGAAAAAAAAATTTAGTTGTCATCTAAAACTACTTATTTATTTATTTGTTTGTTTGTGCAAGAATGAATAAATTTAGTAGCATATGAGTTAAACTATCATGTTTCTCAAAATTATAGCTTTTTCCCCTTCCATGTAACACAAAATAAGTTATAATCAAATGATATTCAAAAATTTAAAAATGCACGATGATCACTGACCGTCAAGTTCAGTTGCAATTTTATTTGGTTTATTGAAATGTTAAGGATGTAGGAGGATGCTTTCCACTTAAGGTTTATTTGTTTTATCTCGTCATGGCAAAATCTCTACATGTCCTATAAACCTCATGCATAATAATTGTGAGTATTTGACTTTATGGACTGTCATTCAAGTGAACGTATTCTACGATCAGAGCCCCCCATACAAAGCATCAAAGAACTTTGCTTCATGCATATTCTGCATAATATATGAATGTAGATCACAGCCAGAAGCTTCAGGATATTTAAAGCACAAAGGCAATAAGATGGCCACTCACGAGCCAAATACGGTTATGAGAAAGAGTGATTTCTCTTTGTTTTTGCTCTAATGGAATAACAAGAGCGATGGTGCAATCGGGGAAAAACCTCGACGATGAATGTGCAGCAGAATATGATAAAGTATTCGAGCCTGCTAATTCTGTTTCCATCTTCTCCATTTACCATTATTCCCCATATTGGCTTTAATGAAAAAGTGAGAAGATCTAATTGCACACAGTAAAGTGATTCATCTTAGTCACTTACTGAAAGTGAGAGTTCAGCCACCTCAGAGAGTTAAGCTTGTCCCCTGTACTGATGCCAGATACCCTCTAGTCATGCAAATGATGTTCCTTATTGCTGAGTATTCATAAATCGCAGCCTCTCTTAGTATGCGCTGAAAGTCACCTGCCAGCTCATTTCTATCATATCTGTACGGTTGTCGTTCCAGGCCATCATCCTCTCAGACCTCGGGTGAATAAGTGATCACTGATGGAACACATCCAATGGCTTGATACCCAACACACAGTAGCCAAATATGAGCCCTTTATAAAATAACGGAGCATATGATTGCCATGAGGACGGGAGAGACGAAAGGGATGCGAGGGGAGTCTACGCATAGAGAATGATGGAGGGTCACTGGTGCTGCAGAATGAAAATATCAGCCAGCAGAGTGACCTCTTCCCATCTGCTATCTGCAGCCACCTGAGAATTACATAGCCTTCTGTACATCAATTATCCATGACAACTCAAAAAAAAAAAAAAATGCTGCAATAGATAGTACAACAAACAAATATGACAGAACTGCAACGAAAACAAAAGAGAACAGCACCGTCAACTAGCTTTGTGTCTGTGAGGCTTTGAACGTGTCCATCAAATTTCGGTTGCATATTTTACAAAAGTATGCTAGTGAATTAAAAAAAAAAAACATTATAAAATGACAAATGACCTTAAACAATATAAACACTTGTAGAAGATTAATTTCTTCTTGCTTACTGAAGCTTCAATGCTCTCTTTAATGGGTAGTCTACGCAAAAATGAAAATTCTGTCATCATGTACTCCTCCTCATGTGATTCTCACAAAATAAGATATTCTGAAGAATGTTGGTTAGCAAAGGTTTTATGTTTAAAAAAAGAAAAAAAAAAGCCCCAATAAGACCTGAAGCTGTTTGGTTACCAAAATTCTTTCAAATGTCTTTCACATAAAGACAGAAATGCAATACAGGTTTGGAATGGCATGAGGAGTAAATGATACAGAATTTTCATTTTTGGGTGGACTGTCCCTTTAAGGCTATAATTTCTGACTAGTGGAGAACATCTGTGGATCATCCATGAATATAACAGAAAGACAGTTAACTACAATGTAGGTTTCATGAAAACGGACACGTTCTTGAGTTTACCCATGCCCTGAACAATAAAAATGATAGTGAAGTTGTTTGGTACTTGTAAATGAGGGCTTGAGATGTTGAACTGTACTCTTTTCCTCATGGGTGTGAGTAACAGATGGAGCTGGGAGACACTGATAACAGGAAGAATGATGTCACATACAGTGTGAAGCTGTCCCCTCTGCTGTTTTGGTAACACAGAAATAGCCTAACTGTGAAATACGACTAAATTTGTACATTGGTGTGCAATTTCATGTTATGAATGTTGCAAATATACGTTGTCATGATTTTAGTTTAAATTAGCTGACTTATTGAATACTGCCACCTTCTGAAGAAAATACGTTACTGCTTCATTAGAACAGTCTTTTTACACAAAGCATGTCACATAGTGTAGAAGTGGCATGTTTGCTGCGTTTCATTCAACTCGAATTTCCACCTTTCTGTTAGCGTAACAGATGGCCACTGGTCGCAGGCGAAACTGTTAATGGTAAACATAGAAGATGTGCACTTGTAAACAAATGCAAAATAAGTAAGTTAAAGTTCCTTCGTGATAATAAATGTGTTTGTTTAAAATACGGTAAATGAATCATTCTGGTGATAATTTCACATCTGCAGAACTCGTCACTTTGATATCGTGTTTGTTCGTGAATAAATCTTTTAAGCAAACGAATCATTCTTACCTCTACTGACTCTTTTTCCTGCCTCGACTGTAGTTCGAGCCAATAGCATTCGAGTGTGGGCTGTGGCGGTGCCTTTCATTGGTTAGACTCAGTACCGAACGAACGAGTCGGTGTTTTAAATGATTCGTTCATTTAAACGATTCATTCTTCAAAACACCGATTTGGAGTGGCACTGACATTTCGTTCGTGAACTATGGTCTGTTGCCCTGCTGATCGAGAGGGGGCCTTTCACATGTGAGTCAATCTTGTTCACAACAAACAGAGAAAGGAGGCGTTAGAACTGTGAATGTGTAAACCAGACATGACTTATAAAGAAATTAAAATGACGTTATTTAGACTTATTTTCTATGGCTGAAGTGACCAGAAGTTGGAGTATTGAGAAAAAAATGTATGTAAAAAGACTGATTTGATGTCATTTGTGTGGAAAACGTGTGTTTTCAATGCAGTCTGTAAGGGTGGTGCATCCATAGACGTGTAAACACTGACTACCACCATTACTGGACTTTAATTTATTTGTCACAAGGCTGTTGTAGTACCGCCTCCTACTGTGTTGAGATTAACTCTAGATTAAACATTTTGTAATTGGCTAGTTTGAAAACTTCTCTCTAGCCTATGGTCAACAAATAGTCAATCATTACTCACTCAGTACACAGGCTCTAGTATAATGCAGTTCTCAAAAGGTTTTGTCAGCTCTTTAATGAGCTTCAGAATTGCTAGGAACAGTGAGCAGGTAAGTTCTCATAAACGCAATGTGTAAAAGGCTGTGTAAGGATGGTGTTTGAAAAGGGCTCCATTGTTATGATAGAAAATGTGTATTATGTATTCATTTTGTCACTTGTTGACTACAATTGGTCATTTAGTTCTGGCTATCTTGTAAATAAGTGTTGTTGTTTTTTTTTTTAAATTTACTTTAAGCATTTTATTCTGCATAGTATGCAGCCCTAAAGATAGCATTATTTCTGATTTATATTAATTTCCAATTAATATGATAAATATTATAAATGAAATGCCATATAATACCACAATATAAAATTTAACAATATAAAAAATAACACAATATACATATTTTATGATATAATAGATGACAGGTATTTATATCATATATTACTGTCCCACAGTCCCAGCATAGGAAATTATCAGAAGTTGTTTGCCTCAATCCCAAAATGCATCAATATTTTGAGTAAATATTGAAAACATTAAATATTTTAGAGTCACCAAATCCATGGCAATGCGCCATTGTGAGTGAAATAGTGGGAGAGTAACGTATTTCAGTAATCTCTAGTGTTACCTTGTCGGATTGGTTGACCCTGCTGTATATCTACATTTGTTCACATCAGACCAAAATGATTTTAAAGGTATGAAACAAAGGAGATTAGACATCACAAGAGTGAATTTGGGTAATATTAAAGCTGTAATTTTCATGCTGTTTTGTCAGTGTGTTATACTGATGTAAGGAGCACTTAAATACTTTTTCTCATATGTTTCTTATAATTCAAACATAAAACGTTTGTTGGTCATGTTCAGTGATATTAATCTGTCTGTTTTATATCTCTTTCTCCCCTCAGGTATTAAGTGGCTCTCTTCATCTGATGTGGATAGTTTGATTGGTTTATGGCTCAGATTCTTGCTTTCTCACGTTCTCTTCACCTGCAGCACTCACTGCAGGTGAGGTTAGCATCACTGTGTTCTCGCAGTATGACGTCATTAGAAACTCGAGCCCGGGCTGTGTTTTCTGCAGCGGTTGAAGGTGTGCAGCCGGACATAGTGGTCCGCAGGTGTCTGGAGAGGCATGGAGACAAACTACTTGTGGGTGGACAGAGTTTCAACCTTATCAATAACCTTTATCTGGTGGGCTGTGGAAAGGCTGTGCTGGGGATGGCAGCAGAAGCAGAGCGGATTGTAGGAGACCATCTAATTAAAGGGGTGGTCAGTGTGCCTCATGGTATCCAGAAAACACTACGCAGTCATGGAAAAGAGTAAGAATTTTAGTGCTTTTTTAAATTACATATTTTAATGTGCCTCTGGTTAGTGAGCAGTTTATACAGCAATATCCCAGCAACTGGGACTTTCATTAGTTGATCACTAGTTGACTAATTGGTCAGTGGTTTCCCAGAAAATGTAATGATAAATGTAAATGTGAAACATTCTCATTACTGTAATGTGACAAGAAATGCATTTATTATTAATTAATGAATTATTGTTTAAATTGTACAGTTTTAAGTATGTGGTGTACCTACTTTATACTGATTTAAATAATAAATCTAGAATATCTATCTATTTATTTTTAAGAATTAGGGGAATTAGGGGTGGAATTCCTTAATTGTCATGAAATTATCACAATGCAAGAAAAATTCACTGATCCTACAAATAGGTTTCATGCTAAATATAGTCATGTAGCCCTGATGTCCAAGTTTTTAGCAAGGTTTTTTATTTTGTACAGTACAGTCTGAGTGTTACTTAAAAACTGTTTGTATTTCCGGACAGGAAAATGCTCCTTGAGAATAACAGCAGAATTACAGTGATGGAAGGAGCAAAGAACAATTTACCGGATGCAGATGCCCAGAAGTCAGCAGAGTGTATTCGAGAATTGGCCAGTGGTCTGACCGAGAAAGATCTGCTGCTCGTGCTCATCTCTGGTACTGTAGCTTATTTTCTTCACATAGAATCAGTTTTCCATTGGCAACGTGCACTACGATTCAAAAGTCTGGAACATTTTTTAAAAATTCAATAAAATACTTACTGACCCATAACATTTGAAGTGTAGTGTATTCTCTGAAAGATCTTGAAATGATTATGATTACTTTTCATGCATCTATGTACAGGTGGTGGTTCTGCTCTTTTACCTGCTCCAGCCCCACCCATGTCCTTGCAGGAGAAACAGGATGTGACACGAAAACTCGCAGCAGCAGGGGCCACAATTCAGGAGTTAAATACAGTAAGACGAGCCCTGTCATTGCTGAAGGGTGGAGGCCTTGCCCAATGTGCCAACCCAGCCCAGGTAACACTATTACATAACAAAAAAAGACATGTAAAATTGTTTCTTGAGCAATCCCCTATGGTGTTACTTGAGCATAATATTTACTCTTGACATCACATTCTCTTTAAGGTAGTGGCATTGATTCTGTCAGATGTTATTGGAGATCCTCTGGATTTAATAGCCAGCGGTCCAACAGTCAGGAGTGACTCCAAGCCAGAGGAGGTCTGGGATATCTTAAATCGTTATAAACTCTCTGGCTCTCTTCCTTCCACTGTGAAAGAGGTGCTTAAACCCCATTATGGGTCACAGGTGCAAGAACAGCAAGAAGTCGTCAAAAACCATGTTTTAAACGTTGTAATTGGCTCAAACACTATTGCTCTTGAATGTGCAAGCCGTAAGGCTGTTGCATTAGGACTTCGACCCGTCATTCTGTCTCCAGGAGTATGCGGTGACGTTTGCTCTGTTTCGCGACTATACGGGCTGCTCTCGCGTTTTGCATGCTCCCCAGAAAAGGAACCTCCTCCAGAACTCGCTACGGAGATCCTTCAGCTTGGACCAGAGGTTGGGGTAGAAAGCTGGGACTTGTGTCGCACCATGAACGTGCTCGTAGAGGAAAGGAAGGAAGGCTGGGGTGCGACCTGTCTTCTGGCTGGAGGGGAACCCACTGTGCAACTGACAGGAAAGGGCAGGGGAGGGAGGAACCAGGAGTTGGCTCTGCGGGTGGGGCTTGAGCTCAGTAGTGATGAAGTAAAGAGTGGTGCAGTGTTCCTCAGTGGAGGAACCGATGGACAGGATGGCCCCACTGACGCAGCTGGTGCCGTCACTGACGGGGAACTGATGGAAGAGGCCACGTCTCAAGGTCTGGACGTCAATGGCTTTCTCACCAATAATGATTCGTTCACATTTTTCTCACAGCTCTCTGAAGGACGACGGTTACTCATGCCTGGACTGACAGGGACCAATGTGATGGATGTGCATGTTATGCTGCTGCCACCATCAGCCCAAAAAGACTTCCAATAATTTGACTCCAGGTTGTTTTGTGTTTGGAAGCAACACAATTATGCAGGAATAATATTTTTTTTTCCTCTAAGCTAGTTCACTTTAAGATTTTTTCATGATATCACTTATTGTAACCACTAATGTTTTTTCTTCTTGTCATGAATGACTCCTGCTAGGTCCTAAACCAAAGCAAGGTGCTTTCCAATGCGTATTGTTGTACACTGACTGAAATAAAATTTACTTATGAAATAAATAACAACACTAATACACAATCAGATACAAATTGTATTTATTATTTGCACTGCAAAAAGACAGCAGTAACCTCTTGGGACAACTGTAAGAGGCACAGTTCATTTCTTTTCTTTTTTTTTTATATCTCTGTACAGTTAATTCTATTTTCTTACATCACTGAAATTAAATGTTTGATTTCTACATACAGACCAGATGACTATGTGAACATTTGGGACCTTCATTTTGACTAGTATTCTTGTCAGTTTTTGGTCAAATGATACTGTGTGAGAATGGTTCAAGTTTTGCTATTTGCTAGTTTCCAGAATTCAATCCAAATATACTAAAGGATTAAAAAAATTCAGAGCTGCTATTTATCACAGCAAACTCCTTTAATGCTCTCTCTCCAGTGCACAGCACCATTCTGTCAGGTATTGTGAGTTTTGCGTCACAGTCCATCACAGACAGCTTCATGAGTAAAACCGATACAATTGCACAAGTTATGATTATTCAGTCATCTTGAAGGAATGTAATTGCCTTTGTCCATCTTATGTGTCTGTGCTCTTAATCCAGTTGCAGGTATATCACTCACGGTGGGTTTTCATGGCATCACCAGCTGCACTTTCCCTAGAAATTTTTTTAAAATATTAGACTTGACAATGGAACAGCTGTGTTTACAGGGCTATGCATAAATCGTGTTTAGAATTTTATACTACCTTTTTAAATAATAACAGTGTTTTTTATTACAATTGAATTAAAGATCTTTTGTGCCTATCCTCAGTCTGTTTACTTCAAAAATGGGTAGCATGTGTTGTGAGGCACAAGAGAAGCTGTCAGATATAGTATCATAGTCTGAGATATGGTGAAAATGTAAGTAGGCCTACTTGTCAGTGAAATAACTCATTAGAATGTGCTACCAGCACATGATGTGGTATAACGTCAGGCTTCACTAAGCTCCTAACCCCAAAACCATAAAAATATAGTGTTGGAATCATATACTGATAAGTAGCATATATATTTCAGGACACATAACAAAATGCACAAGAGACGCTTCGGCGAATCAGTGAGTTGTTCACTCGAGGAGCGCTCCGAACAATTCGATTCGTCAGTGAATCATTCAGAAACATCCCTCTCCTTAAATCTTTCTTCTTCTTTTTTTTTTTCAATAGCCAAATTATGCGGCTTTATTCAGAATTAAAATTTGGAAATCTGTAAGCAACGATAAATTAAATTCCAAGTCTTTTGTCATGTGACTCACTCGCAACGAACGAATCGTACATGAACAACACTAGAAAAGCTGGTTACTTACCATCCGCTCATGTGAGGCGCAGCGTCAGGAGTCCCACCATTCTGTCCTCCAGTCCCTGGAGAATTATCACAAGCATATTTAATTACGACCTTTTAAAAGACGCAAAATACAGGTATATACAGTCACACAACTGTACTCAACTGTTTTTTTTGTTGTTGTTGTTTTTTTTAAGAAATCTTATTGATTAGGAGGAGCAGCATAATAGAGCACCTTTGCAAACACTCACCCTGTCTGTAATACATGTCGTTGACAGTGTTCCCGTACACTTTCCAGGCAAAGTGGATGGCTACGAGACTGATGATGAGCCAGCTGAACAGTATCTTAAACACTGCAACTCTCATGTCGTTGGCCAGCCAGTCGTCCACAAATTCGGACAGAAAGGACACCAGACTGTCAACCATACGAGACAAGAATTCAAAATCCCACGATTCCTCCATGCTGTGTTTTTTTCTATCTTACATTCTAGTGTCTGGTTTTAAACTAGACAGCCAGTGCTTTCAGAAAATATATGTAATTGAGCATCCATCTTTAAAGTAAACAAAGCTGAGGCGCTGTCTTCTTCAGCAGTTGATGTGATCATCAACCGGAGGTTTGAAAATAATCGCGGGGTCATCATCGCCATCTGTCGGCCTGGGTGAGTGTGACCGTCTATAAAATCAAAATAAATGAGCATGGCTGTTTCTTCAGCTTCAAGTATTTTTATTCACATCTTATTTTTGTGAAAACAAACAATTTTCAGATTTTTTCTTTTTATTATCAGGTTGAAAGCATCACAGTTCCTTCATAATTTATTTTGCTACTTCTCAAATATGCATTTTAAATACAGTTGGATAGTTGTTTTATATTTGTCTTAGAATTTCTAGACTACGAATATCAATTAGAACAATGGGGCGGTTTCTCGGACAGGGTTTAAATTAGGACAAGAGTAGGCTTAAAAGAATGGCTTTCTGAAATACAGATTAAGTGCAGATTACATTAATTTAAAACCAACTGTGCTAATCTGAATCAGCACGACAGAGGTTGCCTATAAAACATGGAATGAACCAAGAAAAGCTTAAAATTGTATGGAACTGAGAAGCAAATCCAAGGAAAACAATAGCAGTGGGAAAAAAGACTGCAGTTAAAAAACAAACAAACACAAAATGAACAAGGGAGAACTTTTTTTAAAGCAAGCAAAGTAAACTGCACACATCAGGGGACAAATAAATGAAAAGGAATGCATAGAAATCTCTTTGTAATGAATTATTGCATAAATTCTTGCAATCAGCTGTTGTTGTCAGTTTTGCAACATTTTTATTATTATTATTTATTGTGTTATACATAAAGCAGTTGTTTTAGAGAGAGAGAGAGAGAGAGAGAGAGAGAGAGAAAGTGGGTGAGTGAGTCATGGTCAGAACTACATTGGCTACATTTTCTTTGAAAATATGATCAAAGAAGGTTGTGAAAATATACCTGTATTTTATTTTATTTTTTTACCTTTTGATCTTTCAAAAAAGTAAATAAACCAAAGTAAAAAAAAAAAAAAAAAAAAAAATCGCATTATGAAAATAAACTTTTCTCTAATACACATTGGCCACAAATATTTGTATTTTCCAGAAATCTAAGATCTATATTCCATTCATATTTACTTTTTTTTTTTAATTTTATTTAATTTTGTACTTTATTTATTTATTTATTTATTATTATTATTATTGTTGTTGTTGTTGTTGTTTTTTTTTTACTTTTAGCACATAAGGGTGATAAGGAACATGAAATTATCCAGCCATAAATTCTGTTTCACAGTAATGTAAATATGAGGAACACAAAGGCCAAATTCCCTTTATTCGTCCATCACAATGAGAAAAAAACAAAGAATATAGTTATGATGTGCAGCAACAGATTGTTGACCTTCATAAAATATGAAGTCATGAAAATTGCAGAAAATAGAAATTCAAAAAGAAAAAAATTAAGAAAAGAGATAAAGTGTTAAAAATTTCCATCTCTGCATTAGGACAATAATTACAGATTTTCAATCAACAGCCTACAGTATATTGTCTGTGTCTATATTTTCTTAATGCAATGTGAGGAAGATAGTTTGAGTGGCCAATGACTCTCCAAGGATCACAGCTGGATAATTGCATAAAATAGTTGAGTCTTCGGGTCAGAAAGCCTAATAATGGACCGTGGCTGGCTCTTCCAACAGAACAATGATCCAAAAGAACCATCAAAATTAACACAAAAATGGGTCACTAAGCACAAAATGAAGGTTTTGCCATGGCCGTCCCAGTTCCCTGAGCTGAACCCTATAGGAAACTGAAGAGGAAAGATTATCAACATGGAGCTGGGAATCTGAAGGGTCTGGAGAGATCCTGTAGGAATGGTCTCTGCTCATGTTCTCCAAACTCATCAGGCATTACAGGTGAAGACCCATAGCTGTTAAATTAGCAAAAGGAGGTTGCAAAAAGTATTAAATAAAAGGGTGCCATTAATTGTGGCCTGTATTCTGTATTCTGTATTAGAGAAAAACACTTCTTTTAAAATTAGATTTCCCTTCACTTCCAATTTACTTCTAATAAAGGTTAGGGTTTTGTGTGCGTGTTTTTTTTTTTTTTTTTTTTAATAAAAAAAAAAGGTTAACAGTGTAGATTTACTTTCACAGGCTTCCTTGTTCATATCTACCAAGGGTGCCAATAATTTTTGATATATAAAGACTGGAAACACGTGTTGATCTGAAGTTAAACCTACACTGTAAAAAGTGATGTTGACTTAACTTAAAAAAATTGATGAAACCCGTTGCCTTATAGTAAATGATAATTAAAAAAATAAGTTAATTGAATTGTCAAGTTCACTTAACTTTTTTTTTAATTATTATTTATTTAATAATTTTAAGGCAACGGGTTATGATAAAGTAATTTCATTTATTTTGTGTAAAAAAAAAAAGAAAATAAAAATAAGAAAAAGAGAGAAAAAATGTGAGAGTGTGATGGAATATAAGAATTTGCAAGTCCACAGGACCAAAAGTGCTCATAGTCTGAATTCTGAAGTTTATTAATTTGTAGTATGGCTTTCAGCATCAAAATAAGATCAAATATTTTTCTTTTTATTCATTATCAGATTCCTGATTGAGTTTTTTTTTTTTTTTCAAAAAAAGAGAAATGAATGTTGGATGGATATATAGTTGTAGTGAAAGCATCAGGTCCAAACTGTTGGTCACAAGTGGAAAGTCTTGATTTGCAGCTTATGCACAAGTTTTATTATAATAGCTATTTGCTTATTTTACCAAAGAATGTTCTTTTTACTCTCTGAATGATTCATCGGTATTCTTGATTTATTTTAATGTGCTAAAAGAACAGCCGGAAATGTGTGTGTGTGTGTGCAGGCAAATACTAGACAAGAAATGCTATTTTAGAGCCTCTACATGCTCGCTTCTAAGAAAATTATTTGCATGAAATACTTAGAAATGCATCTAGGGGATATAGATACATAGGTAGATACCTTAAATGGACACATATGTTGAACATGTGTTATGAAAAGATGAAATAGAAGCATCCGGATTTGATTAGGGTAAAAATATTTAAAGTATTTTCCGGTGGTTGCACTCTGCAGCCGACTTTGAATGAATTTATAACTTCTTCACCATTTCTTGCAAGAAATAAATTCCCAAAAGACTTTTGTCTCATACCTTTAAAATACAAAAATTTCCACAACACACCCTATTATGAAATAAAACGTCACCATAGTAATAATCTTTAGTATTGTTTAGATGGTTTGGAGTTGAGAATGCAGTATATATTGAAACATGAGCTCAGGGAAGTGAAAGTTGGCAGCAGATGTGGTTAAAATGTCAAAGTTTTTCTTATGTCTAAGCAATTTCTATAAGCATTTTGTCCCTCAAGTCTGTCAGTTTGGCTGGTCAGTGGCAAAAAGCAAAAGTTACCATATAACCCAGCATTATCTGTAAAGTATATTAGCAGTGTTTTCATTTATATAATCCAATATCAATGCACTGATGCTACTAAATTTGTAGCTCCCTTAAAGGAGACCTATTATGACCCCTTTTACAATATACAGGTGCATCTCAATTTATTTCAGTAATTCAACTCAAATTGTGAAACTCGTGTATTAAATAAATTCAATGCACACAGACTGAAGTAGTTTAAGTCTTTGGTTCTTTTAATTGTGATGATTTTGGCTCACATTTAACAAAAACCCACCAATTAACTATCTCAACAAATTAGAATACTTCATAAGACCAATAAAAAATTAAAAAAAACATTTTTAGTGAATTGTTGGCCTTCTGGAAAGTATGTTAATTTACTGTATATGTACTCAACACTTGGTAGGGGCTCCTTTTGCTTTAATTACTGCCTCAATTCAGCGTGGCATGGAGGTGATCAGTTTGTGGCACTGCTGAAGTGGTATGGAAGTAAATTAGAATAAATTAGAATGTCGTGGAACTTTTCAATGACATTCTAATTTATTGTGGTGCACCTGTATATCTCAGGTGTCCCCAGAATGTGTCTGTGAAGTTTCTGCTCAAAATATCCCACAGATCAAAAGAGCAAAGATTATATCATTTTGAAAATACCAATTTTGAGTGGAAGCAGTAACACTGTTTTGGTGCATGTCTCTTTAAATGCAAATGAGCTCCTGCTCCCTGCCCCCTTTTCCAGAATTACCTTTACAGCTCATATCTTAGATACTCTGTGAAAATAAATGTTTGATTTTGATTATCATGTCTATTGCACTGAAATCATGCGTTTTATACCATATTAGTTTAAATTTCTGATATAGCCTACGGTTTTCTGAGCGCACACATCCAATGCATGAGCTGTCACACTGCATGCCTGCGTCCCAATGTGCATACTATCCATCCTAAATTCTATGTGATATTAGTCATTTTCAATACTATTTAGGGCAGATAGGGTGGATAGTATGCACATTGGGACGCAGGGCATGTGAGTCCGCATGAACCGGAAGTTAATGCCGACCAACTTATTTCAGTATGGCGACGTATTTCCAACTGAAACGGAATATTGAGTAGAAGGGGGGGTTTTATTTTTGCTCTCCTCCTCTCATCTCTCACTCGCAGCAAATTAACTGTTGGAGGGGCGTGGTTAAGCAAATTCTGATGTCGAACTGACGTCATTGGAGCAGGAGCGCCAACTGTTTTTTTCAGAGGATTAACTTGCACTGATTAATTATTCACCTTAAAACTAACACTATGCACTAACAAAATAAAAATTGTAAATTTGATTTCATGTGAATTTGTTCTCTGTCAAATACACACAAGTTTATGTTAAAAACACACATTAGTTACAAAAATAGTTGGTTATATCTGTGAAGGTAAAAAAAAAAAAAATTGCATGTTTATATTAGATCTGTGTGGCAGCAGCGTAATATACAGTAAATAAATCAATAAATCCACTGCTCTCTTGTCTCATCTGAGGCTCTAAATAGTGTTCTGTGCTCGTCAGTTCAGCCAAAGACAGAACAGCATGCTTGGCTCAAATGTTCACAATGCCTCGTTTTTTTCACAAGCTTGCAGTGAAAGGGTTACCAAAAAAAAAAAAAAAATTAGTAGGTTAGTTTTTTTCTTGTTTTTTTGGGTTGGTAGATGCACCTGGGACGCGATTATAGCACTTAAACACTGAAAAAAGTCAGATTTTCATGATATGTCAGTTTGAAGATTTAAAAAAAAAAAAAAAAAGAACGGATAAGCAGAAAGGTAAAAAAGAAACTGAGCAGAAGTAGGTCAACTGAGAGAACATACTCCATCTAATGTGTCATCACCTTTATTTCATTTTCTATTTTTATCTTCAAAGCTGAGTAAACTGTCTAATAAAGAGCACATTAGTGCAGAAATTTGGTTGGGAAAACACCAGTCAAAATTGAACCACTTTTCAGTTCTTTGTGTTTCTTTCTTTCCTTTTTTTTTGCTGTTATAATTCTCTACATATTTATAAGGACTTTTAAAATCCTCTTTCTCGTTTTCTTACAACCGGAAGAAGCTTTGATAACATCTACACTATGTCATGGTAACTGGAAGCTCTGCACTCTTTTCTGCAAAGAGAAAGATGCCGTTCGTTGCTGTTATCTTTCTTTTTACAGACTCATTTTCCAGTCTCAGGAACATATTTCAGTGATTTTATCCCTGTTCATTGTTTATTATCCCAATTCATTGTTTCTCAACTTATGATAAAGAGTAAAACAGAATATGCTTATTCTATGCACATGTCTAACGTACCCCCTTTTTCCTGTAAACAGCAGACCAGTAAACCAAAGAACCTCAACTACTACTCTGCCCTAAATGTGTCAGATCTACCTGTTTTCAGTACTGCTACATAAGAGTTGACTTTTCCTATATGCAAAACATTTCTGAGTCATTAGAATACATAGAGAGAAAGCAACTTAATGTGTCATTAAATTTAATTACTTAACCCAGATCAATCCAATTAATTCATACCAGACCTGATGTTGTCAAGAAGCAAATGTAAACTGTGAGATGCTTTGATCTAAAATTTAAAACAGAAATGAATCAGAAAAGCATTGCATATACATTTATTGCCATTTTACCAATCTTCCTGGTTTAATTATCGTTTCTTACACAACTGGCTCAAAATAATTTGGTAGCACTTTTTTTTTTCAAATCACTTTTTTATTATTCTTTTTTTTTCTGAAACAGCAAAGGAAATAAAATCTAATAACTAGCAGGCTTCAAGCTGTCTTCAAATAGCTTATTTCTGTAATGTATTCTGTATTAGTATAATCAAAATTTATATTTTCTCACTTCAACATTAATTAATTTTCACGACAGTATGGACAGAGTGAAACATGGAAGAAAATTATGATTTATTGATTTTAATTATTATGTTCTTGTACAGCCATTTAATATTTCCAACATGCCAAATTCATTGTAACACCTGACACTTATCTGGTGGTATTAATTTAGTTCTTTCCTAACATTTTCAAGAGAACTGTTTGTTGTCACTTTCATTTTCCTCTTTTTTTTCTTCTTCTCCTAAATGTAAATGTCTTCAATTTAGAGCATTTTTATTTCACATTTAATTTTGTAACCATTTGGCATGCACCAATCAGATTCAGAGAAATCATATCAACAGATAAAGTTAATGGCTTTTAATGAAATTCATTTAAAGGATTTTGACATTATCAACTAAAGAAAACATATAACTGTACAATCCTACATGGTTTATAATGTGGGTGAATGGAACAAACTTACAGTGGGGGAAGTTGCCTGATCATACAGGGTTGGGGTAAATGTCACCTTGTCTGTTGGGTAAGAGGTTTCAGTCGCTGTTTCCTCTCATTTGAGGTTTACGTGCAGTTCCATCTCTCTTAGACAGTATTGCTGTCATGATCTGCTACATTAAAGTCCTCTCGACTCTTCTGTGTTTACTGTTACTTCACCAAAATGGAAGCGCATCTTGTCCACCAGGTATGTATGATTATGGTTAAATACCTGTGTTTGGGATCCACTGTTGTGTCTAAAGGGATATTGGTCATGAAATAACTCATTAAAGATATTGGTTAATTTCAGGTCAAATGTTTAGTCACAATAAAAAAAGTTGTGAGCCCTGTCCACCAAAACTATTCTCCGCTAGTGTAAATCGTTACTGTGACAACTGCATTGAATGTAAAAAAGGTAAGTGCCACTGTCTTTTTTTTTCTTCCAGATCGATAGGGTTAGTAACTGAGAATGTTACTGTATAATGAATGTAATGCTATAAAATACTGTATACTGTGAGCCATTCAACTGGAGTTTAACCAAACACTGGATTTGTGGAAGGCAAAATCTGAGAAAAAGACAATATTTCAATATTTCTGTTTTCAACAATAACACACACACACTCTCTCTCTCTCTCTCTCTCTCTCTCTCTCTCTCCCCCCCTCCTCAGGTAGTAGAGAAGTCAAAAAATGCACAACTATCTCAGATGCTGAATGCAAATGTAAGGAGGGGTTTACACCCATTGATGAACAAAAACAAGAGATTTGCTTCTGCCAAAAAGGTTTTGGAATAAACCAAAGAGGTACACATATTAAATTCTACCTAACTAATTCCCATCAAATAACTAAAGTGCATCTCATTTACCCTGGACTATGTCTCTCTTCTAGGAATATGCACAGAATGTGCATTAGGCTTCTTCACAGACAAAGATGACATGAGTTGTAAAAGATGGAGAGAGTAAGTTTTTTTTTTTTTAATAGCAATAGCTGTTGTCAAAGGGAGACAATCAGGAAAAAAAAAAAGTTGAATGAATTTCAGTGATGACCCCAATGCATGTTAATCATCTCAGCGGCTTTATTTCAATGTATTAGCTCCCTCTTGTGCAAGTCTGATGATTCAGCACGAAGACGTAAAAGGGAGAGTTTAGTTGAGCATGGAAATTGTCATCATTTACTCTTCCTCATGTTATTCCAAAACTGTATGATTTTTTTATATTATTTTTTACTTTGGAGAACAAAAGTAGCTATTTTGAAGAATGTTTCACAGCTATTTTTGTACATTAAATGAAACTTTAAATGAAACTTCGTATGGGCAAGAAAAATACTAAGACATTTACCAAAATTTGAGTTATTATTTTTGCTCTTTAGGTGTAAAAGTGGGACAAAGTTCCAAGGCAACAGCACTGCTGATGTTGTCTGCAAAGATGCCTCCAAAGAGGAGACAGAAACCCCCAAAACCCCTACTACCCCATTTCAGACGACCACAATCTCTTCTACATCCACTTCAAGAACTACAGTCTCCTCTTTCAACAACCCAAAAAAAGACAACTTCAGCTTGTGTAATCTTCCTTTATTGCTTCCAGGCTTAGTAATCAGTTACAATTTGAATCTTTATTGCTAAGATTTAATTCATATTTCATTCTAGGGCTGGTTATGGCATGTGCTGTTGTTATTCTGCTGGCTGGACTCCTGTACCACAAGTGTAAAGTCACCCACTGTATTCATAACCACAAGAAAGTGGATTTTCGAAAAGGTGGAGTACCCTTTGTTTACTATACGACCACGTGTGTGTGTGTGTGTGTGTGGCTACTCTCTATTCACCCTTCCATTTATTTTTTCTAGAAAGTGTATGCAGAAAGCCTGTTGAAGAATCTGGAGAAAAGTGCCTGTCTTTGCTTGTCTAACACAGTTGTTAATGGCCTCAGTGTTTATTTTTGTAGAATATGTTGTATGCATGCAATATTAGTTGTTATATAACTAGTTACATTTCTGTTTATTGTCATTACATTTCTACTTAATAACAACACTTAAAAGGGATAGTGCACCGAAAAATAAACATTGTGTCATCGTTTACTCACCTTCATGTTGTTCCGAACCTGTATGAGTTTCTTTCTTCTGTTGAACACAAAAGAAGATATTTTGAAGAATTTTGGTACTATGGAAATCGGTGGCTACCAACAACTTTTTGGGTAGCAACATTATTCAAAACATCTTCTTTTGTGTTCAACAGAAGAAAGAAACTCCTACAGGTCTGGAACAACTTGAGGTTAAGTAAACGATGACAGTTTTCATTTTTGGGTGAACTATCTTTTTTAAAAAGCAAACATAGTCAATGTTTAATTATAATTTTCTTAAATTGTAGAAGAAACTTTTTTTATATAATTAATATTATTATTCATATTTTTAATGTTCTTCAGTGGATGTTGTCAGAATGATGTAAAAGGAGTTAAAAGTAGCTTACATTCGAGGTTGTTTAAAACCCTGTTTACACCTGTTTTGGGCAACCGGTTTGAAACATTTGGGTTCCAAAACAAAATGAGATTAATCCACATGTGATGGTGTTCAAAGTCATATTTAAACAAATTGCACTTGTAGTGTAAATGCTCATCCATTTGAATTCAGATGGCTAATTTAATATAAGCCGTGAATTGATTTCAATTCATTACTTTGAGATAGATCTACTTTGAAATCTGCCGATTAGTGAATTTGAAATAAAATCCTCAGTCGACAGCTGTAGGTAGATCGATGGTTGCTGTAACCTTATTAGAGACATTTCCATGTCGCCACAGTTGTTTACCACAGGCATACCTTGTAGTGACTCATGAATTCCTGAGACAATTATGACAAATTATGTGAGTTTCCCATATTTAGGTGGGCTAAGGACAATGTCTGAGAATCTTTCCTTTTTGTTTTTTGTTTTTGTGTGTGTAGCCTTAGATATAGAATTATAAAGATTTAATGTTGTTTCTGTGAAATGGAAATAAATGGGTTGCATAAACCAGTGACATTTTTGTAGGCAGTAATATTTGTAATATTTTATTTTCTGTTTGTTGTCATTCTGTGCAACGTGTCTGGTTATATGGTGTCTAATTTACAGCTTTAAATAAAGGACTAAATCTAACATATTGTTAATATTTTCTAGTATAAATACCAGGTTATTTTTGTTGTTGTTATATGTAATATTTTGTCACATTTTTCCTTTTATTTTTAATGATATTTGTCAATGATAATGACAGTTTATTTTTTTTAAACTCTGGTTTCAACACTCTGGTCTGAAAACTAAGACTAACATTTAAATCATGCATTTTCATCATGTGGATCTTTGTGTTTCAAGTGCACTTAGCAACCTCAGAGCTGGTATTGTCCCCTCCTACATTTATGTTTCTTCCGATAGTCGACAACGTCCCCTGCCTGTCTATAGAAACGCAAAACACAGTGAGGTTCTGGGGAGGCGACAGCTTTCGGTTGAACTTCTTCAAAATTTCCATCCACGCACAAGAACTCACGTTCCAGCCCTTGAAGCTAAATGCCGTTGTGCACCTTCCTCTTATGAAGCCACAAGGCTGTTAACAGTTTAATTTAAACCTTGCAAAAGGAAAACTTTAGAGTTTGATAAGACTTGTGAGGACTGAGCCTTTACCAACTTCTGCAAAACTATTTTTTTTGGACAAATATACCAATGAGATGTACTGAAGATAGGTTTTTATGATATTTATTTTATTTTTATCATACAATATGTGACCGTGGACTAAAAAAACAGTCATAGGTAGCACAGGTATATTTGTAGCAACAGCTAACAATACATTGTATGGGTCAAAATTATTGATTTTTCTTTTATGCCAAAAATCATTAGGACATTAAGTAAAGATCGTATTCCATGAAGATATTTTGTAAATTTCCTACCATACATATATCAAAACATAATGATTAGTAATATGCATGGCTAAGAATTTCATTTGGACAACTTTAAATGCGATTTTCTCAATATTTACATTTTTTTGCACCCTCAGATTCCAGATTTTCAAATGGTTGTATCTCAGCCAAATATTGTCCTAACAAACCATACAACAATGGAAAGCTTATTTATGTGATGTATAAATCTCAGTTTAAAAAAAAATGGTTTTGTGCACGATCCAGGGTCACATATGTGATGTGGAGATCATTTCTACATGTGTTTTCTATTCGTTTCATCCACTGCTCATACACTCATAAAAGTGATGACGTCTCATTTTGCGTCAGAGTTTGACCACCCCTGAACAGGTGAAACTTTTCTGTAGAGGATCTGAAATGAGAAGTCAAAAGTGGTTTGTTAACCACAAAAATCCCTGACAGACCAGCTCAATCCGCGAATTCCAGAAAATAATGAGGGTAGAAAACATGTGAAATACTGTAGCTTATAGAAAGTAATCTTCCACGTAAAATTCATAGAAGGATGTTCGTAGTAGCTAAATGATTCTGATATATTTTCATTTCCTCTCTTCTATTTGATGTAGCAGCACCCTCTGCAGGGCCACATGGCTGCAGATGTCAAGAACAAGATGTGCAGACAAAAATCACACTACTTCCTGATGTTGGCTGTAAGCCTGAGCTGTTTTTTTTTATTTATTTCTCTTTCTAAAACCAATTTTCTGCTCAGATAACTGGTGCTCTGCCACGCTTGCATGACCAACAGAACATTTTTGATGCAATCTTGTTGCATTAGCGGTCTGTGAGCTCCGTAATCTTGGAACTTGTTCATTTCCTTACTTCTGTTGTTCATGCGAAGGAACCACATCCTTTGCTTTCTTGTCAAAGAGCCTCACTGCCATGAAATAGAGTTCCCCTCACGTTTTTCAGTCGACTTCTTGTAATAGAGAGTAGGTTGGTGCATTCATTTGACTACAGTTGAGAATTAGCTGAAATTATGCATTTAGAGAATCTTTATTGATGTGCACCGTCAAATTTAAACCTTGATTCTACAAACAAGAACGTACAGACCCATTCTATGAAACGGACTTTGACTTTTTGGAAAGATTTTGCAAAATGTTTAACTTTTTATCAGAATGCATTTGAATTTTAAAACAAAATTAAAGAGTCTGCAATATGATTTTCTATAGTGCAAAAAACATTTATATCAAATTATCGTATTTTAATTTGAATAAATATTTTCTTTTTTAATGTGACTGATTTAGTGTGATAAATCGATTTTATTTAATGTTTTGTTTTAAACAGTATTTTAAATTAAATTTCTATGAATGGCTATATGTTCTATATGTTTCTGTATAATGTATAAAGTGTTTATAAAAATGTTATCACATTAAATTGTATTTTTAATATAATAATTTTATATTATTGTATGCTAAAGCTTGCAGCTTTTTGTGTACAACAAAAAGACTCAACACACACAAACAAAAAACAAACAAACAACAAATTCAGTATGTCTTTCATGCTTCAACTGAAATGCTTGCAATAGTTGTATTTTTCAGGGTTGAGCTGCCTGTATAATTCATGAGTATGTCAATATATGGTAACATGAACTCTGTGACGCACAGTGGGACCACACTGGATGTGACATACCTTGGCTCATCAATTTTAATAGCTTACTGAGAAAGAAGAAGCCAAAAAAAGCAGAGTGTGAACATGTCATAGTTAGATGTACTATGTGACGTTAACCTCATGCAGAGCATGTGAGATGTGACCTTTCACATAGACCACTTCAATCAGCTGCACTGAAATGGCAGGAGTTCTGCTGGGGTGTATCCTTTGCGCAAGAGACTTGTGCTCATGAAACTTGCGAGACGTCTGTTTCACCACACAGACCACCTCTTCTTTATGACATCATCATCTCTGTTTTTTTTTTTCTTCTTGCAACAACTTTTATCAAAATAGACATTCAGTTCAGAAGCCAATATCACTTTATCACTTTGATATTTTCAGATCAAGCCTCAGCCTCATTTGCTGCTTGTCAGCTGGTAAAGACAGACCCCTGACAGTAGGCAGACCCTGTACTGATTTCAAAGCAACATAGTTTTTTTTTTTGTTTTTTTTGGGGGGGTTTTACAATGCCAACTCAAACGAAGAGCTGCAGCGGTACCTTTCGGTCTTGTATTTTTGCATATTGAATCTCTTCAATAGAGATTCAGTAGAGGTTGGCTTTATAACTGTAAGTTCAGTAATGTCAGGAAACACCAAAGGTCATTCAAAGGTAAAAAAAAAAAAAAACCCTCCATAATATTCAAAGGATTTCTTACGTTATTATATTATATTATATTTAGGGCTGTCAAAGTTAACGCCTTATTAACGCAAATTCATTTTAACGGCACTAATTTTATTAACGCGCATTAAAAGCAGTGGGCATTTTCTGTTTGACCCGTGGCCTAGCCCGTAGTTGGAGAAAGGGAGATACACAGTGTTGCCAACTTAGCAACAATGCAGTGCTACCTTTAGCGACTTTTTTTCCCTTCAAAAAAGCGCCCAAACAGTTAGCCTGCGTCCCAATGTGCATACTATCCATCCTACATTCTATGTAATATTACATTAGTAATTTTCAATACAATTTAGATAGGGTGGATAGTATGCACATTGGGACGCAGGCTTAGTTTCGGAGACTCACCGGTGCAGAGGAGCAGCGCTTTCAGTTAAACACAGATATTATGTTGCTTCTCTAATTTTACATGTAAGTGTTGCCGAAATTACAGCACAGCTATTGTCTTTATCTTATGTGTAGCCTATTTGATTTCATCAGACGACGGCACGATTATCAGGATTTTTGTGCAGATTAACATCTTGGAAGGGAATGCTTTTTATGTAGTCTTAATGGGTTGCGTTTCAATCACTATTTCATATTCATTCCGTTGTCTGACAACAGAAACAGTCAAATATATTAATGAAAACCGTTTTATTGAGAATTTAGCTGGACCAAAATACAGTAGGTGGGCACAGAGAGGCAAACAAATGTAATAATAAATAATAAATGTACATTTATACAAAAATATAAACAGGTTTGTGTCAGTAAATTGCTCAGTGCAAAGAAAGAGAAGTAAGGGGAACCTCGTATTTCTTTTTTCATGTGTCTAATAGACAAGTTATTTGAAAAACATCTATGACCTTTGAAACATGTCTAGTCTTCATGCTCTATGTTGACTATAGTTTCAATAATAATAACCATACATTTGCATAAAGCATCCATATATGTCCATGCCCATGTTGATTAGAGTATTAAAAACTTGAAAAGTATACATTAGGTACATTTAGAACGAATAAAAATGTGCGATTAATTTGCGATTAATCCCGAGTTAACTCTCGCATGACCTGTAGGTGATATCAGATTTCTATAATTCAAATCCGTTAAAGAAT
Source organism: Acrossocheilus fasciatus (assembly GCA_036784905.1). Lineage (NCBI taxonomy): Eukaryota > Metazoa > Chordata > Actinopteri > Cypriniformes > Cyprinidae > Acrossocheilus > Acrossocheilus fasciatus. The sequence goes on along the minus strand of CM071943.1, from coordinate 25,461,352 downwards.
TGTTAAGCTGCATTAATTAGTTCAACCGGAACCGGGAACACTTCCCATAACACCTGATGCACTTGTTAAGAAAAATGGCATCATTCTTATTCCGAGGTCACCGTAGCCACCAGATCCAGTCTGTATCCAGATCAGCACCTAGAGACCACCTCTCAGCCTTGAATGTCAGCAAGGACCATGTCAACTAGATGAGTCCTAGAGAAAGTTCCCCTGCGAAGACCTTGTCAGCCAATGGCACAATTACTCAGCAAAGGCTATAAGAACCAGATAAGTCCTCTGACTTGTGTTGCAGCTTGGAATTAAACCACACCATGGTTTTGTCTGGCCAGAGGAGAACTGTCCCCCTGACTGAGTGTGCTTTCTCCCAAGGTTTTTTTCTCCATTTCTGTCACCGGTGTAGCTTTGGGTCCTTGCCACTGTTGCCTTTACCTTGCTTGGTTGGGGACACTTAATTTCTGGCAATTTTCGACTTGATTGCACAGACACTAATTAAAGAGGACTAAACTGAACTGGATGATGACATCACATAATCAATGATGAACTGACTTTTGTCCTCATGCATTATCGACACACTATTTTCCTGTTTAACACTGTAAAGCTGCTTTGACACAATTTGTATTGTATAAAGTGCTATATAAATAAAGGTGACTTGACTTGACAACACTGCACATTTTCCTCATCTTGTCCAATCCTCTCAACTTGCAAGACCTTATAATCTCAGGCTTTTTCCACTGAAATCTTATTAAAACCATTAAAATCACGAAAGTTCAGATGCATATGCAAACTAAAACAATGTTCGTGACTTTGTAAAAGATGGATGGATTTAGCACTGTCAGTATAGTGACATGAGGTATGAGGAGTTGATATTTGTGGGTGCGTGTTTACCTTTGAATGAAAGGTCATAGCTGACATGCAAATCTAAGCACGATTCAGCCTATTCTCTCTCATACAAAAAACAAGAACTGAAAGATTTGTATGCATTTATCAACTTTCAGTAAGAAAAGATGTTCATAGCAATAATCTTTGTTAAAATACGATTCTTATATATAAATTTGTTAATCACTATTCTTTTAAGGACAGGTCAAGCAAAAGAAAATAATATACCTAATATAATTCCACTGACGTAACAGAGAAAATGGCAATGGAACAAATCGGTAATGATAGTTTATGGAAACCGTAAAGGCCATGCATTAGAACCCCCCCCCCCCCATATTCTGTATTGACAGTATTGTTTTTAACTCTTTCAAGAATTTTAACATTTTTACCAAATTATAACACATTGTTTTCTACCATTTTTTATTTATTTTTTGGCTCTGAACATGTGGTCAGTAGATATTTGGCTATTGGTAACAGCCTGTAATACCTGTAATCTAATAGCCTATGTGGCATTTGTAACATTAGAGGAACAGGTGGACTGGTGGAAATGGGTTGTTAATGCTATTTCACATTTGCTTTAAGTAATCTTACAAATTGCAAGCAAAAAATCTCTTTCTGACTGTAACATTTTCTCAGACTGGTACAGATGTTGTCAACGGAGGTTTTAGAGATCCTTTCTGATGCTGTGGTCCTTCCTTTTACACTACGTACTATAGATTACCTCGATAACGCTGGTGACGGCAATGTTTTTATTACCCGTAGCAGAGTATGTAGGTGGTGGAGAAGTTGTATATCAGCTAGTATTTAAATACTTCTGTGACATGCCTTTCAAAACTGGTGAAGATGGTGGGTCGCTTAGGTTTCCTAGATTCTTTGAAAAGCCATGATTGCTGATGAAGTGGTTGGTCTGTGTGCACCATTGGTTGGTGAATGTGGTTTGGAGAGTTTGATTCCAGCTCATGTTGTGCATAGATTATACACTTCTTCTCTTTCTCCATCACTTCTCTTTGAATTTAAAAGTGCCGAAAGTCCACACACAAATTGTTTTTGCTGTGAATACTTAAGAATTTACAATCAGTTGCCACAGACATCACAGAAGCACACAAACTTGCCCAACGTGTTCACTCTTTACAGCCCATCTGGTGGGTCCTGGTCCAGCTGACCCCTAATATAGAGACACCACTGAAGTCATTTCATCTGCCAATTACTGCTTAAACTGTAGTGAGTACTTGTGTTTTTAGCTGATAGAGAAGGAGATTGGAGAACTTGTCCTTTCACCAGACTGGTACATACCTGTTTCCTACATGCAGCCTCATGTGATAAGATGCCACATGATTACTAGCTCGCTTGGGGATACAAATTAAGAATGTATATGACTGTTTTTCTTCTGTGGAACACAAGAGAAGATATTTTGGAAAATGTGTCAGGGTTTTCTTTTCCATATAAAAAGGCTCCAAAAGAACCTTTCAGTGAACAGACCTTCAGTGAAAAAAAATAATGTTTTTTTTTTTTGTTTGGTTTTGCTTTTTTCCCCCCAGTATGTAGAACATCTACATTATAAAGAACCTTTGTGCGATGGAAAGTTTCCATGGATGTTAAAGGTTCTTCATGGAACCACAGTTGTCTATAAAGAGCCTATATAAATGTGTACAATGAAAATTGTAAAACAAAAACAAGCTACTTCAAAACATTTTCTTTCTCTTTCACAAAAGAAAGAAAATGAGAGTTCGGAAATAACATTAGGGCGAGTAAATGTTGACAGAATTTTTATTTCTGGATTAACTATGACCCACAAACTTATGATCTCTGAAACAGTGGCCCGCTTTTTCCAAAATATTTCCTGGATATTCACATCCAGCCATAGTTTCCATGTTGACCAACAACATCAAAGACATTGTTGTCCTTAAATGGAAAAGATGACAAGATTCAAGGGGCATATATTTCTTCCTTCCCCATAAATTGCATGAAGTTTCAACTTTTACTTCCCTCTTTCCCAAAAAATAACACAAAAACACATACTTTCCAAAGAAATCCTTTTTGAACATGCCCAGTGAGATTATGGTAAGACAAAAGCTCAGTGCAGGCTGGTTGCACGTCTTTGCGTGTTTTCTCTTTCAGTCCTGGGCACATTGGTTTCGGCCCTACACGCCTCTTTATGTGGGTGTTGAGGAAACGTCACAGGATGATGTCACAGGCAGTCGACATGATAAAAGGCACATGATAAAAAATAGCAATGCTCAATCTACCACTGTGATACAATGGACATTGATAAACTCTGGTTAATGCTGTTCTGTGTTTGTGGCAGCTGGATTTTAAGTCTGGCTATAGACTGTGACTGGACCACTGAGTACGAATATGAAAAGAGATGCTGTAAAGCCTGTCCTTCAGGTAAGAGCATGATATTATTCTCAAGACTCGAAGGAACACTGTCATATGTATTCTCTGTTTGCGATTAATGCATGTAGAATGCTAAACTTTAGTGCTGTACATATTTTTTTAATCTATAATTCGAGTTACAGCTTTATTAGCACACATTAAGTTTCATTTAAACACTGTTATAGCAGATCATTGATACCTGAGGCATCATTGGTGGAACCCTCTGGAGAAAGTCAATGTTTGTTACACTGAAGTAAGATGTGAAAAGTTCTAACTTGATTTGAATGTCATTCATTGTTGTATTTTACAGGTCAGTATCCCAAAGTATCATGCTCAAAGAACAAAAGTGACAGTGTGTGTGAGACATGTTCAACAGCTGTTTTGGCTATGCACAAATGTTACTGCAATGATACTCACTTATGTTCTGGTGAGGGATGTGAACATTGTAAACCCAGGGAAAAATGCAAACCTGGACATCAGCTGAGGAGACATGGTAAAGTGTTGTCCATTATGATTGTTATTTATGAGTTCATCATATCTGTGGGTCTTTCCATGGGGATTTTTTTTTTATGGTTAAAGTGTGTAGAGGGCATGAGGGCTAAGAGACATTAACGTGGTAAAAATATTATTTGAAATACTTCAGCTGCTTTTTTCTGTTTGCTGTTTTGCCAGGCACCTTTGATTATCGTTTCACTTGTGAGCCATGTCCAAACAACACTTACAGTGATGCTGAGGACAGCACATGTAAACCCATTACAAAGTAAAGCTTTGTGTTTGCTACATTTCATTGGAGTTCTGAAAAAGAGAATGCCTTGAGATTGTTTATTAGATGATAACCAATTTTCTGAAATTAGATGTGCTGGTGGTGAAATCTTCCCGGGAAACAAGACCCACAATGCGAGATGTAGCTCTTCTGGTTTGTACTTTTTACTGCTGACATGTTCAACACATACTGTCATAGGGCTCATATGTCTGTTGACTATGGATTTCCATTCATATCCCATATTTGTAATTACAAATTAAGCCTAAAATTAATATATACCCTAAGAGTAATTTATTTCACACAGGAGACCAAGGGGCACAAAACAACGGGAGTCAGACTACTCAATCTTTCATGGTGGCCTGTTTAACAGTCACTCTGTTGACCTGCCTAGTTTTTATCATGTATACGGCTTTTAAAATTTTCAAATACAAGATGCTCACAAAAAGTAAGTTACATTTTCATGTCTGTCCAATTTCTAGTTATCTATATATAAGTCTAATACAAGTAAAGCTTTTGCAAACTCTGATTTTCACGTCTGATATAATTGTGTCTTTCCACAGTAAGCAAACCGCCGTGCACACATAGGATGGGATTTCCCTCAGATCCATGCAGTTGCAAATTATCCAAGGAGGAAGAGGGTGAGGTAAAGGAATCCAAGACAGAGCTCTTGGAAGTCCCTTGCAAGCATGATGTAAACAGCTTTCCTTAAAGGTTCTCTGCAATGTGAAGAACAATGCACAAAGGTGTTATCATCTCAGTTTCGAAAACTGATTCATATGAGGAGGAATGAGCAGAAGGTGACATGTTTCTGTTTGCTCTGATGCTAAATTTGGATTTATACAAGATGCACAACAGGAGTGATACTTCCTGTCAACTTTATATGTTACCTTGTAAGTGTAAAAACTGTTAAAAGATTCAAAGTTTTTACAAGAGCAGAGAACAGTTTGCATTATGCAATCAAGCAACGTGTGTAATTCAACATTATGTAAGGTTTCACAACAGATTTACCTTGGGGACATGGTAATGTACAGTACAGAAGAAATACCTCATAAGTATTGGACCAAAGATTAACAGACACAACAGCACGCCTTTTTAGTATTTAATGCTTCATATTTGTCTTTTTTTAATTTAATTTAATTTTTTTTTTATGATGTTCATCTGATTTTTCTTTTGTCACATGAGAACTATGAGGTAGGGTGGTTTGTTCTCTGTTTGCTTGTATGTGCTATTCCTGCTTTAATTTTATAGTTATTTCACATCTGTTAAGCACACTTATTTTTCAATGTCAATACTTTCTATAGTCCACTTTCTTTAGTTTACAGGATTGGTACATACCAAATCCATCATTTGAATACTTTTGACCATGCATTTGAAATTGTAAAATATTTTAAATATTGACACTGGTACTACATCATGCTAATAGACATGTTTTTATTGTTTTTTTTTTTTTTGTGAATATCGAAAAAACAAGTTTCAGCAATTTTTTGTATACATCTTATTTTCAATTATTAAGTTGTATTATGGTCATTGGCCAATATATAGAGTTGTAGCATTGTATTACAATGACTTTTCTTTTCAAGAAATATAAATGTATTTTATTATTGTTTATTGTACATGCTAAATATATTTTAGGATCTACATAATTTTATAAGCTGTAATGGGAACAACAACTGGGACTGGGACAACAAAATAAACACCACAATTAATAAAAAACTAATAAAACTTTACAATAACTTTCCATTTGTTCACATTAATCAGCTATATTCGTTAACATAAACTAAAAATGAAACATATTTCATCTTTTATCTTAGGCCTATTTTTATTAAAACGTGTCTGTTAATATTATTTAATGGATCTGAGCAACATGAACTAACAATGAACAGTTGTATGTTTCATCAACTAACGTTAAAGATGAATAAATAGGCTACTCTAATTTATGATACGTAGTAGGCATATTAATGGTTAATGTTAGGTAAAGTTAAAACTTTACCATAACTTGATAAAAACCCGTTAACAGCAGTAGTATATGGCTACATGCGGTTTTTACGCTGTAATGGGGACAGTACTAATGGGGACAGTACTAATTCTGACATTTAAGACACACTGGACTGAATCGCTGAAATAACTTTCCATTGGTAGGCTACTGCAGGCCTGCGCAAGAGTGGCGCAGCTTCAACTCGCATGACACACTCTGAGTTCGTAAACGTTTCACAGTCATATGACAGCGGTCAGTTCCTCCCAAACACTACGTTACGATTCTAGTGGTGAAAAACATTGCAAACAACCAAAACCAACACAGATCTGTTTAATCCAGCATCAATATGTTGGCACTCATTAACCGCCTCCTGGACTGGTTTAAGTCTCTCTTTTGGAAGGAAGAAATGGAGTTAACCCTCGTCGGGCTGCAATATTCGGGGAAAACGACGTTTGTTAACGTAATCGCGGTGAGTGTTTGCGGTTAGCTTGAGCTAGTTCAACAAATCCAAGAGACTGAATGTCAGTCCAGTACATCAGGCACTTAACACGCTTGCTTACTGATAATAGATAATGGAGCTAGGTTAACTTGAATGCACAGTATATAACATCTACTTAGAGGATGTAATTCTACGTTTTTGGGAAAGCTAACCGGCTAACATTAGCTCCCAGATGACCATCAATAATTTGATTGCGTTGTGGGTGGATTGTTTTGACCTCAGTTGACAGTTTACTAAATACACATTGTAAAATGAGCTCCATATATCACTGACGCCAAAAACTACTTGTAATAATGTCAACTCAGTTTAACCATTTGTTTTCTTGATCTCAGTTCTAGAGAGAAATTAAAATCCAACTAAAACTAACTATATGTAACTGTTATAGGTTAGTTTTATGGATGTTATGTATGCTTAAAGAGTGTTTTTGGTCATGAAAGAGCTGAGATGTAAAGAATAAATCATGCAGGAATGATTGGAGTGACATATTCCAATCCCATGCATGAGAATTTACAACCTAGTGAATTCCCAGCTTTCACTTTTAATGTTTTTTTTAATTAAAAATGTTTTAGTCAACTTCACTTTTGAGAAATATTATGATGCGAGGAACCCAGTTTTTTTTTTTTAAGAAAAAGCAGGTCTATTTTACTTGGCGCCACCATGTTGGCTTCACATGATCAGCCATGCAATTTATAGTGTTGTTATTATTAATAATATTTAAAAATAACACAACTGTCATAGGTGTACCATGTATTACTGTCCTGCAAACAGCCATACCTTTCTAGTGAAAGTACGTGGTAGCAGTCATAGCTGCATAAAACACACAAAAAACCTGAAATTGTATTAAAAATTGTCTATGGAATATGGAAGTTCTATTATAGGAACAGATAAGAGCCAGATAAATGTGAACAATGTACTGAGTGCACCTTTAAAGAAGAATGAAATTAACCAAGACTGTTTAATATTTCAGTTAATAAATCATAAGCGGATTTCATGCTCAAATATCCTGTTGCTGTTCCTTTGATGAGCGTGTTTTTTGTTGTTGAGAACTGGATATGAGATCTAGGAAGCACATGAGTCATCTTGCTTTATCTTCTCCACAACATCAGTAATCATCAATGCAGGTACCATCGATCAAAAGTGAGTTAGAGTCTTTGCACCTATACAGGCAAGACAGTGATATGCTGCTTGATACTTGTTCTGCACAAGCCTATATGTCACTAAGTTTCTAATAATACTATTTCTCTGCATTGCATTGAGTTGAATTGTTGGTGCAACAAGTGCCTTGAGTCTTAACTGGACCACATTTGAAGGCAAAAAATAAAATAAAATAATAGCATATATAACCTCTTATTCTCAAGAATGTTGCACTTGTTCTGCAAGATCATTCCTAACCCTGACCCTAATCCGATCTAAAGACAGAGCAGTGCACAAAAGTAATTGTTGTAAATAGAAAATATGGCTCAGGTATTTAAAGGTTTAGTGTAATTATAATAGTATTGTGCAATGATGAAAAAAATTCTTAAATGGTGAAGAAACAGATTTTCTGAGTTTCTCTGATGTATCTTTAATCCTTCCCCCTTAATGTGGACATAGCATCAGTTCTGATCTTTAAAGTATAGTTGCAGAATTGCAGTACGCAGTACCGTCTTTTTGATGTATTTAAAGGCACTTTATGTTTAGGAGCCGGTCTGATCGTGTCTTTAGTGCATGGTGTGGTGTGAGGGTCATTCAACCTTATTTTTATGTCTTAATGATAGCATTCTGCATAGATAGTGTTCCTTGGATGATCCAGTTTTACTCTATTATTAAGTTTCTTTGAATCAGTGTTAAAAACAGTTGTGCTGCTTAATTTTTTTTTTTTTTTTTTTTTTTGTGGAAACAAAAGAACAGAATTTATTTGAAATCAAACATTTTTATCAATGTGAAAGTAATGTATATATTTAGTGTACAGTCACCATTAAAAAGTTTGTCAATCATCTAAAAAACAAGAAAGAGATCCACCGTCTGTCTGTGTCTGCATTTTTGAATGCTGTGTTTGTGTGAGTTTAGACAATGTGGGAGTTTCTGCCATTAGTCACAAGACTCAGACTCATTTTAATGCGGTTCTTCCTGGTCAAGTGACGTCCTCATCATGTGATTTGGTGCATGAGTACACAATTAGATAATGTGCAGGTCACAGTAGTTCAGTTACATTGCTTCTTTATCTGCCTTGGTAGAAGGATAGATACTGTAAGTTTAAAATGTGTCTTTTACAGTGGTAAACTAAGAAAGCTTTTCAAATTTTATTTGTATTGCTCCAAAGGCTTAGGTGTTCAGTGTGAGCATTTACCTTGTTTGATGCCTGTATTTGTAGTTATGTCTTCTGGAATCACTTCTTTCAAACTGTTGGAGAGCACGTGTGGACTTTCTTGAAACATTTTTCAGAATGTTCCTTTCCTGAAAAGGTCTGATTGACCTTTTGATGGAGAGCTCTTTGAAGCTCAAGATCTTCTGCATGCCTGGCATGCCTATGAATCATGAGTATGCTAAAGGGAAGTCTTAAAACCTGAAGCCCCTTCTTAAGCAGTGGTGTACATATCATGTGGTTAGGAAAGTCAGATTCATCACCTAAAACTTCACGAAATATCATTTTGCATCATGTAATTTGAATATTCACCAGTTCATAGAATTTATGTTAAATGTTGAGTTGGGTCAATGCACCAAATACAGAGTTCACACAGTAAAAGAATACACTTCAGAATATAGGACTCATAAAATATTAAGCTGCCTTTTCTGATAAAATGTTGACATATTTAATAAGGACCCTGGACCACAAAACCAGTCATAAGGGTCTTTTTTTTTTAAAAATTGAGACTTATACAGTTTGTTAGGATGGCCGAGATACAACTATTTGAAAATCTGGAATCTGAGGGTGCAAGAAAATCCCCTTTAAATTTATCCAAATGAAGTTCTTACCAGTGCATATTGCTAATCAAAAATCAAGTTTTGATACATTTACAGTAGAAAATTTACAAAATATCTTGATTTTTGGCATAAAAGAACAATACACACAGTGTATTGTTGCTGCTTATGACTGGTTTTGTGGTCCAGGGTCACATATTGCTAGATGTGGAAAAGCAGACGAGGGAATTTCCCTCATCAAGGAGACCACCTCAACTCTGAATCACAGAAGGTGGTTTAAACACGTTTATTTTTTATTTAGTAAATATGAATTCCTGATTATATAGAAAGGAATGCATAATTGTTTTTATTATTATTTAATATTTTTATGGATATGTAAGGCAAACAGTGCAGATTTTAAAATTGTATATTTATTTGTTTACTTTGTGTTTTCTGACCAGGCATACTGCAGCCTAAGTTTTGATGCATCATGTAAGGAATTGTTGCCTCATAGCCTCCAGGAGAACAGTTTTTGCTGTCTTCACTCCACCATCTCTATATAGATTCTTGCTGTTTAATCATTTCAGAGCCTCAGGTGGAAATTGTATCTCCTGAGGTGACCATGTGTGAACTGGTGTCTCATTAATTGTTCAAATGGAGCAACAAGTGCAATTATGTTTTCATCAGGGCACAGAGATGCGGGAGCTTCTGCCCTGCCCTGTTTGCACCTGGTGCTCAAACAAACTCTGTCAGAAGTCTTGTTGACTTACCCAGCTCTGTCTGGATCTCTCTGAGCAGTGATGGCTGATGGTATGAAGGAGCTAGTTATCTTTACTGCTGGCTCGGTATCCTTTGTTCACTAGCTGCAAGAGCCATGCACCAGAGATGTTGACACCGCAATCTTTAGCTATTTTTTTTGTACGGTGTACTTCAGGGCAACATGCATATTCTCCACTTAGTAAACACGCTGTTAAGTAATTAGAATTCACAGAGAAGCGAGATTCAGTGTTTTAGTTTGCTTGACTGAGTGACAGAATTCATGTTCTAAAAATGAAGAATGTTATTTCCAGTTATTTCCATTGTCATTTATTGCTTTGTATTATGATACATACTGTACACTTAACAAAAAACTGAATATACTACTTATGGGAGTTGTGACCAAAATCTTATATCTCACTATGAGTAGTTTTATAGCATGGAGTAGTAAGCATCATGATATAGCTCTCTTTGCTAAAATTTCAACATTGGCATATTTTTTATTATCAGGCTGACGCAGATAATCGCTATTATTAGCCAGTGGAAGGAATTACATCTGCAGATATGATTATGCAGTCAAGAAATGAATGAGTATGTCAGAATACTGGGAGGTGGTCGTAATGTTTAGAACGTTTTACTGGCAACAGTGTGACAAAAAAGGGAGAGTTTTTATGGGGAGGGAATTTTCCCCATTAATGGAAAACCACATCAAACTAATTCAATGCAGGAGTGGTGGTCTTGTGGTTTAGATGTGCAATTCAAATAGTCCTAGCTCATTAGTGGTTATTAATGACGTGACTTATAGTACAAAAGATGAATTGCTAAATGGGATGACAGATTTCTTTTTGAGATTGAGTTGTTTGGAAAATCATGAGAAATGTGTGAACTTCTATTGCAACTGCAAAATGACACATCAATTTACAAGCTCTCAAACAGTTAACGTTTGGTGCCATGACGGTGTCGATTTGACATTTTTCTGTACAAAACTTTTACTTGGCAGTGACCTGAATTTAAGAATTTCGGTAGGTTAGTACAGTAGATGGCAATATACCACGCAGAAATTTCCTGGATTGGTTTTTGTTTAAACTTTCACTATGAATCATAGATCAAATAAATGTTTCTGATGGGAGGCCCTTAAATACCAGTGACTGCAGGCCTACGCTTACATCAACAGGAAAAAAAAATTGGGCGTCAAAACCACCAAAAAAACAAAACTGTTTAAGGTGAAATAATGAAAGCAGTTCCATGAGTTCATATCCGCTATCTCTCTTTTTTTTTATTTCCTCCAGTCAGGCCAGTTTAGCGAAGACATGATTCCAACTGTTGGGTTCAACATGAGGAAGGTCACAAAAGGCAACGTCACCATCAAGGTTTGGTCCTAATGATTAATCTTGGCTTCTTGGGATTCAGAAGAAATATAAGGTGCAAGATTATTTATAAACAATAAATACTTAAACTAACATGGGTCTGATGATTGTGCAGATCTGGGATATAGGAGGTCAGCCGAGGTTCAGGAGCATGTGGGAGCGATACTGTCGTGGGGTGAATGCAATTGTGTAAGTATTAATGCATCCATCTTCTGTGAGGCAAAGAGGACATATTCTTCATTATAAAGTAAAAAAAATGTGCATTATATCATTTCTTTTTCATTTTCTCTCAAAGGTACATGGTGGACGCAGCAGACCGGGAGAAGGTCGAAGCTTCCAGAAACGAGCTGCACAATCTTTTAGACAAGCCACAGTTACAAGGAATCCCTGTAAGCCACTTGTCCTTGTTTTTACAGCACATAATTGCTTATAATCTTCATTGCATCGGTTCTTATGAATGTTTTTGTGTTTCAGGTGTTGGTGCTTGGGAATAAGAGAGATCTACCTAATGCGTTGGATGAGAAACAGCTAATTGAAAAAATGTAAGAAGCTCTACACCACACAAGCAGTAGATGATTTTCCCCTGCTTTTTGAATTAAAGTCAACGTGGAACAAAAATGGACATTATTTATATTAAAATGTTGAATGAAAAAATGTAATAATTTGGTCATGTGGGTGGGGAAATAATTGTTAACCAGTATAGCTTTTTATACTAATCTCTCTCTAGCCAATTTGCATAAATGTTTGCCAAAATTGTGTTTCGAAGGAAGGTAGGACATCCATTCCTAAAGCTGCTGCCTTTAGTGCTACGATTGCTCTGTCTTTTACAGTCTCTGATGGCATTTTGCCAAATCATATGATGCTAATAAGATTACCTTGCCATTATAGATAACTTAATATAATTATAATGATTAGGAAATTGCATTACTGGCTCTGGCCATCTCGGTTTATTTATTTTCATCTTCATTATAAAGGAATGCTGTATTTGTGAAAATCAGTTTCGTGTGCTTTTTCACTGTTTTGTCACCACTTTTTTATGCCAGCATCAGATTGAGATTTCTTTCATGTTTTCTATGAATTGTGTGAGAATGAGATGAGTCACAATGTCTAGACAAGATTTTAACCATCAGTCATGAAATAAAAAGGTTGTGTGGCTTGGGGGGGGGGGGGGGGGGGGGGGGGGGGGGTCTCATCTCATGTTGTTGTGAGAATTACTGCCATCTGTTGGCTAAGAGTTGTAGGAGCTTCATTATTTCCTGGGAGCTCTTGTAGTAGGACTTGGTTTACAGTTTATCCTGAAATAACTCGTTGGCCTGAAATGAAGCCACACCATATAAATTGCTTTATTAATTCTGTCTCATATGCTATTTCTTTAGGAACTTGGCTGCTATTCAAGACCGGGAGATCTGCTGCTACTCTATTTCCTGCAAAGAGAAAGATAACATTGGTAAGTAATGATCCATGAGGATGAGTTGTTCTGTCTGCTGTTTGATGTTGCCAGTCTGCTTGACTTAAATGACACTGTTATGTCCCCTGAACCTCACAGACATTACACTTCAATGGCTAATCCAGCACTCAAAGTCAAGAAGAAGCTGAAAGTGTCTTCAGAGGGCTGCCCGCTCTTCATCCGCTGCCATGTTACTCTCACACCACATCTTGCTCACTTTGTGAAGCTGTACAGTTCTCCATACCGCCCCCTCACACTACCCTGCTCATCTGTTCCCATAATTCTTCACAAGCTCCTCCTCCCAACTGCATCAGTTATGTCAAAGATACATCAGTCGCTAAAAGACGCTAGCCTGCAGAATGAGTTCCTCCACCTCTTACAGCCTGCTGTCAGATGAACATTATGGATTCATGGTTTCGCAAATCCCAGCAGCTCCGGTGGTCTCCACTTGGGGTTTCCTGAACAAATGTATTTAAAAACTGAGAAGCGTTCAAACTTTAATATCGTGTTCTGCTTTTTCTTCCGATCTGTCAGGTTAAGCTCTTGAGAGCGTGTAATATCTTTTGGACTGTTGCTTTTATTTCTTTCCTTCCCCCCCCCCCCCCCCCCCCCCCCCCCCCCCCCCCCGTGGTCTTTAGATAAGAGGAGCAGTCCAGTAAATAAACAGTTCAAATGATGATTCAGAGAGATTTTTACAGAAATGAGTGTAAGTATATTTGAGAGGATGAATGTTTTGCTGGTAAAGGTTTTCATTTAGCTCAATGATGTCTTTGCATCCTGTTCATGAGCTTAGAGAGAGCGAGTAGGTGAAGTTAAAGTGCCTTGTGCAGTGTATCTGTCCCTCAAGATAAACAGTATACCAGGTGTGCCTGCCTGGAACTAGATTGGATAAAGACAGCTTACTTTGAACTGCAAGAACCGAAGGCATGCTTTTTAAGGTAGATTATTGTACTGTTGTCATTATCAGCTAAATATTTGTGAAAAGAGGCAAATGTTGGAAATCCCACTATTATCAATGCACTTTTGTAAATATGATGAACCAATAAATAGATTGTCAACATGTAGGAGGAATCTTGCATTGTGTTTGATTTTATTTTAAATTTTTTATCTGAAGTTATGGTGAATCAGGTATGTGAAGCTATATATATACATATATATACATACATACACATACACGCTATCTCCTGTTTTCAAATTTCAAGTTTGAAAGGTGCAGCGCATCTGTACATTTTGTTTAAGCTACTGCTAATTAAAACAACATTGCTATTGCTCTTCCTATTTAAGCTTAGTTCAACCTTAGTAATTGCACATTTTTATTTTCAGATTTTGATTGAACATTATTTGTTGCTATTAAATCAGTTAATGTGGTACTTTGTGTGCTTTATAGTTCATATCAGCATTTGATTGCGATGTTAACGTTATTATACTGATTCTATTTCAAATGAATTGTAAATAAAAAATGAGCAAAATTTCATCAGTATATGAAGTATTTTCATTATTTATTTGATGAAAAATTTATAAAATACTGATAAAACTATCAAATATTTTTGTTCCATTAACATAATTCAGTATTATTAATATTATTACTAGTATTAGGTAATTGTAGTAGTAGTCAGCAGTAACTAAACAGATAAGACTGCGTGTACATAGTCACACATGTGATTTTCTCATTGGCTTAGAAATGCAGGGCACGACATTTCCGCTACTTACTGCTTGTGTGATTGACGTCTTCATTAACCATTTACACTCTCCGTCATGACGTAGCCGGCGACTGGCCAATCAGCGTTGAGTATCAGGGAGGGGCTGGTTTATTGACAGGAAGTGTGTGAGAACTGAAAGCAGAGGGAAAACTGTTGACATTTGCGCTTCGATAAGTCGCGACGTCGAAGTGAATTATGACTTTTAAGGCCGACAGCAGGCAAAGATGCAATGGAGGTCAATAGTCGTGGGTCTTCTCATTTTGAGGGTACTGCTGAATTGCGCGGTGTGGCTAGTGTTTGGACTGGGACCCAGCTGGGGCTTTGACTTCCCCATCAAATTCACGTTCAACTTGAATAAGATTGAACTTCTCCAGGATGGCGAGCGAGCCACCGTCAAAACTAACGCCTGGTCGCACGATATGTACGATAACAGAAACCCTCAAGCAAAGACCTGCTCCAAGATTAGTGGGAGTTCACCAAATAAATCCTACCTCAGCTTCTTTCAGGAGAGCAGAGATGAATATGAAAGAAAGTACAGCTCCTTCCCTGACGCGCTGAAAGTCAAGATGAGGGGAATGGCCCGAGACATGTTTTATTTCGGATATGATAACTACATGAAGTTTGCCTTCCCAGAGGATGAACTGAACCCTATAGCTTGTGAAGGTCGAGGGCCTGACGTGCTCAACCCGTAAGTTATATCACCCTTCCCAAAAACGAGCATCTGTAGTGTTTCATGAAACAACACAGTCACTTTGTGCTGCATAATGTCATTATCCTTGTTCTTAGATTTCCTTTTGACGATGTAAGCTTTATTAAGTTCTCGGAAAAGAAGTAATATCTAAATATCAGTCTTTAGTTACTTTACACAGATTGTTCTGATAAAAACGTGCGTTGAATGGGAATGACATTCCTATGTCACAAAAATGTGGCTAATCAAGCTTTTTTCTCTTAGCCTTTTGATAACAGAGAGTAGAAGTTCAATTCAGTTAAATTCACATTTATATTTATAGCTCTTTTTATAGTGATCTTTTTTTCCCTCAGAGGTGACTGTTATAAATGTAACATGTATTTAAGCAGAACAAGTAAAAGCTGAAACTTTCCAAATCAGCCCCAATGTCTGTGAATACGAGACCTTTGAGGCATGGAAAAGGAGAAATGTCTCTTGTATCCGGTTCTGCCTATTTTTTGGCTTTATTTTAACCCTATCTATTTGAATAACGAACCTACATTTTCTTGTGTGTTTCTCCTAGATCAAATATCAACATCAACGATGTCCTTGGAAACTACTCTTTGACCCTCATCGACGCTCTTGATACGCTGTTGGTAAGTCAGCCTATTGTATAGATGGCTTAAGTTTAACTTTATATAAGAAACTGGTTCTGTTTCATCAGCTGAACTGCCAATAGCATAATCTTCTATTTAAAAAAAACAAAACATGAAGTCTTCAGTTTATAGTCCTAAAATCCAAAACAAAACCCTCCTTGGGTTCTAAAACTGCTAATTTATGATTTATGAGTAAAGGTCTTCGGTTTATGTAACTTGAAGAGACTTTCACATTTTGTTCTACAACATAAATTACACAGCCGTGTTTCAAAACCAGTGCTAAAATTTGTTCTGCTCATGTTTCATGAATTCTGTGTCCTTCACTACAAGAGAAGGGAGAAAAGGAGTAGCAGTTTTGATAAGTGTGTCCTGGTAAACAACCTTGAATTTATCTGAGCTTACGATTAACTTTCAGCTATCTAGAAAAACAATTATACATCAACAAAAGATATGGCTTCACCTGAACAAACCATGCATCTTGTTCCAGGACTATTAATTACAAATAATCTCAGGAATTTTTCACTTTTGTTTCACCTCAGAATAACTCAATAGTCATACATGTACATTAATAAACTATTGCTCTCATCCCTGCAGGTTCTTGGAAATGTGACAGAATTCCATCGAGCTGTTAAGCTTGTGATTGACACGGTCTCTTTTGACAAGGACTCTACCGTTCAAGTCTTTGAGGCCAACATTAGGTGCGGTAATTATCTTTAATGGATCTCTTTATTTGAGCCTGTTCAGCGGTGAACAACTGAACAGGTCAAACCCTTCATAATGCAATAATTATGCTGCTCTGCTCCTTCCTCCTGCTAAAATACATTTTAAAAAAAGTGTTTAAAACAGGATCTGTATTGTTAACTTGTTCCTTTTTCAGAATTCTAGGCAGTTTGATTTCGGCCCACATTCTGCTGACTGATTCACGGCACCCGTTTGGGGACATAGCGCTTAAAGACTATGATAATGAGCTGCTGCACCTGGCGCATGACCTGGCCGTTCGACTACTACCTGCTTTTGAGAACACTAGCACAGGCATCCCCTATCCCAGGGTCAGGCCAACTTACACAGCACGATTTTGGAGAGATGATGCTTCGTTTTTGCTTCATTTGATATTTGTGTCTCCATGTTTTGTGCAGGTGAATTTAAAGAAAGGCGTCCCTCCTGACAGCATTAATGAGACCTGTACGGCAGGGGCGGGCTCTCTGCTCGTGGAGTTTGGCATTCTGAGCCGCCTGATTGGCGACTCTACTTTTGAGTGGGTCGCCCGGCGCGCTGTTAAAGCACTTTGGAACTTGAGAAGCAATGAAACTGGGCTGTTGGGTAAGTGGTTGCTTTTTTTTGGTCTGTTTTAGTCCTATCTTAAAGGGATAGTTCACCCAAAAATGAAAATTCTGTCATTAATTACTTACCCTAATGTCGTTCCAAACCCGTAAGACTGTTCATCTTCAGAACACAAATTAAGATATTTTTGATTAAATCCGAGAGCTTTCTTACCCTGCGTATACAGCAACACAACTACCATATTCAAGGCCCAGAAAGGTAGTAAAGACATTGTTAAAATAGTCCACTGGCGCTTTTCCATTGCGTGGTACAACTCGGCACGGCATGGCTTGGTTCAGCTCTGTTTGCATTTCCACTGCAGTTTAGTACCGCTTTGGAGTGGGCGGGATTATTCATTTGTCGTTATAGTTGCGCCGCCTCTACTGCCATGACTCCTGAAAAACTTTTTCATTCCGCGTCGCTCTATCAAGCTCTCGCTGGATCTGATCCTCAGCTGTCAATGAGAGGAACATCTGTACTTGCACAACAGACAATAAAACAGCCATTTTTTGGTTGTTAAAAAAAGGTGCGCTCAATCCTTTGCTGGCTGTGCTGATTTAAATCTAGCGGGTCTGTTGTGTCTCAGTTCAGTGACTCAGGCCGTGATGATTTTCTCTGGCTAATCAGTGATCAGCAGAGTTTACATGTCACGTTTTGTTAACGGTACGGTTCGCTTGGAACCTCAACCCGAGGTGGTACTGAAAAATATACCAGGTACTGTACCTAGTGGAAAACCCCCCAAAAGTGAACCGTGCTGTACAATTCAGCTGAAAAGCGCCACATGTGACACATGTGGTTCAAGCTACAGGAATACTTTTTATGTGCAAAGAAAACAAAAATGACTTTATTCAAAAATTTCTTCTCTTCCGTGTCATTCTTCGATGCACGTTCACGAGTGTAATTTTCTTTTTTGGGTGAACTATCCCTTTAAACAATTATTTTGCTTGTATAGATCTTTTCTTTTTCTTTTGTTTTGAATCCAGTGTCTTTTATTTGTGATCACATGCCTTTGTTTGACCAGTAATGATTCTCTTGTCCATCTTCCAGGGAATGTGGTGAACATTCAGACTGGTCAATGGGTGGGAAAGCAGAGCGGTCTCGGTGCGGGCATGGACTCGTTCTATGAGTACCTCCTCAAGTCCTACATCTTGTTTGGAGAGAATGAAGACTACAGGATGTTTTCTGCAGCTTACAAGAGCATTCAGATCCACCTGAGAAGAGGGTGATTATAAACGTGTGCATCTGTGACCACAGCTGTTTGCCGCTGCAGTTTGAGCTTCCAAAGGAATTTGCTTGTGGTTGTCTAACCACCTGCAGATAAAGTGTGTCAATTGGGATCTGTGGTTGAGTGTGACATGGTTTGCAGCCAACGAATGTACTGCTTGCAATAACATTTTTATAAGCGTAATTGGATGTGTAGTTATGAGTGCATCATTCTTATTGGTTGAAGTCTGGGTTGACATTCAAGGTTGTTATTATTTTTCTATAACAGCTTAGATATGCAGAAGTTAGGCATGATGCTTTGATCTCACACTTCAGGGTGTTCATTCATGAATGATTAAACTGTTGTAAAGTTTTTGTTGGCACAACTTGTCTAAGTATGCACATTTTATTGATTTTTTTTTTTTTTTTTTTTTTTGTACTTTTTACAGAAGAGAGGCATGTAATGAAGGGGATGGCGACCCACCACTCTATGTGAATGTGAACATGTTTAATGGGCAGATCATGAACACATGGATTGACTCTCTGCAGGCATTCTTCCCTGGGCTACAGGTATGACTTCTGCTTCTCTCACTCAATCTCTCCATTGTCTTTATGTAATCTAATGATAAAATACAGCCTGTTCAAAAAGGGTCAGTACTTTTTCTTTCTTTCTTTCTTTTTTTTTAAAAAGAAATTAATATAGCATGGGTCCATTTAAATTGATTAAAAAAAAATTGATCTAAATGTAGCTTTTGAACAATAGTATAATATATGTAATTATAACTATACTTGTTTCATTCCGTACTGCAAAACATTTGAAAATATTTCAGTGTACATTGCTACTTCACTCTAGTGCATACTGACATACTGGACTTTGGATTGTTGAACTAAAGGAGACCCGCTGACAACCTTTTTTCATTCAGTTCATTTTGGTTCTAACCGGGGACACATCTCTGTTTGCTCAGGTTTTGAATGGAGATGTTGAAAATGCCATTTGCCTTCATGCCTTCTACTATGCAATCTGGAAGCGTTTTGGTGCTCTTCCGGAAAGATACAACTGGCAGCTTCAGGCCCCAGATGTTCTTTTCTATCCTTTAAGACCAGAGCTAGTAGAATCCACATACCTACTCTATCAGGTACAACCTGGTCTCATTATAACCAGATTTTTAGACTTCACAGCATTACAGTATAATTAATGATAAACTTGACTTTCTGCAGGCAACCAAGAATCCTTTTTATCTTCATGTTGGGATGGACATTCTTGAAAGCCTTGAAAAAAATACCAAAGTCAGGTATATGGTTTAAAATGGCAGAAAGTGATTTAATTGGGATGCTGGCTTGTTCTCAGAACACGTTTTGGTTATGTGCTTCTCAGGTGTGGTTATGCCACTCTCCATCATGTGGTGGATAAGTCCAAAGAAGATCGCATGGAAAGTTTCTTCCTCAGCGAAACCTGCAAATACCTTTACCTGGTCAGTTTTCTACTATTCTCCCTTTATATTTTCCTGTTCTCACTGCTTGCCTCAGTCTTTTTTAGCCATACTTTTATTTGAGAAACTACAAACATAGTCAGCCAAGTTTATCAAGTTTCATACAGCTGACATGTCCATCACTAAATGATATTTTACAATCCCTTACAGCTCTTTGATGAAGAGAACCCGCTGCACAAGTCTGAGAGTAAGTACATCTTCACTACAGAAGGCCATGTAGTGCCGATAGATCAGCGCTTCAGGGAGAAAAGTTGGGAAGAACAATTCCCTTGTGAAGAGCCTAATAATGAGCCTCCAGCCAACATGAGCAACGTAAGAAATTTATTTACTACCCAGTATCGTTCCTTTTAGTAGTGGGGATATTAATAAATGAAACCAGTCTTACTGTCTTGTATTAAAATGTAATTTGTTAAGGGGTTAAGTGTTTTTTTTTTTTTTGTTTTTTGTTTTTTCAGTCCGCTTGTCCAGATAATTATATGCTTGCTCAACTTGCCCTTTAATGATATTTCTCATTCTATGGTCAAAAAATGTTTATTTTTTTAAAATGTATTTTTTTTTAAAATAATTATCAGCCATTGACAACAATTGGCACATTTTTAAATGTGAAAATGAGCAACTCATTTTTGTGTAATGTGCTTTTTATTTTTGATAATTTAAACTTGAAACATTTAAAACATAATTCACTATGTACTTACATTGTTTAATAAAGTAGTGTGTTTGTCAGGGACATGACAGTAGATCTTGAAAGTGGTCATAGAATAAGCATGACATTTTCATTTGTCTAATAGTGTGAAAGGATTCCTGAAGAGCGACGTTACGGCCTTCCGCTAAAGAGCATATACATGAGGCAAATAGACCACATGGTGGGGCTGTCCTGACATCAGTACTGTCCCTGGACATCTCAACACATATAAACCCCCTGGAGGGGTTCAGTAACTCTCCAGTCAGAGAACTTTTCAGTCTCTTTTTGCACATGAAGTGGTCAACAAATCAACCAGTACCAGTTGTGTTTTTGGACATAAAAGTTGTCTTATATTGCTATCTATTGTCTTAATTTGGACCAGGTGTTTGGGTTTGGCTGCGTATTCAGATCACGCCAGCAAAGGTCCACAGCATAAAAAAACGAAAAACACTTTCAGGGCAGTTTTGGCTCTTCAGAATCCTAAAATCCATTGCAAAACTGCTTTTGATTCTTTGGACTGATCGATTTCTATATTGTGCAATCAAGTGTGTTACATGTTACATGTGACACTGTTACATGTTTTCTTCGGTGCCATGTTTATTGAAAGTTGATATTATAAAGGGCTTTACTGGGTTGAGATGGTATGCATGTTTCAGATTTTCTACTTAAGGAACAAGCTCTCAAATAAGCTTTATATTTTCAAAAACAGTTTTATACGCCTTACAGGAACACACACACAACAGATGGGCTTCATTTAATACAAACCTGTATTCTGAAAAAATTTTCACTTTGCAGTATGACACATTTTTTATTTTTTCATACTTTGTGCCTTGGTTTGCAAGGTGTAGAATACTGTGGCCTTTTTTTTTTTTTTTTTTTTTTTTTGCATGATTCCTCATTTCCAGTTGTACCCATTCTGTTTTTTGCTGTCAGTGTATTGTGATAAAATTGGAAAGGTTTTATGTAGCATACATGTTTGGTAAGGTTTGAAATCTCCACTCGCATGTTATTTTAACAGAACAAACCTCATAATTTGGTACATACTGTAGATACTCTCTCAATTAGGTCTGGACATCTAGTAATTAGTCTCCGTTCCTCTATTTTGTATGTAAACAAATATGCATATTAACAGTGAAATACATCAAAATTGTGACATTTATTGGACCAAATATTACATTTAACAAAAAACATGTGCCTTTAACAAATTTCACTTTTCTTCAGTCCTCAGGATCAGTAGTATGCCATAATGCAGTCTCTGATAATGCAGAGGTGATATGCATGTGCTGTGTAAGTAACATTGTTAACTCTTTTAATGTTTAATTGTTGGTGCAAATGTTTTCCGAACAAAAATAAGGGATTTAGAATGATCAGTATGATAAGAGAAGAATTAATTTCTTTGGTATTATAGATAATAATAATTTCCTTGGGGCACATACAGAGAGGACACTCTCATAAATAAGGGTTATATTTATTAAGATTTGTTTTTATCAGATGCAAGTATTATCTAATTAAAGTTGATCAGATTAATGTTAATCTGGTTGATTTCATTGTGATTTAACCTTTAGTCCAAAGAGACATAAAGGTGAATATCTACACTGTGCATTGTATCACATCAAAATTAAAACCATGACTTTGCAGAACTGTTTGACAGTCTAGCTTGATGGAGCTGCAAAATACATAAAAATGCAGTGTCTTTCACATCAGTTAGTCTTGATATTCTTAAGTGTTGTGGGTTAAACGCAATTTAAAGCATCTCTGGTTTACAATCAATCATCACAGAAAACAAATTTATTTTCGGCAATCAATAAGTTGTAGTTAAACCTCTCAACATTAATAAACTTGGATATAATGGTGTTAAAGAGGCTTCAGTTTAGCAGTTTTTATAATATACAAGTTGATAAAAATCTATATTCATAAAATGATTAATTAAAATCATTCTCAAGAAATAATATTTTTGTATATTATGTAAGTGTATATTAAACACTCAACAATCCCAGTGTGGTTTAAGTTGTTCATTGGTTTGCATCTTTTCAGGACAAACACATCAGGTTCTACATAAGCTTTATTCATTCAATTTACATTTGCAATTTACAAATGGTTTTGCAGTCAATCGTGCACTTTTAATCAATATTTGATTTTGTAATTTATACAATTCACTCAAAAATTGTGTTCTTTGTCTCTCAGCTAGCTGCTCCTGAGCTAAACAACTTATTACGTGCTATCTTTTCATCAAAGTCATCCATTGTCCATAGAGATTCTGATCATGAGACATAACATGATATAACTCCTCTGTAAATAAAACAGAACTTTGTATCCCGGTAAAGTCGGAACTTTTCTCAGTCAGCTTACAAGTATGAACTTTACACAGTAACTGCTATAAAGTATAACTGAAATATTTCATAATGTACTCTTGCATGAAGAAGCTGAAGTGCATATATGCAGGTGTTTCAGAAGAATAGTTATTTGGTTTACAGCTGCGTGAAGTGTAGTCGCAAACCTACAGGATAGATCACTGCAAAATCTATAATAGAGCCAAACACCCTTCATGTATGTGTTGTTATATATGACTTGCTGCTATGAATATGTATTAGACTCTGATGTTTAATTATGTGCAGCGTGTTTAATCAGATGTAGATCCCAACAGCAACAGTGTAATGTCTTCTTTAAGATTTAATCAATTCAGTTCCCTCGTGTGTATGTATGTGTGTGTTGCACTGGAGAATTCCTCATTACCCAGAGAGGAAAACAGGCTACAAAGGGGCAATGGGTCAGTATTGGATTTTGTCGATTAAGCTGCTCTGTAAAAGAAGAGAGACATTTTAATTATGCACATATGGAAATTCTAGTCATATTTAATATACTACAACAACATAATGCAGTGCTTTATATTAGTATTCAATATTTATGATTTTATATTATAACCACCTCTTCCCACAGATGGCTTGTTTAGAAGAGACCGCAGTCTTTAAGATTTTCTTTGATGATAATGTCTGTTACGGCATCGAACACAAACTTGACGTTCTCTGTGTCTGTGGCACAGGTCATGTGGGAGTAGATTTCTTTGATGTCTCGTCGCAAGTTCAGATCTAAGAACTGCAACTTGATGTAGTTACCAGCATCCTCAAAGGTGTTGGGACCTGAGAGAGGCATGGCATCGTAGTTTTAGCATGGTTTTGCATATCAGAAACAGAAGCCTAATAATGATATTTGTATCTTAACAGAAGTGATGTTCCATGATTGAAAATATTATCAGTTTAAATAATCAGTTTTTCTGTTTAGATGATATATGTTAAAGAATAAAGTTATATTTTTGCAGAAAAAAATGCTGTCTCACCATCATAATCAGGGAAGCACATGCTCAGATGAGCTTTCTTGATCTTCTCCACGAAGACGTCCTTCTTGTTGAGGAAGAGTACAATGGATGTGGCGGCGAAGTAACGGTGGTTACAGATACTGTTGAACAGGTGGAGACTCTCATGCATTCGGTTCTTTGGTTGGAAGGACATGGAAAAACGGTTTGTTACTAAAATGCCTCATAGTAATAGTGCATGTAAAACGTCCGGTTGGAGTTTCATCGATGGACCTACCACTTCATCATCCTCCACCAGCACCATGTCGTATGCGCTCAGAGCAGCGATGAAGATGATACAGGTCACACCTTCGAAGCAATGGATCCACTTCTTCCTCTCTGAGCGCTGACCGCCAACATCAAACATCCTGCAGACCACGAAGATCAGTTTATTGGTGTCCATTCTAACTGATCTTATTCAGTTCTTCTGACTGTTAAACTTGCTTGGAGTTTTGAGATGATGATGGCCATTAGTTGGGTTTACTTCATGCCATAGCTATCATTAAGGAGGCTGAAGGTGTACCTGAAGTTGAGGTCCTTGAAGGAGAACTGGGTCTCGATGATACCGGTGGTCTTCACTCTTGATCGCAGCACGTCCTGCTCAGTAGGGACATAGCCAGGCTTGACCAACCTCTCCAGGTCATTCAGATAGCTTGGAGATAGAGTAGGAATCAATCGACTTAATATTTCAAAGATAATTTGATTACTGATTTGATCATGGACATGAAAACCTTGCTAACTGGTATTTAATGCTTTAAAGGGTTAATTATGAGGCCATACTATCCAGCAGAGTCGTTGAGCTGGTATTCGGAGGCTCTGTCAAAGCACGCCTGGATGCCCGAGTCCTTCCACAACCTCAGGATGATATCAGACAGCTCCTTTGGCATGGTGCCTTCCTCGATGGTGTCTGCTAAGTGCATCAGCTTCCTTGCATCATCCTGCAGCAAACATGTAAATTGATGTAATAAATGATTGGTTCAATAACTCATGGCAACACATGTTTTTACGTTACTTAAATTTTTAAAAATAATTTAACTTCAACTTTTTTCAATGTTTTAACTTAATGCCGCCGTTGTAACTAAAGGTGTTTAAGCATTAACTACCGTACAAACTTTTCTAAAGTGATGATCAGTGATTGTAAATACTGTAAAATCCTTCATCATAACGTTTACATTTAGTCATTCAGCAGGCGCTTTTATTCAGTGACTTACAAATGAGGACAATGGAAGCAATCAAAATCAACAAAAGAGCAATGTGCAAGTGCTATGACAAGTCTCAGTTAGCCTAACGCAATACACGTAGCTAGTTTTTTTTTTTAAATTTATTTATTTTTTATTATATAATAAATAAAAAGAAAACAGAATAGAAAAAGAATAGTGCAAGCTAGCGTTAGAGGCCTTCTTTGCATTTTGTTAATTGTATAATAAAAAGAAAACAGATAGAATACAAAACAATAGGAAATAGAACATTCATGACCTCCCCTAATCTATTTTTAAAAATCCTTCAGTTATTAGAATTTTGTTTTGTAGTATACAAAATAATACTAATTCAGTTCAGTGTGTTACTATGAGTGAACTGTTTCAAAGCAGATCCTATACAACCTTTTTTCCATTACAGGAGCTTTAAAAAAATAAAATAAATGAACACATCCTTATAATACATTGGATACTATAGGGTGAATTTAGTAATTAATCTGGTACATCTACGCTTTGTTGTCACAATAATCAATTCAGTTACAGTTATTTTTTTTCTTTCTGTTGTACATGTATTTGAAAAATACCTGTATGCAGTTATATCTGTTGAACCTCTATCAAACAATTCATGTTTTTTTACATGCACACATATTTTAGCACACCTACTATAATGTGAGATCTTATATTTTTGCACAAGGTACCATGTTGTTTTGATCATGTCCATATGATAATCATTCAGTACCAAAGTATTGCCATCTGATATAATCATTGTGCCATGGTATCACTACAGTTGTTTTCCATCGTTTAACCTCTTAATTTCTGTAAATGACTAATGGATGATTGAATGTTTGAGTAGAGCACCTGTGCAGCAGCATCTCCATAAGAAAGGTTGAGTGTGGTCATGGCTCTCACGATGGCCAGGATCGACTGCATGGTGTTGCTGTAGATGATGACAATGAACTCCAAGCTCTCTTCAAGGGAGTAACCATCTTGGTGAATAATTCTGTCATAAAAAAATAAAATAAAATAATAATTAACCAAACTATTCATATGAAAGAGCTCTGAATACGAATTAATAATGAGTATAGTCTAACATATAAGCCAATTTATGGTATTATCTCAGCACTTACTTCATCTGTTTGACAATAGTGCTTTTCCCCGACTCACCAGCACCTGAAGAAGATAGGAATCAGTTTAGTATTGCTGTTATTGCTTTAATTCATTTTTATTACATATTCCCTTGCTGTTCAAAAGATTATTGTTGGTAAGATTTTTAAATGTTTTTGAACGAGGTCTTTTATGCTTACCGAGGCTGCATTTATTTGATCAAATATAAATTAAAAACAGTAATATTGTGAAATAAAATAACTATTCTGTTTTAATATATTTTTTGTAATGTCATTTATTCCTGTGACGGCAAAGCTGAATCTTCAGCAGCCAGCAGTCCAGTCTTCAGTGTCACATGATCCTTCAGAAATCATTCTAATATGCTGATTTGGACCTCAAGAGCTGTTTCTTCTTATTATCAATGTTGAAAACAGTTGTCCTGCCTAATATTTTTTCAGGATTCCTTGATGAACTGAAATAACAGAGCAGTGTTTATTTATTGAAATAGAAATTGTCAACACGAGACTTTGTCTTAAAATTTCTTGAAAACATAAAAATTTACTGACACCAATTGTTTATAAACAGTATATAGCAGCAAGTCATTTGTTGCAGTGCATTAATTTTTCTATGATGCCACTTAAAAATGTATGATCATGTATTTGCTGAGATAAAACTGGAGGGTAATAGCTTGTAACAGTAGACTTTAAGTTATGCTTTAGGAAATCAAAATCATGAAACTCATCAATATTTTGAAAGGATTTCATGGAGAGTATAATAACATTTCTGATATTGATTATTAGCCGACTGATTCAACAAAAGTGTGGTAAGCCTTGGTTGCTTTTTGTTTTAATCTGTCTATATCAGATCAGATTACATTCATACAGAGCCAAAGAACACCCCCCCCCCCTTCTAGATTCTCAGTCAGCCCCCAATATTATTAAAAAAGGGCGATTTTGTTAGTTCCACATTTAAAATATATATTATTTTTAGCCATTTGAAAACCATAGATCTATATTGTGCCAGTGTTTTGAGGGGTAAACCTACTAAGATTAGTCAAACTGTAGACACAGTTTGATAAAAGATTTAATTATGAATTAATTAATTTATTTATTTTGGCATGCATATGTGAATTAATGAATACATCCTTCTCCTCTACTGTGTTTATCTTTTGGAGGATTACATTAAGAGGCTTGAGGCTTATTATTTTTGTCCTAAGCCTCGTCCAAGCTTGGAGTCCCATGACCCTGACCCATATCACCTCGTGAACAAAGACACCTGCAGTTATGATAAACAGAGATACAACTTTTGTTAAATATAAATGCATACTTTTAATATGTCTTGATTCTGGCATGCAAGTTGTTCTTTAGGCATGCAAGTATTTAGTGTCTTTTGTAATAAGATTTAGATATTGAAACATATCACATTTTGAGTCTCCAGTTTGACTACACTTTGGTTTGAATTTCAGTAAGGCATCAATTTTAATCTTGCAATTGAGCTTAAAATATTTAATGTTCCTTTCATATAACAAACTTAAAACACAAAATTTCTTTCAGAATCTTTAAGCCATGATGCGAAGCCATTGCCTGTTTATTATGAAATTTTAAACGGAAGGTCTTCACAACAAATCTGCAATATACCGTTTTCCAAATCTAGCAAATGAGCTATTCTTCATGTTCAGACTTGAGCAATCATTTGAGTCCGCTTGTGTGTTGTTACCTAGCAGCAGAAGTTTGACGGTCCTGGCATCTTTGTCGGCATCCTCTTTCAGTTTCTTTTCTAGCTCCCTGGAGTGTTTCTCCTCAGCGCTCGCCCCGGCCCCCATACTGACTCTTGATTAGGGAAAAGAAGTCCTTCTGGATGACCACTTGCTTGCCCAGAGGCCTCCAGGTGCTCACAGCTCACACCTCGACTGGATCTTGGTGACCTGATGAATTGTTTGGAGTCTTAGAGGGATTTTGGAGATGTCTCTGACCACCTGGGTTGGTGGGGCCAATGAAGAACAAGGACGGAAGGCATTGAAAGCATGGAGAGGTCATCGAACCTCAGATTGGAGGAGAAGGTGCTGTGCTCAGCAAAAGATGATAATCTGACCAGTGTCTTCACGAGCACATTTGAAGGGCCATGGAGACTGTGAGAGTGTAATAATGTGACTTTACAAATGTTACAATTGTTTGCCATCAACTGATGAACATGTTATGATATTTAAGAAAAAGTTGAAGCTGAAAGTAAATGGGTCTCATAAATGATTGGATATGTTGACTTTGAACTTGATACGTTCTCCTATATCTATATTCTGCTGAAAATGTGCTTTCATCTCTAAGATGGCCTACATTTTTGGCTTTTTCAAAAGAACTTGGACTGAATGTGATGGTGTTTTTGATGTTGAATATTGAAATCTCCATGAGTAATTCTAATCTCACTTTCCCACTGTAGTCATCAGGATCAGTTGACATTTCAGCGTAGTGGACACAGCGTAGCGTTTAAAGAGCTTTAGTCTTTTACGTGACAGAGCTCATTGACCCCAATCTGAAGATTGATACATTTTAATCCACAGGCATCACATGAGGGAAAGACACTTTCTTCATTGTACTTTATCAGTATAGCAGTTCATTTCAATCATTTGTTCCGAGTTGTTTAATGCATGTTTAATAAATGATAATAATAAATCATGCAAACAAGTATTAATAAAGATTTTCTTTTGCCACATGCAATAACAAAGTTTCTTTCTTGGCATCGATGGATCTGTAAAGAAACATTAGCATTCATAAAAACTTTCCACTGCACAAATGGTTCTTTATGGTGGAAAAAGGTTCTTTAGATGTTCTTCACTGAATGGTTCAATTAACAGGCTATTCTTGGTACATTTTTGTCATCATGACTATGTAGGTATAAGACGACAATAATTAGTCATGTTCGATAGATTTATCTCAGTTTAGTTTGTAATGCAAAAATAAATTTTAAATGAAGCTGAGATTTTAAAGTTTTTTTTTTATTGTTCTATTCAGTGATCAGAATTTTTTCTTGGCACAAGGTACACAAATATTAATTAGAAATAATGTGTTATGTTGTCATGACACTTACTAGTTGCGAAAGTTTTAGCCATTTTTCTCTTACTTTTGTGGATGACAGAGAGGTGAAATAATGCAGCATAAAATCTTATAATCGGTATTAAAGAAAATACAAATCACACTCGATCTTGTGAATGACTCCAATGTAAAGTTCTCAATGTAATATTTTCTTAATTAATTAAATAGTCAAATCAACATTTGAAGACCAACTTCCTTGGTATACACTTAAAAATAAAAATAAAGGTGCTTCACGATGCCATAGAAGAACCTTTTGTCTAAATGGTTCCATAAAGAACCGTTAACATCTGAAGAACCTTTCTGTTTCACAAAAGGTTATCTGTTGCAAAAGAAGGTTCTTCAGAGTATAAAAAGGTAAGAAAGAGAAGGTTCTTTAAAGAACCTTTGACTGCGCTGCAAAAAAAAAAAAAAAAAAGTTGAGGCAAACACTTAAAATGTTAAGGCACCCAGCTTCAGCAGATTTTTGAGTTTGCTCAAGTTATTTTTGTGGGAGATTCTCAAATTTTTGTTGTATAAACTTAAAACGACAAGTTGAGAAAACTCAAAAATTCTAAGTTGGCTCAAATTTTTTTGGTTCTTCTATGGCATCGCTGTGAAGAACCTTTTAAGCACTTTTATTCTTTTAAGAGTGCCTTATTCACTGTAACCTCTTTGGTGTCTCTTTCAATCTTTAAATTGAGACTGCAGAAGAAAGGAAGTATATGTTCACTCAGTAACATTTATGCAGAAAAGCCAACCTGTATTTGTTATAAAATATATAACTTTAATTAGTCAACAACAACGATGAAAAAAACCCCAAAACAAATAAAAAATACATTACTATAATATTAACTGTTCATAACATCTAATTCTGGATCTTTTTCACATTAGAATATCCTAAAAAAGACAAAACAAGGGGACAAACCACAGTGATGAATAATGTCTTACAAACGAAACAAAGAAAAAAAAAAACATTTACAACAACCATTTCACACAGCCCGTTTGCTATGTGTGTTGAGAAAACACAACGGAGGCCAAACAGACACATCAGGTAATTGTGCTTGATTCAATCACTAGTTCAGCAAAGTCCTCTGTCTTTAGAAAACAGTCTCTCTCTCTCTCTCTCTCTCTCAATTCATTATGCCGAAGACCATACAGCAACACAGCAATATCCAGAATTTGACTACATATCTGTACAGTACAAATACAATTCATGCAAACTCAAACAAGCCCCCCACAGTTTAATTCCAAATGATTAAAGCTTCCAAATGATCACCTATTAAATGTT
The DNA here is from genome assembly GCA_036784905.1 of Acrossocheilus fasciatus. Classification (NCBI taxonomy): domain Eukaryota; kingdom Metazoa; phylum Chordata; class Actinopteri; order Cypriniformes; family Cyprinidae; genus Acrossocheilus; species Acrossocheilus fasciatus. Next base: position 25,430,693 of record CM071943.1, on the reverse strand, counting down.
TAGAGGTGCTTGCATGGACGCTTATTACTAAAAATGTCTGGAGAGGTACGTATTTAAAAACAATTCTGCTTTGCAAAAAGATGGATGGGTTCTGAACCCCCAGCTTTTTGCGATTTTTGCGTGCAATAGTACATATTTATATAAATGAAAAGAACAAAAAAAGTGATGTACATACTGTACAGGAGGCTGTAATCAATAATAAACCAAACATATAACACACAGAAACGACTTTATATTTAACACACATTAGCATAGCAACATATGGAAGATCAAGAAGATTAAAAGATGAGTTTCTGATGATATTAAAGTGTTTTTCAAAGTCTTTTGAGAGGTCACAGAATACTCAGATGCACCAAATATATGTAGAAATTCTTTATCCGTACATCTGCAGAATGAGAACACGTGCTTGGCTAAAAGAGTCCGCTAAATGTACAACGGCTTCAGTCCCATCTTTCCTCTGGTATCAAAACATCAAGTGCAGTCAAACTGTCCATCAAGAGTTTCCAACTATCCTGTTAGTGGTATGTACATAAAGTTTTATGATAACAGTCACACGGTGTGTTATTATGCGAATACCGTTGTAATAAATATATTGGAAAAAAAGTAACAATGATAACAAAATATTTGCACAGATCTATACACAAAACGTTTTTGTCTCTTCTTTTTTTTTTTGCTCTATTTCCATACAAAGATATCCACAGAATCTAACTATGTACAGCCTACAATAAATACTATGAATTTTCAAAAACGTATTGTTTATTTTCTCCTCGGTCATAATGGTTTCGGGTATACGCTTGTGTGTAATGGTAGTCAAAGATCTTGAGGTCAACCTCAAGTCTCGTTCATTTGCATGGAGTGGGATGTTTTTCCGTCTCATGTCTCAGCCATGCTGCTCTGCTCCTGGTGGTGTCTCCTGTTTCGTGGCTTCCGGAGGTCCTTCTGTACTTCCTTGAGGTCCTTCTTCTTGTGTGCGTGAGCTGCGGGGTCGTCCCCCATCTGCCAGTAGTCCTGGCAGTACTGGTTGATGAGGCCCATCTCTGGCTGGCTGAGGATGGTCAGCAGGTCTTTGTACTGCTCTGCGCTGGGCGTCCAGGCACTGGACTGGAGAGGCGGCACGGCGGGAGCGGTGGATTCGGTCTGGATGGTGTTGACGGTGCGGGCGGAAAGGACCACCAGCTGAAGTTTGACCAGTGTGTGCTTGAAGTTCTTCTCGGTTGAGGTGCACTGGTAAACCCCTCCATCGGAGAGCTGGAGAGAGCGCAGGAGCAGACCCTGCTCCGTACGAACGACACGTCCATCAGAGCGGATCTGAAACACAAAGATTTTAGGTTAAAATGTACGTTAATGCAAAACGTACATCTCTTACAGTATGGTATAACAGTCTGTCACACATACCTCTCTCCTCCTGTCACTGTTCTCCTTCTGGAAATGCCACTTGATTGACACATGAGGAGATCTGGCCTGGCACTCCAGGAAAGCTGTGCTTCCCTCTACTCCATACTGCACTGTCTCCAACGTGTTCTTATTGGCTGGCAGGAATTAAAACAGAATACTATCTAAAATCAAAAGGAGCTCTTTTACTTCTTCCAAAATATGTTTTAAATCTTCTTAAGACTAAAAGAATCTTAAAGTGCCCCTATTATGGATTTTTGAAAATTACCTTTCATGCAATGCGTAACACAGCTCTAAGTGAATGAAAACATCCTGCAAGGTTTTAAATCTGAAAGTGCACCGTGTTTAAAGTTATTGTCGCTCAAAAGAAAGAGTCGACTCTGAATCATTGAAACGAGTCGTTTTTAAAACGAATCTCAAGCCATTTCATGTTGATGTCAACATGAAACATTAGCATATTGCCCGCCCACTTGTTGGTCTTATCGCTTTGGTCTGAATGAAAATGCAAATTCATTCTTTGCCACTAGGTGCCGCTTTTGGAGCGGTAAAAATAGCGGTTTCCCCGGTAACGCTGTACACAAAGCAGCACTGCACTCACAAACACTGCATTATCAGGCATTACAGATGAAATGAAAATGAGACCAATCACCGCAGATTAGCGTCAGCAAAGGAGGGGTTTGAAAAATGAATCGTTTGGGAGTCGTTGAGCAAATAAGGTAAAAATAAATGCATATTATAAGACAATAAAAGTGTTTTTTGACCTTGCATGCATGTCAACTTGTTGTTGGGGACTCCCAAGACCAAAATATGAACCTTTCATTACCCATAATAGGGGCACTTTAAGACTTTTTTTTTCTCTTTTTTCTCACCATTGGAATTATAGCCCCTGCATTGTCTTATAGGGTTGCCATACTTCACATCTTGCCTCCGACTCCGCCTACAAGAGGAGGAAAACAATTATATTCTACAAGGAGGAAAACAATTATATTCTAAGTATATTGATCCAATAATAATAACAACATTTACACACATGCAGCTCTAACCTTTTTTGATTTGCTGAGTAGCGAGAGCAGGACTTTCCATCCCAGGCACAGTAAGGGTCTCTGGCCAAGCAGCAGTCAGCACAGGCCTCTCCGTAAACATCGCACCTGTGCAGCGCCAGATGAGTGACGCCCACCACTGAACTTACATACAGCTGTTGCTAAGACAGGAAAATAAAAGAAGGGTTTTATTTAAAATACCTTATATACTTGGGATTTAAAACTCCCAAGATGACAAATGTTCCTCGTTTGTACAGTAAACTGCATTGCATTAAAACTATATTTAGTATTATCACTATTAATATTTCAAAATTAGTTTTATAAAGTTTTGAATCATAAATTATGTGCAACTTACCCGTTTTGGAGAAATTTTCATAGTAATGATTGGAGTTGGAACCTGAAAAAATAAATATAAAAATATAATATAATACAAACGAACAATATGTTTTTGAATTTTATGAAAAATAATAACATCATAACAATAATAACAAAAAAACAGACAGTATAAAATGTTGACACAAAGTGTAATAGGAACATAAAAAGACGATCTTACTCTGAAGACCTCAACCTCCTCCAGAACCAGCTCTTCAGTCTGTAGATCATCTCTGGGCAGGACAATCACTTTCTGAATTGTCCCTTTATCTGTAAATGACCAGAATAGAGGAGTCGGAAATATTTATAACATATAATATTATAAAGGAGGAAGTTGGCTTAAATTTACTTAAGAGCTATTAAAAAGAGAAAAAGACAATGACTGTACTAGATTGCATTTATAGATCTAGAGCTGCTTTGCTGTGTACAAAAGCATTAATATTAACAGAGTCACAAATTTGGCTGTTTTAAATTGTTATAGATTTTCCATACAATTCGTTTTTCAAATTTTAAACCACTGTGTTTATTTAAAAATTAAAATTAGATTTTGAATCCCAAATTTCAGTGTGGTACCAGACTTTTAGACACCAGAGTATACATACTGTTTTTGTAGAAAATAAATATAAATACATAACATAAGACTATGTCTATGTGGAGATGTGTAGCAAGTTCACCTGTTCCCAAGAAAAGAACTTCATAGTTGCCATCAGCTGCAGCAACTTGGTCCACTGTGATGGTGGTGAACTCATAATCCACATTAGTACGGACCACTAGGGGGCGCTTGTGGACTGGATAAACGGCATTGAACATGGTCGGATGGTTCCGCATGAAGTTGATAACCTCATCAGGATAATCTTTAGTAGACTTCATGTTGGGGGTGAACGTCCCTCCTGGACACTGAAATCACAAGGATAGCATTGAGGTTTTTTTTTTTTTTTTTTTTTTTTTAAGATTGTCTAACATCATCTTTATAATATATTACATCTTTATAATATATTACATTTTACTAATGGCACTCACTGTTCCTGGTCGGGGGTAAGGAATTTTACCCTGGTAGGCAACCCACTGGTAGTTTGGCCCTTCCTTATGGGCGAAAGGACCATTGAAGACCATGCGAACATCAGCCATTGAATACACACAGACTGCTGACCCTTTAAACACAGACCTAGAGATGCAGAAAGAGAAGAATCCATGCGTTGAAAACAAAAAGATGGCAGACACAGTATTAGACTACACGGGCCTTATATACACATTACATATACATGAAATAAAATATAGTTGTCTTTATGAAAATCTGCTGACCACTATAACCATCTGTATGTAATGTCACACAACCCAATCAATTCCTGCTGGTTAAAATCAAGCCTCAGCCTACATTTGTTTTTTGCACTCAGAAACACAGTGGGATCCAAAAGTCATATCACATTAAAAATATGCGATTCAAAATCTAATTTAAACTTGGAAATAAACAAGGTTTCAGGATTTTGAAATATATAAAACAAAGAAAGGTTATGCCCTAAAAGGAAATTAAGAGAAAAATACAATTATGGACTGTTACTGGGTCACTAATCAAATTAAGAAATTTGTGACAATAAGTACTCTTTTGCACAAGGTTCATGTAAATTTGAGTGCATTTTGGAAATAAAGCAAAAGGGGGACAAACAAAACATTAAGAAATTATTTTAATTTCTCAGTTCAGTTTTAGACACAAATATATATGCTGACAATACAATTTGTTATGGAAAAACAGAATTTTGGATTTGGACCCAACTGCATGTCTGTATTACAGACATAATGAGTAGAGAATGCAGTTTTACAAATTAACACTAATACAGATACAGAGAGAGAGAGAAACAAGAGACAGAGGGACAGATAGAGCTGTGAAATCACTTGCAGTTGATGGAGAGAGTTTTCACTATTATCACCAAGAATGGTGCTTTTGGGTTTAAAGAGCTCAGACAGAGCCTGAGGGCTTCGCCGATTTGATCTTAAATCTACGGCGAGACTGTGAATTGCTCTCACACACACACAGCCTTGTGTATTTACACTAGATGATCAGCATGTGAACCTCATCTAAAATGTTGACAGCTCCCTCCGAGGCCAGTTGTGTAATATTTTAGTGTGTATGAATATCCTCTCCTAAGCGCATCTGATAGCGGTGGTATTATGTAGATAAGTCCTTATGAGAATATCACATCTCAGATTCACAGAAAAGCTCCTTCTTTTGTGCTGTTGGAGGACTTGTTCTACTGTCTGTGAAGTCTGCCAAACACTTGTTATTCAGTATGTTAGAAACAGTCTTCAGCAGCGGAGAAATGGGGGTGTTGCCCCGTGGGCAACTGGAGTGTGAATATGAAAGCAAATCTATTCAAGCTCCCTTGCCAATCTGATAAGCGGCCTGATTAGTAAGAGGCGTCGAGGAGAAGTGAGGATTGGATCTCGTATTTGGGGAGAGACCGCCATGAACTTACGCACCCAGACACGGAGAAGACACCGTAGATGACAGGATTCTTGGTGTCTTGGGTTTTCTGGATGTACACGTCCCCTGAAAGAAAGATTGAATTACTTTAGATCCTGGATTTGAAGACAAATGAGCTAATTCACATACTAAAGTATGCACTTTGGTGGTAACAAGGAAGCACATACTTCTAAGTAGTAAGACAACGACTATGTAATAGGACATATTATAGCATCAAGTGACTGTCTTGATACCACAAGTTCCTTAGTAGCAGCTAGCTACATTTAGCATCTAGCTAAATTCATTATTACTTAAAAGAGATAAGAGATAAAATGTCACTAATACTAAAAGGCTTTTAACCAGTGTGTTAATTCTGTTTTAATTTTGTTCTAAATTAGTTTTAATACCTCTGCACAGTACTTTGTTTGCAATTTCTGTTGTTCTGAAATGTGCTTTATAGATTACTAAACTAAACTAAAACCTGACAGATATCACTAAAATCCTTGCTGAAAAAATAACAGAAACCATCACGGAAATTCTTATGGTTTCCACTACAAATGCCATTATAAACCATCAACTTTTAACCATTAAAACCATTAAAAATGGCTTTCTATAGTGTGTTTTGGGACATATTCCATTAGGATTAGGATTTAACAAGCCACCAATAGAAGGCAAACAATTACCAGTAGAGACCAATAGGCACCATTACAGTTTCCATTAAAACCAGTACAATTCCCATTATAACCTGTAAAACCATTACACATTCTGTGATGGTGGGGATAGGGGTTCTTAGAAATCACATGTGTTTCTGTGACAGCTATAGGCTAGGGATACAGCAAAAAAGAGACAGGAAGTGGCCCGCCCTTTTTACAGTAAATCATAATATGTAGCCAATCAGAGAACTCTCTGATATTGCTTTGGTTAGCTAACAAGTATTTGAAAGGCAGAGTTTTGGGTGTGTGGTTCAGGGTTAGGAGGATGAAGTAGATGCTAATCTAATGCAGATGCTAACTGTTAGCTGAAATTAGCAAAACGGCTAACGGCTTTTAGCACCTTTGAGTTTTAGTTTTTTACATTTAAAACTGTTTAAGCAGCTTTGGTTATAGCCTTCCTTACTACGTTTGCTTTGAAAAAGTCAAAAGAGAACAGTCACAAACTCCTCCCTTGTTACACAAGGGGTTTTGGGAAAGATTAGCACACTTTGAAAATTCACTGGAAATCGTACACCATTCAAGCACCCCTGGCATGCTGTTTTCTACTGATCCCCTAAAGGGACATGGTGGTGGAAAAAATGAGAAGAGAAGCAAAATATCACATTGCTTTTGTGTTCTCTCACAAAACTGCTGTTTCCCCAATGTTTGCTCGCAAAACTTTTGTGATGGAAATAATATGGGGTGAGAATTAAAACTACATTTAAAAGCTTTAGCAACAAACTCAAACTTTCTTGGGGGAATGCAATACTTTTGTGAGAGAACGCAAATGTTTGGCAAACGAATGCAACATTTTTAAGGGAATTCTTGTGTGTGAGATTGAATACATTTTGAGAACAAATGCAAAAGCATTGAAGTTTTTCTCCAATCTCATATTTTTTCCATCACTATAAGGGGCTCCATAGTTTTCGATGTACTATGGGACACACTAATTCCAACTTTGTGTTCTATTTGTTTAGGCAGCCTGGTATAGCAACAATGGATAAACCAATGCATGGGGATGATTTTTTTTTTTTTTTGAACAGTGAAAGACAGGTGGATTGTTTAAGAAACATGTTTGAAATCAGTCATTATTTTTGCAGCTCAGTTTATCACCACTAGTGACTCCATCATTTCTGCAGCTTCATATCAGCAAGGCACACAAAAAGCCAAAAGTCTGTGAGTGTATGTGGCAAGTCATCAAATCTATCTCTTTTCCGGTACATCACACAAAACACAATGAATTGAGAGGACTATCTTTCTCTCTCACTGTTCCTCTCTGTCTTTGTCTCGGTGTCCAAAATTCTCCAGCTTGTTTTGACACAAATTAACCACAAAGGACCAGTGATAGTCTGCTAGCCAAAACGAGAAAGATGGAAAAAGGCCATTGGGAGAAACAGAGTATAACGTATAGAGTGGGGTCGTTTTTTGGGGGGCTTCATCGTAAAAGCAGTTGAGCTCCATTAACGTTTTACTTGAAGGACAGTTTAAGGGGGATGGGAGATAGAGGTACATAGAAGAAGGTTAAAAAAGGGTAAGAAGGAAAGAAAACAAAAAGAGACGCAGATAGTTTAGGGAATAAGGAGGGCAAACAGTAAAAGCATAGACAGATGTCCCATCAAAAACAGAGCGAAGATGACCTCAGACGGATAGTCACGGCTAAACGGACTAAGTAATCAAGTGCTGAGGGAAAATCCCAGACTACAGCGAATGAATCTCGCTCTTGCCAAGCCACAAAAAACAACCCATAAAACCTCACTGCCCCTCTGAGGAAAAGGGAAAACATCTAGTCAAAAACTCCACTGACAAGTTCATTCCTCAAACACAGTGGCAGAGGGAAGGAGAATGACCAACCAAGTGAGAAAGAGAGATGGAGAAAGGAGTCCTGAGGGTACCTTGTGTGCTATGTTAGGGGAGCTCTGAAATGAAGCGAACACAGAACGACTGCTTACTCAATTTATGCACATTGCAAAAGCAATAAAATTCCAGCATTCATGCGCTTACATTCATTTGCCTCTGAAGAGTGGCAGAGGCTGTTACAGCTGGTTTGTCAGCCAATCCTATTCAGTCCTGTCAATCAAACTCTCCCACACCGGGAAAGACTCCATTTTGTGTAAGCCTGTTAAGATGCAGCTTACATGCATGCGTTACCTCACACATGTGCACATAAATGCACAATCATGTATGAAGCATAATGTAAAACCACAAAAAAGCGATTTTCAGGCAGCTTTTAAAAGCCCAATTTGTCATTTTAAGCTCTACAGGAACTTCAATTTCATACTCAGAACTGCTTGCCTCTATATATTTCTCACAGGCCCTTGTGGCACTTTACGCTTAAGCACAAATGCTACATGCTGCACATACAGGAAAGAGAGGAAATTACTTTTTCCAAGTTATACCCTCTGGAGAGAAATATCCATTGAACCATCAGACATGAGTGGTTTCCACAAATGAGCTATATCATGCCCTATCCTGAAATAAGAGGCCTCTTATTTCAGCAAGTATACCGTGAAAATGAACAAAACAGAACTGAATATAATGTACCTTGGGTGAACACCTCACTTTATATATGAAGTCAATCAAATGGTAAAGCCATTTTATTTCATGTTTTATAATCTCCACAGAATCACAGAACATAAAATCTCCCCAAGATATCTGAATTAGATAGAAAGATTTATCAAATGTCATTGTACTATCATGTTTGTTTTAGACATGTACTATGACAATGCCATGTTTTTGGCCATGTACCATGCTAGTACCATGGTATTCTTGGAAGTGCCATGGGGTGCCGTTTAAAAAAATCATAAATTGTAATACAAAGTACCATCTGATCACTTATGGTAGCACCAAAATACAGTTCTTTTTGTACATAACATTTTGTTAAGTACACTGACAAAAAAAGTATTACCATGGTATTTTGGAAAAAAAAATGTAATTATAGTACCATGGTATACTTAAAATATTTAAAAGTACCATGCTTTTATCTGATGATGATAACACTTTACCATGGTACCACCACAGTACTTTTTTGTAAAGGTAAGTATCATGGTATGTATCAAAGTACCATAGTATTACACTTACGAAAATGTAAAAAAGTGCTATGGTATTAGCATGGCATTCTGGATATGTACGAGATAAGAATCATAAATTATAGTACAATGGTATATTTAAAATATTTAAAAGTACCATGGTTTATCTGATGAAACAACACTTTACTATGGTATTGCCTCAGTATTTTTGTAAGGGGGGCATTATGATGATATATATCACCTTACTATGGTATTACACCATCAAAAAAGTAACAAAGAGTACATTAGTATTATCGTGGTAATATCATGGTATTTTGGATATTTACCATATAAAAACTCAAAAATATTCAAAAGCACCATTGTTTTATCTGATCACTCCAGTATTTCACTATGGTACTATAACAGTAATTAAACTATATAGAACTTATTTAATTTAAAATGCCCTGTTCTATTAAATTGAAATTAACAGCCAAAGAGGACAATTAAATATGGTATTTAAAAATGTAATATTGCACAGCATGCTGATCTAAAGATATCTTATCTAGATCAAATGTCAGGAACCAACATCAGAAATGATCAAGTCACAGGAAATTTACGGTTCAGCTAAAAGAGAGACTTACGAAGCTCATCGAAATGTGTCTCAATGCCATCAGAGCCAGTCACAGAGCAGATGAGCCGAGCCTTCAGGAAGGTACTCCACTTATTCACCAGACAGCAGTGTCCTCCATCATCATTCTGTAGAGGAAGTGAAGTCACGTTAGCCACGAAGATTCACTGTTAGATGCCACACAAATTCTAGCTGTAAAGTTTGATTTGATGGACACCTTGACAGTCTGTATGTGTGAAATTAAGCCATTGCTTTACATCAGTATCTGTCCTTCTCTCAGGGCTATTTCTGTGGTTTGCATTAACTGGCTGTGACTGGGTTGTAAACATTGGCTTTGAGCACTGCTCAGCCCCATCTGCTGTGGACAGCAGCCAACTTCAATAATGAGACGCAGCGATGCCCAGTGACCAGCCGCCAGCAGCTACCCACACATTACAAACATGCTTCTTTGATTCACATTAGAACAGCAAAAAATAACCAAGAAACAAGCGGTTGCTCATGTAGGAGGCATTGGACAATGATGGATCCCGAGGTTCTGTCAGTCAACAGTTCTGTCCTGCATGGACATGATTTCTTAACCATCATGTTCAGCACAGGAACACCCAATAATTGTAAAATGTATACTATCGCACTGCTTAAAAGAACAATGAATGGGATTATGTTAACATTTAGTCACCCTCATGTCGTTCCAAACTCATACGAATTCCTTCCATGGAACGTAAACTTAGCTATTTTGAAGAATGTACTTGTCTGTCCTTTCTGTACAGTTACAATAAGTGGGGACAGGAGCTTTTTCAAGCTTTAAAAATGATGCAAAAGCACATAAAATTCCACGAGTCAAATTTAAAGAAACCTTCAAATTCCTGATATCTGCCCCAGCTCTATTTGGCGTTTTGTGAATGACTCAATCTTCTGAGTCAGATCTTTTCAATGAACCAGTACTCAAACTTATTCATTCTTGAAGTAGACTAATCCGGTTATCAAGCTCATTGACTTGATTTGGATGAAGCAGTTAACAGCTCACTGAGGGGATGATTATCAAAAAAAAAACTAAAATTTTAGCATTATTCAAACAAAAGCCATTGCATATTGTGTCAGTGTGACATGTTGTACAGGACACTTAGTAGTTATTTTTTTAAGCTTAAAATCTAGTCCTCATTCTTTGTAACTGCACTGAAAAGCATAAGCACATTCTTTGAAATTTCTCGTTTAGCATATAATGGAAAAAGAAAGTCACACGGGTTTAGAACAACATAGGGGTGAATAAATGAACAATGCCTTTTAGCATGTGTAGTTATTTTTTAATGGAATATCAGACAAAGTTGAAGAAAATGTCTCACCAAACATATCCTGCCAATCCTAGACTGAGCCATGGGAGTCTGACCCATCTCAGAGGCCTTCTCACGGAAGAAGAAATACAGCTTGTCGTCATTCTTTTCTGCACTATCAGGGATGAGCTGAGCATGGATAAATGTTGGATCTAAAAGAAAAAGAAAAAGGGAGAGCAAGGGAAACAGCAAAAGAGATGAATTATAGTTGGAGAAGGGAACAGCAAAAGAGATGAATTATAGTTGGAGAAGGGAACAGCAAAAGAGATAAATTATAGTTGGAGCAAAAAGCAAAGAGAAAATAAAAAGCAAATGGATAATATTAAATAACATTCACTAGAAAGTGCAACTAATGCAAAGCGTTTAATGACCTCTCTCTGTTAGTCTATCCTTTCATTCACTACACTGAACAGTTCACATGTAAGACATCTGTATGAAATTTGTGATGGTTATCACAGTGGACACTCATGATCAAAAAGGCTAAACTGAAGTAACGAATCAGAGTCAAAGAGTCACATGTAATACAAGGGAAATCCAGTTTTGCAGAGCTTGCAAAAGAATATGTACCTGCCTTTTATGTGGCATTTAAGGGAAAGTAAATAAAGAATAAAATAATAGTTAAATACATTTCAGAAAATACAAAAATAAAATAAAAAGATAACTAGGCTAAAATATAGCCAGGGATTATAACAAGGGTCAAGGATTGAGCTTAACTAAGCAGTTATTGCTTGAGGGGTATTTTTTTTTGCAAAAGTGTATATAAGGTTAGTTTGCAGGAGGTAGGATGAAGGGTCAATGCTGAATATTCATCTTTGGCACTTCTCCCCACTAAACAAAGAACTTTTTCTTGGTGATACGCCATGGTTCAAAAATGTTGTGCGTACCGTGGAGCCAGCGGGAGTTATACTGGTCGGTCCTCATGGCCGTGTGCTTTCCCAATGTGCGAAAGATGGCCGAGTCTGTTCCCATAAAATCGATGTAGACGCCGGCGTACAACTGGCCATCTGCCAAAACAGAGCGAGTGTAAAGAAGATAAGTAGAGATAGACAGATAAACTTCAGAAAATGAGCTCATCCGAGTCTGAAACCAAAGAAATTATGTTTTGTATATTTTCTAAAAAGAGTATGATGGCAACGAGAGGTACGTACTTATCAGAGCTGAGACGCTGTTTAGTTTGGGGTCAAAGGGACATTTCCCTTTCCCAGAATCTACTTTACCAGGTTCCAGTCGGAAAATGTATTCCTGGAACAGGGAGAGCATGAAGGTTTCATTAATGACAGTGCAATAGATCACATTAGATGAGCAGTATTGATTCTCAGCTTACTTAGATACTTTAAGTTTCCAGTGTTTAATAGTGTGTAAAGGTATAGCCAGGAAGTGAAATGCACACAGGTTCACTGGGATAAATGAAAACAACTAACTATTTGAGGTTGTAATATAAATGAAATATCTTTAGGTAACTTATTGTTTGTGTTTTTTAAATGTTGGCGTCTCACATATTGTCTAATGCCAACACCAATATCTTGCCATTTGACAAAAGGCAGCTAGTCTAAAACTGCCCAGAAAAAAAGAAATTAATGCCATAATTCAAAGTTTCCAAGGTTTCTGGTAGCTGCCAAAGAAAATTTCTCACAATCAGCTTCTCAACATATGAATCTAAAATAGTCTATATGGTTTTGTTGGGTTAGTGACAACTATTAAATTCTGGTATTTAGAAAAATAAAATCTCTAATAGTCCACTTCACTCCATGCAGTTTGCATTCCATCTACAGTCACACAGATGTAAAAGAGTATTATTAAAGCACAGCAATTGGGAAACATCTAACATGAATTAACACATTAACTAAAATCTAAGCAGAGATGTAGAAGGACATCTAAAGAGTCTACAACATGCCACAAAGAATATATCAGCAAATTCAAGTCTCAACAAAAGACTTGTTTTGGATAATATGCAAAAAGTTTTACACGCACACCATAAATGTAATATAAGCCACCGATAAATTTTCTGCTGACTAACCACTTTCAAGCATGATGGAGTGTGGGTGTGGGAGTAATCTGTGCACGTTCTGCTAGATTTCTGTGCCAAAGGCAGGCTCTGGACAAGTGTAGGCAAACTTGAGAAAGACGAGCTTTAAAGACAACAGTTCCTCTGCTGTTTCTCTCAACGCCTTTAGCGGCTGAGGAAACCAGCTGTTGAAAATCCAAATACCGTGAGAACAGAACCTTTCCTTACACTTCTAAGTAAAAACCACATCTTGAATGTGCATCTTAAGAAAGTACACAATAAAGTACAAAAAGACCTCAATCCCACTGAAGAGTTAATTTCCCACCTTGGGTGCGTATGGTTCTGGTGAAGCACTAGGGTCTGCGGCTCGACTGGTTCGGCCTCCCGCGCGAGGCATCTGATCTTGGAGCATGCCCTATAAAACAAGGTGTGTGCCTCAATAAAGACCTTTCTATTAATTCAATTAGGACCCACGAGAAATTGCCAAAGCTGTGTCCAAACAAGAAGATGTTGAGATGCTAGAAAGATGGCTGCAGTTTGGTGTATCCATAGTGGACAAAGAAGATGAGTTGATACGAAGTTGTCTAAAACATGCACATGCTTAAAGCCCTTGTTAACACATAAAATTCCCTTTGCGTATGAAAAGAAAAAAAAAAAAACCCAGACATGCATATTGCAGAACCCCATTAAAGGAGAACAAATTTAGTAGGAACCAAAAGCCTGAGACCACGAGTGAAAATGCTAATTTTATAATAATATTTGAATACTTTTTTTTATTAATTGCAAATTATTTAAAAGTGACCTAGAAATAGTGCAGAATTTTAAATAAATTTTCATTTATTTTAGATCATTATTTCTAGTTTACAATTTAAAGTAAAAAAAAAAAAAAAAAAACTGTCCAGATTCTCAATGTGATCTCAGACTTTTTTGAATGATGTTCTTATGGACAGTAGTTAATGATGGGACATGGTCATGGGAAATAAGGGAGGTGAAATCAGGACTATGTTTAAATGCAATTACCCTCCTAAACACTAGGAAGAGTTTTTGAAGTAACAGAATCAAAAGATATGCAGGTGGTAAAGATTATCCTGTTTGTTCCAGGGTGGAGAAACATTCCTCTCTAATGACATAATACCTTTTGACTAAGGTAGCCAACCGTTTGAACCCTTGACCTGCAAATGGTAGCGGGTCATCTGTGAATGACAGTTTACCTGTGCCCTTTGACCTCTGTCCACATAGGTACAGATGGGGTTGTAAGCTCCCGTTCCACACACATACAGGTGAGTCCTGTTCCATGACTCGATTAGACGGATGAAATTACCACACTCACCCTGTTGACACAGAAATTATACTTTCAGATGGATATCGACATGCCCATGTTGGAATAACTAATTTAGGATTTACAATGATTGTGGTAATTAGTAGGGATGCACCGATATTAAAACTATGAGAAAGAGAAAAAAATATATTATTATATTATAAAATACATTATATTTACATACTACCATTCAGAATATTATTGGTGTCGTTAAAATTGTCCTATGCTTTCTACAGTAACACATTACTCTAAAGTTTTACAGTAATATTGTGAAATATTACAATTTAATACAACTGTTTTTTTTTTTATTTTAATATATTTCAAAATAAAACGTGATGAATAGAAAGATCAAAAGAACAGCATTTGTTTGAAATAAATCTTTTGCATCACTTGTGTCACTTTGGATCGATCTAATGTGTCCTTTCTACATTAAAGTAATTCATTTCCCTAAAAAAAATCTTTCTGACACCAAAGTTTGATAAATAAATACAGCAGAAAAGAATATCCAAATTGTGGATTCCTACATTGATGTCTTTTCCCGAGAGGACACACTCAGTCCTCCTCTGAGGAGCCACAGGCCAGTGAATCTGAGGAGGAAGACACAAACGTCAATCATCCTAATCTGCTGACCAGATTTACTACTGCCAAGCCTTGCTTATAGTTTGATTTGTTGCAATCTGTTATGTGTAACTTAGAAATCTTACTATGAGGGGCTCTTTGTTGATGTCGTTCAGGTCTAGTGAAAGGATGTAGTCCTTGCTGCCCACATACATGCGATCGTGGTCCTCGTCCATACGAAGGATTCTGTAGTCCGTCGAGTTGAGCAGAAAAGCAAAGTGATGGGCAGTTCCAGTAGACTTCAGCTCTAAAAAGGACAGAGTGAAAGAATCCATTTATTCATTTAGCACATGCTTTTATATAAAGTGACACAAACAAGGAAAAAAGAAAATCTGTTTTTTTTTTTTTAATAAAAGTGCCTTTTATATGGTTATAGTAACGCTGAAGGGTGTCAGTTTTGCCACTAGCAGCACCAAATGTAATTACAAAAACTTCCAACAAGTTTCCACACCTAACTCACAATATTGGTAAAGCCATTGTTGGGTTATGGCTACTTGAACTACACAGTTCTATAAACTCAACCCAGATGGGACTTGAACCCACAATGCTCAGCATAGGAGGGCTAGAGTGTCTCTGGACTGTTGGTCGCAGTATTTTATTCCCCATTTGTTTTACTCAGTAGTTTCTGGAATTCATACAGAACACATGGACTTATTGCAATAAGTTAAATGCAACTCTTTAAAGATTAAAGATAATGAAAACAAAATAAAAGCAGCAGCCAGAATGCTTATCAACACCTCAAAAGATTTATTAAATATAATAGGCTTTCTATTGGATGCATAGCCACGTTCCAAATCTGCAAACTCTACAAGGACTCACATACAATTAATCCAAACACCACAAGTGTTGCCAAGTTACAGTAGTTCCTCAATAAAACAGCATCTGCACAGCTGTATGGATATGACCAGTCTGGAGTGTTTCCCTGAGGTTCAATGCCCTGGCTACATTCCTACGTCCTTTGTTATTATTATTGTTACAGTCCTGTTTTTACAGGGTGGATTTCTTGGGGATATTTGGCTCTCAGAGAGTTCTCGTGGGGCCTCCCTGGGTCTTATACTTAAATTTGACTACCAATACTGGGGTGTCACGCTTTATTTTCCTCTTACCCCAACAAGCTTGGTTCACTTTGTTGGAAACTGAGTATAGTGGTATGTGGTCTGTGAGAGACTTTGATGCATTGCAGCGATACTGGATATTAACTATGCATGCTCTTTTCTTTTATTTCTGTATTTAGATTAGCTTTTTGCAATCTAATGTTAGTTTTCAAAGACACTAATAATTTAATAACACTGCTACATGTCATTTCAGCAAACCTCAAAATGAATATCCATTTTTCATCGTGTACTATAATGTTTTGATTCCTAAATTCTCATGATATTAGATATCATGACCCAATATGGTTCATAGAGTTCACAGCGCTGTCCCTTTGGATGACCACAGAGGACTGTGTCAGATGTTCCACTATTGCAGAGTGAACATGCTGAAGGAAACCTTTGAAGAATGTAAGGACAACATATTGGCTTCTGTCTCTGATAAGGTCTACTTGAGAATCAACTTTATGGTGGAGGAAGAAATAATTAATTGCAGATAGCTGGCAAATCATATAAAGCAAAGATTGGCTAAGCACAACTGCAATTCCAAATCTTACTGTAACAATTCCCCATTCTATTGTGAAACAGATCTGTGCTAAAAGTCTGAAGCACATGCTTACACTTAGCAGCCCAAGGTCAAATTTGCAAATCCATAATGAAAAGAGACACCAAACCACATAACCATGTTTAAAAAGACATAATTTCTGATTGCTCAAGGCCCAAAGAATGGAAAAGTGCCATCAAAGTTTTTCAAAAATGAACAAAATAGTCTCTAATACAACCACAAGAACATGATGTCTACATAGATGTAACAAAACCCTTTGGAAATAGGATAAATGCAGCCTAGGCTTACTTTTTTGACTTGGTAATTGTTTGTGGTTTGTATAGCAATGATGATAATTTATGAAATTTGAACAATACGTATAAATAAATCATAGTATATCATTTTCTCACCAACTCCCTAATTTTCCTTTAGACAAAAATGACATAGTAACATCTCCAATTTTACTTTCCCTAAACACTGTCTCATAAAAAGAAATGGACTTATTTATGACAGGAAAGAGTTTATTTTAAAATAATAATTGTATAACAAGATCCAACAGTCAAGCTCGGCAGAAGATTCTGCTTGGAAGTTTGGTAATGTAGTGGAATGTGCCAGCCATAGAGAAGCAACCGTCTCTGCAAAGTACCAGTATATGAACGTTCTATCAGAAGACACAATCTACTCCACTCTTATACAGAGAGATTTAGCACGGGGCCGCAGACAACATAAAATCTCATTTACCTGTGTGGGCATTCCTGGCACATAGCTAGAATTCCTGATCTCTTTCATTTCAGGGTTCTAATTAAGCACAAGGGCAGGTCCACCATGTTCCAACAAGTTCTCAACCGAGTCTGTGTGTCTTTGCCATCACTAATAATGCAGTCTAGTAACAATCTCTATAAAGAAAATAGCTTCTTTTTTATTGATAGCAAGATATGTACTGGCACAATAACATTTTAGATCTGAAAACAGACTTGAATTGGCTTGTGTCAGAGAACAAGTTCTTAATGTAAGGCCAATTTTAGTTCAGAAGTTTTATAACTTGATTTAAATGCAAGAACTACTTTAAAAGAGATATAAAACCAGCAAAGACACTTGAAGGACATCTGGAGCAACTAGTTTTTAGTACTACTTTAGTATCTACTGTCTGCAGAACCAACTAAATTTAATCTAACACATACACACAAACGTTTAACTTTATCTTTGGAGATTGAGCTTTACCTTCAGCTGTCCAACCTAAACGATCACTTGAAGATTAGCCCTTATCTCTTGGCTTCAAAGGGCTGTCACTTGACAGCTCGCATGGATTTGAGTGACCGGTTGAAGGACGGTGGATGGAATATGATGGAGGGAGTCTGCTCTCATTGAGTTGTGTGTGTGTGTGACTTTAACTGAATGAAAACTTTCCTCTCACGTTCATCATGTGTATGAGGCATTGATTTTAACAGCCCTCATCCCTGACAGAGGATTACTCCATCATCCTTATCTTCTGGGAAGACAGGACAGGGTGATTAAAGCAAAGGATTTAATCAAACCACACAGATAAAACGTATTTTTTCTCTCTCATCTGTCCATCAAAATCTTATGACAAATAAGGGCAAACAAACTTACAACTTGCCGAGTGTATGGGAGAGGTACTCTACTATTTCAGAAATCATGAGGGACATATTTAATCTGCAACACAATATATACATAAACAAAGCGGCTCCAAGTAGTATTTGACCAGTTAAGCAACATCAAGTAACTTCATTTTAAGTGGGCCTGTAAATAAATGTAAAGGTTTAGAAAAGCAATTGAAGACCTGTACTTGAAGCATCCACAGAGTCACATCTGACCTTCAAATTCACTTGCCCTTTCATTCTTGGTTCCATTAATTAAAAAGATAAAAGTGTCATACTACTTTTACTGATAAGCTCTTATTGTAAATCGTTTCACTACGTTTAAACTTTCACAGTTAGAGTGGCATTGCACACAAAACTGAAAATGCACTGCCCGATTTTTTACAAGACAAATTTAATAATATTTTGGACATTTAAGTCACATATCAAAACAAGTATCCAGTTTTCCTTAAGTTGATACAGCTGCCAGCAGAATAACCACCAGTGTTCATTGTATTAATGTTCCACAAAATTTGACAACTGGAAAGTGTCAAAGGATTTTTAGTTTGTATTCATGAACATTACATTTATTGGTTTTCAACAGCCTTTTTGTTAAATGTTTTGACTGAATAGTGTTTATTGAATAAAATAAAATAAACCAGCAAAGACACAAAGGACTTCTGAACACTGAAGCAATGATAATATAACCAATAATAAAATAAAATAAAATTTATATATACTGCAAAGACATAAAAATTTTTGTGGCTTCAGTGACCAAATTCGTTTGGGGCCACTGTACATTCATAACAAGGCATTTCAGTGGCAGACTGTTTAGTATCATGGACCTAAGGGGAAATGCTCCTCATCTGAGGAGAACTTATAAAGCATATGAGAAATAAGACAAAGAAAGAGTGAATTGGGGAGAAGAGTGATTAATTGAAAGAACATAGTAGGAATAAGAGAACCAAAATAGCACAGATGAAGAAAGAGAGGAGGAGATGGGGTGTGTGAATCTCTACGGTTGGGAGTCTCCCCTCAGGGATTGGTGGGAGCCGCTGTTTGCTTTGGCCCACAGTTTCAGTGAGAGTGAGGGTCATAGATCACGCTCACAGACACAGGCGCACACTCAACGACAAATCGAGCACCACGTGTTACCCTGACCCATGTGATCCTACAGTGAATTATTTCTGAAAACTCTTCATTTTTCCCTTTTCACAAGCAGCAGCCTAGCAGCAGAAACATGGTAATAATTAACAGGCCACAGCTCCATTTGGTGCGATGACCCAAAGTCCTTGCTCTAGTTTAAAGAGCTTATTAAAGATGTCAGAATGTGTTTTCATAAGATCACAGCCCATAATACACTATAGTTAGGCCTATTTATTTTACATCAGGATTTGATGTGACAGTCTATTATGTATGGTATGTCTGGTAAGCCCTGACCTTTCTCATTTTGTCTTGTGTACTGAACATAGCCAAAAACAACACCTCAGATTATTGATTCATATCGCTTGAAGAATCAGGCTCAGGCTTGGCGAACAGTTAAACAAACTGTATCACTCCTTTTCAGGTGTTAAACAAAGTGTGGGAACCAATGTGTGAAAAACAATGCTAGTTAGTGTTGTGGAGAAATGAAATAAAAGTAGCTACGCTAACAATTTAGCTTTAATTGTCAACAGCTTGTTAGCAGTTAAGCTGTTTTCAAAATAACATAGCTTTGGCAGTATAATTTCCCTAAAGCAGCAATAAAGTACACACACGCACACACACACAAAAAAAAATGCTACAATTCGGATCTTTTTTAAGTTGCATCATATTGTTGGTGTGCTAAATCTTGCTGTTGAGTAGCATAAATTCAATTTAGCTGGCTAAATAGCTTTAATGCTGTGAAATTATGACGCAAGTCCATTCATAACAAGCTTTTCTGAGTTTTCGTGACCAAAAAAAACCCATTTCCTACTGCATGCATCCAACATAGCCTTGTCTGATGACCCTGATTAGCTTCCACTCTACACTCAAACACGCAAACGTGTTAGAAGACCTTGAGGTGTTTATCTCACTATCTTCTGATATCTCTGGGATGGTTCGTCTTAAATGAGGTTGTCAACAAACAGACACAGATAAGCCCAGCTCCTCTTCCTGTTCAGTGTTATCATATTGGTAAATCTGATGGTTGCGGCAGATCTTTCAATAAGCATTCCAATGAGAAACGCAATCAGAGATCTTCATTCAGTTTCCTTCTCTCCTTTAATCTTTTTCCTTTTTAATGCGTTTCAACACCAGATACGGTCATCCCACCTGCGTTTAGTAGTGGCACTTCAAAAACCATAAAAATAACAAAACATCAAAACAATTCAGAGAACATATCTTCAATTTTAAGTTAGCAAATGGTTGTCTATTTTTTTAAGCATAATCTAAAAAAAATGTGAGGTTTATGCTTAAAGCAAGAGAAAAATCTTATTAGAACAAAAGAAATTCAAGATCATATGTCTGAATCAAGACTTGCATAATTTTATTTTATTTTATTTTTCAATTTAAAGATGGTATTTGTCAGGGGGAAAAAAAACTGATTAAGAAAATTATTTTTGTAGCACATTCAGCCTGGACTTTCATTTTGCCACTAGTTTTCTTTAGATTCTTTTTTCAGTGAGTTTGTATCTACATACCAGGAAAGAGATGATGGATAATTCTGATCCGTCTCACTCAATCTCTCTCACTTTCGCACTCTCATCTCTATATCTTTCTATCTTCTGCTACTTTTTCTGGGTCAGGTGAGAGTGTTAAATAAAGAAGAATGTAAATGCAGGTGTTAAAGATAATTCTTTTTCACTTATTTATGTTTTTTTAATAGTATCTAGCTTAAGGAAACTAAAAGTCTTTAATTTATTATGTTTTATAGAGCATTCCTATTGAGCTATTTATACAGGAACTGCAAATTCGCTATTTCTGTGAACAGATCTTATGATAAGACATTTTTTGCAGGAACCATGATACTTATATGTATACACACACACACACACACACACACATTATTGTATAATATGTGTGTGATATATTACTGTATCAAATACAGAAATATTTTTCATGAACAAATTTGAAATATGTCTCAAACATGCCTATCGCTACAACATCATTCTCTGAAGTGAATGACCAATTCAGAAAGCATTATCTTTCACAAAGCTGTACACAAGGACCTTACTTTTGTCTTGGTTTTGTCTCCTGACCCATTTTCAAATTGGCAACACTTGAAGTAACTTGTAAAAGGCTGTGACATTCAATCTTGTATCCTGGTTTCAATGCTCTGATGTATTATTGTGCACATCTGTTACAATAAATGCAAGAGATCTTAAAGAAAAGAGATTCTGATCTGGATAAGTGAAATACTGCTTACCAAATCACAAATTCCCAGAGACTTTGTTGATTATGCCAGGGTGTATCTCAGGAATCTTGAGAAGCATTTTCAACAAAACTAAGAAAGGAAGCAAGCAAGCAAGCCCTTTTTGTTTGTTCAGTATCCACTTATTTTAAATTAACCTGCTGGAGTGTGAAAAGCAGTCTTTTCACAACTCTATTGTGCTTTAGTTTGGTGTCCGTCTCTCTGACACCACAAAACCACTCAACACACAATGGCTACGCCGGTTAGCTAGATCAGGGTCAAGAGGTCACAAAGGTTATCATACACACTAGAACTAACTAAAACTCCAGCCGGGGTCATTAAAGGTGGGGTCAGTGGGTTGCCTACTGGATACTCAGCACACATCCACTTGACCTCTGTTGCTTGGAAACAAGGGACAGGTCATACCGGGAGTGAATAGTCATAGTGACCCGTAACCAAGCAGAAGACCTTAATGGCATGTGACAAGCGAGAAACAAGCATCTGAAAGCAGCAGCCGCCGCTCGCCTGCTGATTAGGAGTGTGTGAGAAACCCTGTAAGCTTTGATTTGGCCGTTGCGGTGCACTCATTTCATTGAGTTCCTTTCGCCTCTGTTTTGGCTTCCCTGTGAATGCTGTAAAAAGCAGGGACAGGCAGTGGTTTTAAAGGCATAGTTCACGCACAAATGAAAAGTCTTGGTCTGCATACCTTAATGTCGCTCTAAACTCATTTAGCCTCAGTTTACATTCAATCATTCCATGTATGTGTCCATGAGAATTTGGAATGCGATTTCTCCTCCTCCGCTTTACTGATGGTGTCAAGTGTGCTGTGCTTCCTGTTTCTATCTTTATCATCAATCCATCTTTTTTCAAGATTTTTACTCTATTAAAAGAAGCCCAGACATTCTGCTAAATATGTTTTTTTGTGTTTCATGTAAGAAAATCAGTCAGGTTTGGAATAACAATAAGTGTAAGTTAATGACTCATTTTCATTTTCATTATTCACTCAGTGTAAAAAATAAATAAATAAAAGTTTAGAAGAAAAGCTTTTACAAAGCTTCAAGTGTACTGCCCCAGTGACAAGATGTTTTACTATTAAAGGTACAATTTTTACACATTTTGGCAACACTTTATTTTAAGGTGTCCTTGTTACACGTTACATGTACTTACTATTATAATAACAATAAATTATGCATAATTACCCTATATGCAAGTAACCCTAAGCCAAACCCTAATTCTAACCCTAACCATATAGTAAGTACAAGTAGTTAATTAATATTATTATTAAGTACTTAAATGTATAATTACAGTGTAATAAGGACACCTTAAAATCAAGTGTAACCCACATTTTTTACAGTATAATGTAACATTATCATTAACCTTCATTTTCAGAGGTGGGTTGTGTATATTTACACCCTCAATAATTGTCAGTGCAATGCAGCATCATCAACAGGACATAATGCTAGTTCTCAAAACTAATTTCTAGACATGACACTAACGCTCTGGTGCACTCTGCCATGCTTTATTCAAAAGCAGAGGATCTCAAAAGACACTGTGATATGCATCACAATGCCAACATACAGTGTAATAAAAACAACCAGAATGCATAAGTCTCTTATCATTTCACCATTTCTCACACTCTCGCATGCACAAACACACACACACACATGCAAACTGAAACACATTAACATATGTAGCTCAGTCTCATGGGAGAGAGACCATAAGAATCAGAAAGCATTCCCCCACCCCCCATAGGAGGTGTCAATCAAAATGCATATTAACCACTTAAGGCACTCAAATGCCTGTGAGAAAAAGCCTGCATGGAATGACTCTATTTAATAAGGACTGATGCCAGCAGAAAGCCATCTTAAAGACAATACATTAGGCGATATGCCAGAAAGATGCAAATTCACATGTGGAAAGGAAGAAAATATAAAGGTTTATACACACAGAAAAATATTATTGTGTTTTAGTATTTTATAGAAGTGTATGTTTGCACAATTTTTGAATTTCTACTGCATCAACGTTGTATTTATTTTCCATATCCTTGAGTTGGTAAAGACCTCATATTTCTAAACCTTTTTTTGCATTTTAAAATCAAATATTTGTTTTGAATTATATTTCTGCAGAAAGCAAATTCTTAACCTTCATTTTTTTGGCAGTGATAATATTGCTTGTTTTATTTTTGTGTGTGTTTTTTGCATTTGGTTAAAAGCTAAATTAATAAGTTAAAGGCAAAGCTGTTTACATTTAAAGTACTACATAAATGCATTAAAATACTAAGTACCACATTTAAAATGTAGTTCAAATCCCATTTGTTCACATATGTCCTATAGAAGCTATATGTCAAAAGACAGACACTATGCTTTTAGGACACATTGAATTAAAGACAAAAAGTGGCCTAATTTTCACTCTTATTGACGCCTAAAGTTCCAATATATTTGTGAGGGGCAATCAAAGTGGCTTTTGGCAGATTGAGTATGTAAGACTTAATTACAATTCAAATGGCCATCACCTCTAGACACTGACAAGAGTAAATGGAGAAAAACTAACCCACAACAGCTCAATTTCAATAAAGAAGGAATTTCAATAAAAAAAGAAATGCAGAGTCATTGCACACTGAAAACCATTCTGATTAAGACAGCAGTCTCTAGCTTTTATCTTCTGCATAAATACATAATACCCCATGCTATGCTAAGCTGATTGACAGCTTGACAAGCCAATGGATTACTGCCTCTTTGCAGTTCATGATGACAGACAAGCTAACCCCGCCCACTAAAGGCGAGCTTGAGCTTTAGGGCTAAAGCCCCTTTCTCATTTGACAGACAAGTGGGCAGTCCTTTCCAGTGACCCCATGACCTCTGAGCCCTGACAACAAAGATTTTCACAGAGAGATGGCATTGAACTTCTCTTTAGTTCTGCTCTTCCTTTGTTGCATTAAGCTCTCCGTGTCCAACACCAGCTCTTCTAGCGGCACTTTAGCTGACAATATCCAGCAAAAACAGAAGGAGCAGATGAAAAAAACAGAATAGTGAGTGTCTCAAAGTGGCTAAATTCCTATTATTAGCATGATGGAGATTAACATGAAAAGAGCGAGAGAATAAAGTGCATTTAAAAATCACTGTCAGTGAATGGAAAAAGTTAACAAGCTTCAACGAGAAGAAAAAACATCCTATTTTTCCTTCTTTCTTTTGCTGGTTTGACATCTGCAACAGATAGTCCCAGAGGTTAGATGTGCCCCCATAAAAATGGATCACCTTACATGTTTTAATAAGACCAATCATTTAATCCATGTTACAGCCAATTAAATCCAAACCAGCCATGAAATTATCTAATGGGATTGTCTCTTGTTCGGTTAACTAATTGAATTCACGAGCCAAATGAAACAAGCTTGTGATAAACGGCCTGTCAAGGAAAACAAGAAAGAAAAAAAATGAAATGATAGGGATTAATAAGGTATGCCTTCACTGGCAAAGTCAACATGATCAGTCTTCAGGAGTTATGACGTGGGAAATCGCTGAGCAAAGTCTCAACATGAGGACTTAATTGGGACATTTTGATAAGGAAGTTCAAATACACTCTTTCTTTCTTCCTGTGTTTGGATTCTCAAGCACTATTGTCAACTAAATCATTTTCCTTAGTCAAAATGCTTCTTTTGAGTATTGTCACTATGCTTTAAAGGGATAGTTCACCCAAAAATGAAAATTTGATGTTTATCTGCTTGCAGCTCGTGATGATACACTGAGGTCTTAAGACACGAAACAATTGGTCTGTGCAAGAAACTGAACAGGATTTCTATATATAATATTTATGTTAGTGCTGTCAAAGTTAACGCAAATTCATTTTAACGGCACTACTTTTTTAAAGCGCAAGGTCTTGCTGTCCCAGCACACACACACACACACACACACACACACACACACACACACACACACACACACACACACACACACACACACACACACACACACACACACACACACACACACACACACACACACACACACACACACACACACACACACACACACCCCTTTCTTTCTCTCTCTGTGTGTCTGCATTGTTCAGCGAGCGGCGGAGAGGAGCAGCGCTTTCAGTTGAACACAGATATTATGTTGCTTCTTGAAGTTTACATGCAAGTATAGCCGAAATCACAACACAGCTATTGTCATTATCTTATGTGTATTTGATTTTATCAGACGACGGTTATCAGGATTTTTGTGCAGATTAACATCTTGGAAAGGAGAGCTAGTTATGTAGCCTAGTCTTAATGGGTCGTGTTTCAGTCACTATTTCATATTCATTCCGTTGTCTGACAACATAAACAGTAAAATATATTAATGAAAACAGTTTTATTGAGAATTTAGCTGCATCAAAATACAGTTTTTGGGCACAGAGAGGCAAACAAATCTAATAATAAATGTACATTTGGCATTTTCAGAAGTGTGCCATGTCCTGCGAAAATGTAAACAGGTATCTGTCAGTAAATTGCTCAGTGCAAAGAAAGAGAAGTGATGGGAACCTGGAATTTCTTTCTTCATGTGTCTAATAGACATGAACAAGTTCTCTGAAAAGCATCTATGACCTTTGAAACATGTCTAATCTTCATGCTCTATGTTGACTATGGTTTCAATAATAATAAACGTACATTTACATAAAGCATCCATATTTGTCCATGCCCATGTTGATTAGAATATTAAAAACTTAAAAAGTATTCATTTAAGGTACATGTAGAACAAATAAAAATGTGCGATTTAGTTGCGATTAATCACGATTAAAAAATGTAATCAATTGACAGCCCTAATTTATATAATAGTATTTATAATGCGCCAGCTATTGTAAACACGTTTGTGTTCTACTGAAGAAACAAAGTCACCTACATCTTGGATGCCCTGGGGGTAAGCAGATAAACATCAAATTTTCATTTTTGGGTGAACTATCCCTTTAAGGATAGTTCATCTGTATTTAACAGCTGCAGCTAACAGCTATTCTGATCATTGTTAAACTGTTGATTACTATTTCAATCAATTAATTGAACAGATAAATATGCCAAGCAGTTGAAATGCATGTTATTCCACATCTTGTGCAGCATGCACATTTTCTGGGTTATTTTGGAGGTTGAAATCTGTAGAAATGGGTTTAAATGTGGTCAAATCTGATAAACAAAGCAAAGAGTACTACAGTACACAACAAATGTGTCCAATATCTTTAATAAACAAACATGCTAAGAGTAGGGAATGTTTATAAGTAATAACGGCTGTTCAAAATCTGAGGAAATCTGCAGAGCTTTCTGCATCTGTGTGGCCTTGAGTTCGTCTAACACTCTCCTTTAAACAATGTGCTGATTGAATGCTAACAAACAAACAAAAAAATGTAAATATATGCTATGCACTGTATGCAATATATGAAAATTGTTATTATTTAATCATCCACATGTCATTCTAAACTTGCATGACTTTATTCTGTGTAACACAAAAGGTCAGTGGGATCTAATCTTGCTTTGGACCCCACTGACTTTCACTGTTTGGACACAAACAGTTGAAACATTCTTCAAAATATCCTTTTTTTTTTTGCATGTTCTGTAGAAGAAACCAAGACCAACATTAGAGTAAATGGTGACAGATTTTTATTTATGGGCAAGCTATCTCTTTAAAGCACAGACAACAATGGCATTTTTGTCAACTATTTCATTTTTATCAATTTTATTAAATACTGTAGATGGTGTAGTCCTAGTTTTCACTTTTTCATAAAGTTTACACTTTTTACGAGAAATGGAAAAAATTTAAGTTACAATTTTATAAAGGTGATTACAATGCACTCGTGGGTAGCCACCCAACACACACACACACACACACACGTCAGAGAAGCAGCTTGGAGAGCAGTAAATATGTTTTCACTTGATTCTCTCTGTAACAAAATCAGCAGGCAGCGCAGACATCACGTTCAAAAATCGCAGAAACAGATGTTAGCCAACTCTAGACAGACACCTAACACATTCCTCCTGGCGTCTCTCCAGCATGCACCTCTCTTATCCTATTACGCTCTTTTTCCCAATACATCCCATCTACATTTCCATCTTGTTATCGAGTCAATGTGTTCTCAGCTTACAGGAGACTCACAAACGGACTATGAACTGTGGGACGGTTTGAATGTTGGGACATATGCACAAAATCTTTCTTGATCTCCTATTTCACATCTGTTTGTGTCTTTTTTTTTTTCAGCAAAAGGTATGGTTTACCATACCTATATTGCCTCCAATGGGAACAGTTTGACAGACTCAAGATTCAAGCTGTAAATCTCAGCTCTAAAAAGATTTAAAAAAAAAAAAAAAATCTGGCCCTTGTGCTATTTTTCGAACTGTCGAGGGATGATAATACTCAAGCTTGTGGTTTTAACCTGAATGTGTCTGTAAGAGTGATGATTTTGACTTTATAGCTTTACCGTTTCTATAGCGTAAGGCTCTGAAAGTCTTTAGAGGTGAAAATATGATCCAATATCCTGTCCAAGTATACTGAACTGAATCAGACCACAATTAATAAAATCTCTTGTCAGGCTCCATCCCAAAAGACTCGCTACTTCCTCTGGCAGACATATTTGATATGCTTCTCAGAACTTTGTTCTTTCATCTGCTGTCTAATGTTTTAAGTAGTAATGTCAAACTAATCCAATGGGAACATTTTTAAATCATGGGGTCTCATACTAAGTGAGTCAGGTTTGTACAGTACGACCCCTTATGTGTTAATAGTTTATCATTAAAAAAAGCCTGCAAATTGATTATCTATGTCTACACTGACCTTCTATGTTATTTTAGAGCTTTCTTAAAAGACTGTTAAGCTTTCCATTGATGTATGGTTTGTTATGATAGGACAATATTTGGCTGAGATACAACTATTTGAAAATCTGGAATCTGAGGATGCAAAAAAAATCTAAATATTGAGAAAATTGACTTTAAAGTTGTCCAAATGAAGTTCTTAGCAATGTATATTACTAATCAAAAATGAAGTTCTGATACATTTACGGTAAGAAATTTACAAAATATCTTCATGGAACATGATCTTTACTTAATATCCTAATGATTTTTGGCATAAAAGTGGAATTCCATACAGTGGAATTTTGGCTATTGCTACAAATATACCCCAGCGACTTAAGACTGGTTTTGTGGTCCAGGGTCACATATAGATAAAATTAATGATTGTAAAACAGTTGAATGACAAAACAGATGAATGACAAGGATCTGAATAGAATTATTTGATTGTTCACACTTTGTGTAGCTTTAATTCTTAATATCTCCTTATCAATCTATTATTCTCTTCCGTTTAAAAAAAGTAACCCACGCCAACATCAATTTATATACAAATGTGGTAAGAGCTTAAATCTGGGATTTAAAAAGAGTCTAGAGTATTCCCATCTTATGTAAGAAGCAGAGGGACAATCTTTTTTCATTAAAAGTGAATTTCCTGAGCAATTGTAGTCAGCAATATTTCACTACAGCAATATAAGCATGTCGGTCAAAGTTTCATCTGGATTTTTTTGTAAGCGTGCACCTGTGCATGGACAAAAACTGACCTCATCCCAAGACCTCACTGGTGAATCATTGGTGAGGTGTGTGTAAAGTTCAAAGTGACACAGTTTGTAGAGGAAAATAGAATGATATCAGCTATGAGCATTTGGGTCAGGATAGCACTTTGTACAAAAATGTACGGTGGTGGTAGGGCTGCATGATAATAGTTAATCACATTTACTTTGCTAAAAGAAAAAGAAAAAAAAAAAAAGACTGTATTGCACCTTTATTTGAGCAGAATATCTCAACAGAGATTGCTAAACTCCAACTCACATGTTTGCCAGTGTCTTCAGCTCTGCACTTTTCCGTAATGTTGAGAGGGTGTGTGTGCACGGTTGCCAGTTTGGGAAGCTTAAGGAAACCACTGCTCTGATTGGAGGGTTTAAACTCTTGATATCTGGTAACCGCAACCACAACCACAACCACAACCACAAAAGCTTGAAGCTTGTAACCAATTCAGGATAATGGCAAATTAAAATACAATAGCAAATTATAATAATGGAATGTTTTTCAGGAAAAATAACCACTGGACAAGTACTACAAGCAGACAATTAAGAATTATATCAAGAGAAGCAGAGATTGTGATCATGATGAAAATATTTGTTGTGCAGTATGTGCTGGTATCATTTTCATTTACACAGTACACCATATTATCTCACAGAATGCAGTATTGCACCAGTGTCCAAAACAAACTTAAAGGTTTTGTTAGAAAAGCAAATGTGATACCAAAACTAATATGCTGTTATACATAATTCTTGAAAAATTTAACAAATCTTACTGAGCTACATATACAGCTATATAATATAGAAAAAATAAAATGTATTTACATATTTAATATTATTTAAATGTTTATTAAAAAAAAAATATTTATATAAATAAACTTTTATTTTATATTATGTTATGTTAAAAAACACTCGTTTTGGAGCCAAAAAACACGCGTTTGTTTGTGTGTGTGTGTGTGTGTGTGTGTGTGTGTGTGTGTGTGTGTGTACACACGTGGTCAGAATTGTTGGTACCCTTGGTAAATGTGATCAAAGAAGGCTGTGAAAAAAAATCTGCATTGTTAATCCTTTTGATCTATTATTTGAAAAATTCACAAAAATCTAACCTTTCATTGGAGAATAAGAATTTGAAATGGGGGCAAATATCATTATGAAATAAATGTTTTTCTCTAATACACATTGGACACAATTAACGGTCCCCTTTAATTCAATACATTTTGAAACCTCCATTTGCCAAAATATTATAGGAGTTTTCTCCTATAATGCCTGATGAGGTTAGAGAACACCTGACAAGAGATCAGAGACCATTCCTTCATCCAGAATCACTCCAGACCCTTTAGATTCCCAGCTCCATATTGGTGCTTCTCCTCATCAGTTCACCTCAATCATTTCTAACAGAGTCAGTGAATTTTTTTTTTTTTTTATCTGTTGGTATTTGATAGAATCAACAATGCCATGTGTCTAAACAAGATGTCCAGGACCTCCAGCAGAAATATAGGCCCTCAACATCAAAAATACATCAGTATATTTCAATGTACACATGGGGTACTTTTTATCACTGTGTTCACCAAACCCATCTTGAGTGTTTGCTGATAAAAAGCTAATTTTTTTAGTTACATCTGACCATAGAAGCCAGTCCCATTTGAAGTTCCAGTCGTGTCTGACAACTGAATATGCTGGAGATCGTTTTTTGGTGAAAGTTTTCTTTTCTTGATTTTTTTCTAGAAGCTCTCCCAAACAACATGTGGTGATGTAGGTGCTGTTTTACAAATGTTTTTTTAAGGTTTTCTGACCCCGAGACTCAACTATTTTCTGCAATTCTCCAGCTGTGGTTCTTGGAGAGTCTTTAGCCACTCAAACTCTCCTTCTCACCGTGCATTAGGACGATACAGACACACGTCCTCTTCCAGGCAGTTTCGTAACATTTTATGTTGATTGGAAATTCTTAATTATTGCCCTGAAATGGGAATTTTCACTGCTCTAGCTCTTCTCTTTTCACTAATTTGTGAAGCTCAATTATCTTTTGCTGCACATCAGAAATATATTCTTTGGTTTTTCTCATTGTGATGGATGAATTTGGGCTTTTTTCCACCTCCTATTTATATTTCTGTGAAACAGGAAGCCATGGCTGGATAATTTCATGTTTATAATAACCCTGGAGCACTCAAAATTGTGAATATGAATGGGAATATACTTCAGAGAAATTTTACTCATAAGAATTTTTAGGGGTGCCAATAGTTGTGTCCAACGTGTATTTGAGAAAAACATTTATTTCATAATGATATTTCCCCCCATTTTAAATTCTTATCCAATGAAAGGTTAGATTTTTGTGAATTTTTAAAATAAAAGATCAAAAGGATTAACAATGCAGGTTAATTTTCACAGCCTTCTTTGATCATATTTACCAAGGGTGCTGATATTTTTGGTCATGACTGTATATACACATACAAACACATGCATGTATAAATTTTAGAAAAATATGCTGTTTATTGAATATATTTATATATAATATAACATTTAATAATATAAATATATAAATGTGCATACACGTAAATATTTTCAAAATATATACATGCATGTGTGTGTATTTATATATACACATAAACAAACACATTACACATAGTATGTCAACAAAAACATTTATTTCGGATGTGATTAATCGTGATTAATCGTTTGACAGCACTAATATTATATATATATAAATATAAAGGGACATCATCTTAAAAGTAATTATCAATAAGTGAACATTGCTTCAGATTTTCATATTCAAGAAAACACCCAGGAATAATATAAAAGGGGAAAAATTACTAACAATAGAGCTATTTGTTTTATAAGGCAAACACTAAGAGCAATAAGGGAGTCATAAAAAAAGAGGAATGAGACAGCAGGGGACAAAAAGAATAGAAGAGACAGAGAAAGACAGACAGGAACAGCGGCCAAGTCTAGAAGAGCCAATGCAGCCTTAGGGGTGTCTACATTCACAGCCCTTTACTTCAAAGTACAAAAATAGAGGAGCGTCTGCGGCATCATCTCATTGACCTCCTGAACGAACTTTGCCTTTAATGAGCATGAGATCACTTCATCACACAACAACATGAGCAAACAGCTTACTGCCACCACAATTGACACCAACGATTCCAGTCTCCACTCAGACATTCGTAAACACACGTACATAATCTACACAGCATCTAAAGTCACATGAGACTCCAGCTGAATTTGGCGGAGAACCACAAGCCCATCTTTCCCACCCATCTAACTCTCCAGCCCACATGTGCCATTCCTCTGAAATGATGAGGAACATCTGGAGGAAAAAACTTACCTGAGAGATGCACAGACACGCACAGACGTATACTCTCACTGAATTAAACATAAGAGTAGATTGCCAGTGTGCTTCCAGTGAGTATGATTGTTACCTCTTATCTACCCTATCATTAAATTGTCAGGTATATAATTCGCTCTAACTTGTATATACTTTAGAAAACACTACATTAACATTTAACAAGCACAGTGAAATCAGATTTTCAATTCTCTCTCATTACGTAAATGATCCCGAGACCAGTAAACAGCAATACGGTAACATCAGCATTTTTCTACCAAACCCCCTACAAAACAAGTATCGTGGAGGTGCCATGGTACAGCAGTGATATCAGACCAGATATCAATACCACTGTACTCTGATGTATACTTATTATATTTATCTAAATATTACAGTACTGATATCTCCTAAAATAAAAACAGAAACAAATGAGTCAAATAATTAGGACAACGACAGCATATATTGCTTGTTATTCAGAGAATCAGATAAGACAATCAAAGAGGCATCATCTTTATGAGTGTCTCACTGAATCATTCATTCAAATCGAATCATCAGATCAAGTTACTGATTCATTTAGGATTGAAACAAGTGACTGGTCTTTAAGAGTGAGTCATTTACTCATCCGATTGTTTCAAAAACATTGATTCAAACACCATGTGTGTTGTTCTGAGATGTGCAATGGTTGTATGCTTTGTTTGAAGATTTGCAATGCAAAAATTAAGCTTTTGTTTGAAGCTTAGTGCAGCAAAAATAGATAAAGTGAACATCAATGTTAAGATACTAAGTAACTTTTTGTATATCAAACAGCTGGATAACAGCATTTATGCTGACATGCTGACAAGCATTTACTTGAAACAGAAATCTTTTGTAAGATTATTAATGACTTTAGCATCACATTTAATCAATTTAATGCACTCTTGCTGAAAAGTATTAAATTCTTTTACTTTTTTGTAATCTTACCTCAAAATTATGTAGCACATCACAGTTTCCACAAAAATATTAAGCAGTAAAAACTGTTTTCAGCACTGGTAATAACTTAAGAAGAAATGTTTCATGTAATATTTCAATTTTACTGTTTTACTGTATTTTTGCGAAAAACCAATGCAGCCTTGTTAAGCATAAGTGACTTCAAAACCATTAAAAATCGTATTTATTAAACTATCCAACCATCTATATAAACTGATTTTCATAAATACACTTCTATTTTAAGGATAAACAAATGCTGAATTTTTTTTTGTCTCATTCTCCTTTCTGTCCTTCTCTGTCCTCTAACATGATGGACACATGCCAGCCAGTCAATGATGGACACATTTTTCCTTTTACCACCCAATAACCCCTGTTGTGAATTCATTCTGTTCTCTCCATCCAGTGGTGTCCATGCGCTCTGATTGGCTAGCTCCCCCTGTGTTTTCTCCGTCATGATGCTTTGGTGTGTCAGCACAGGTCATTGTCTGAGTCTAAGTACTGCCATGGAATTAAAGTCCATGCCTGACTGACAGATGGTAATAAATGGTGGCAGTCTAAAACAACATGAAGGGAGAGGCGCCCTTGACCTCACGCCCCCCCTAAGGTCAAGCATGTCTGGTAACCTCCAGGCTGTAACTCCCACACCCAGACCACATCTGGAGGGAGAATCTCTCTCTTTCTCTGTTGGTTTGTGTGTGTGTATGTGTGTGTGTGTGTGTGTGTGTGTTGGGGAATGTAACAACTCATCTTCTCACTATTGTCAGCCAAGAACGAAATGGTTGTATCTGTTGTCACTCCCATGGCTATACTATAAAAAAAAGACCTCCTCTATTCGGTTTGATCAAAGTGTGAATTTTGAAAAATTCTAAGAACTTGCAGAAAAACATAGCTACCAAATAACAGGTGAAATGTGCCATAACAGTGACAGGTAACAAAGGAAATGCTGCCATGGCAACCAAACCAGTAGACACACAAGGGAAAGGCACTGTCTTTGCTGATGGAAAGAAAATGGTGTATGAACACAGACACACACACACACACACACACACTTTATTTGTGGGGGAAATTATTAGTAAAACCCACTCTTCTGCTCTCATCTTCATGTCCAACGTGGCTCTTAAAAGAAACACTCTGACCTTAAAAGGCGCAGTTGCCTCACAAATGGAAAAAATGAAATAAAATAAATGAATTTAATCAACCATTATGAATCTGTATGTCGTATATTTTCCATGCAACACTAAAGAAAAAATAAAAGGGACAAAAAAAAAAAGTTACAATAGATCTAAAAAATAAATAATTAAATAAATAAATAAAATAAAAAAATAGTTTCCACAAAAACATTAAGCAGTACAACTTTTCTTCAGCATTGATGATCATATTCTTGAGCATTAAATCAGTATAGAATGATTTCTGAAGGATCATGTGGCACTGAAGACTGGAGTCATGATGCTGAACATTCAGCTTTTCATGACAGGAATAAACTACATTTTAAAATAAAAATAAAATAGTAAAGAGTTATATATTTATATTGTAATATGTTTATATTATAATAATATTTCACAATATTACTGCTTTACTATATTTTTATACAGTAATAAATACAGCCTTGGTAAGCATAAGTGGAAAAAAAACCCCATTAAAACCTTACCAAAACCTTACCCTAAAATTTTGAATGGTAGAGTATAATTTACTTCTTTATTTATTTTGGGGTGCACTATTCCTGTAAAAATCATTATTATCTGATGCTGTTGACCATATTTGCCTTCGCATGTATCTCCCCTGTCTCTATCTCTCACACTGTTACCCAGCATCTCAGTAACTCCCCTGACTGCACAGAAGTGTCATGGGGGTCCAGGTCTGGGGTTCAGTGTAGCTGCCTGGTAACAAAGCCTATTGTAACCTCTCATTATAAACAGACCTGAATGCTGGTGTGTCTTACTGAATCAACTCACAGTGGACCACACAGTCTTTCTCTATCTTCATTTGTGGCAAAAGACCACAATAGGACGAGACAACATGGATACTCTCTGAGCAATTAAGGTCTGGGAGAGGACAGAGACTTTCTCTCACCAGAATGCTCATGTCACTCCATTTTACTGTCACTAAACAAGTGGCAACATTTAATAAATAAATAAATAAATAAAAAAAACACTACACTTCAGTTTAGGCCTGCAACAACTAATCAATAAAACCAGTAAGAAATAAAAAAAATTAGTTGGGTCTTGGTGAGAGCTCTTTGTAAGTAATGCAAAATGTATTTCTTTGAAAGAAAAAAAACAAACAAACAAAAAAAACAACAACACAAATTTGCTGTGTTTACACTACTGTTCAAAAGTTTGGGGTCAGCAAGATTCTTTCAAATATTCTTACTCAGCAAGAATTCATTAAATTGATCATAAGGATTTTACATAGTTACAAATCTATTTCAAATAAATGCTGTTTTTTATATTAATGAAAGAATCTTGAAAATCTGTCACGGTTTCCACAAAGATATTAAGCAGCTCAGCTGTTTTCAACACTGATATAAGAAATCTTTCTTGAGCGCCAGATCAGCATATCTGAATGATTCTAAAGGATCATGTGACTGCAGACAGGAGTAATGGCTGCAGAAAACTTAGCTTTACCAATACAGAAATAAATTACATTGTATGATATATATTTAAAAAATGTTAAAATCTAATATTTCAGAATATTACTGTTTTTACAGCATTGTTCATTAAATAAAAACAGTTAAATATTTAGCTGCAGCCCTACTAGTGCTGAACGCAGCTTGAATCTTGCTATTTTCAGTCTAAAAAGCGATGGGAAATTTTAAAGGAGGGAAGTCAGGAAACATATATCAGGTTATTTTCATTCTTTCTGACACATTTCCATCTGTCCTCACAAAACACAATCAGCATGGGAGAGTCATAAGAGACACACACAGCTTACAAACAGAGCATCTTTGTCTGAACATCAGTGCAGAATACCAACCCTGCCTGTTTCTCAAAGTGACAAGTCAGAAGATTTGCCTCTTTTTCCCAAAACTGCTCTCCAACACCAATAGAAAAATGTTTTGATACTCTGCATGGGTTTCTGCATTAGGTTACAGAAACCCCTGTGTTACACTCCAGAAAGAAACACATCAAACCGGCTGACAGTGCAACCATTTATCCAGACCGGATAACCTTTAGTTCTGAGGCAGTTTTATAACAAGGCAGCCATCTACACTCCTGACGCTTTTAAATGCCTTTGAAGCGAACGGTGTATCAGAGATGAGGAGCTGCAGACAGATAGAAAATAGAACATGAGGGGAGTGATAGTGTCAGAAACGAGTGAATGTGAATGCTGATTAGCAATGAGACAGGCAACGATAAAACACACAGGCTGCAGATGAGTGTTACAAGACAAGACAAGAGTGTGTGAGCGCTGTGAATATGGCTGTGTTTTACAAGAAGAGATAACAAAAAAAAAAATTGAGACAGACAAAATGTGTCTGCAGAGAAGGAAGATGACTCTTTTACAGACAATAGTAGCAAACACAATGTGATGGTTTTGTTTAGGGTTAAACATTCATGCTTTTTTCTAAAAATCATATGATTTCAAACGAAAATCTGCAACTTGAAATTAAGTTACATCATGAGATCACATTGAACATGGCTTAACATGCATGCAGATGAAGACGGTCATTAAAATATTCATTTGGTCATGTCTTACGTAACTGATGTAATCGTGTAACTGATTTGTCATTAAATCACAAAAAGACCAATAATGGCATCGATAGCAGTCATCTTTTTCACAACTGGTCCTGATATCCAACAAACAACGTGACATATTGTAAAAATAAAAAGTATGATGCACAGTCTCCTTGCGTACATGATAGTTTTCTCAAAATGAATGTTTCTCTGCCACATACACACCCACAACTAACCCAATGAGTGACTCATGTGAGGAGCTGTGACCCAGACCTCACTCAGATGAATGTCTGTACTCTTTCTCGTCTCATGGGAGCGCTTCCACACTCCTTCAGGGAATGAAATGTTAGGCACCTCCCCTGGGAGCGGAGCGGATGAAAATATAGAACAGAAAAAAAGAAGCTAAGGAAGACAACCAGGAGACAGTAATGAAATAGAGAATTGGGATTTGACGGAAAACAACACAAAATACAAGAATAGAGCTAGAGAGAGAAAAAAAAATCCAAAAGTATGGACAGATAGACAAGTAGAATGATTTAAAGTGGCAGTACTATGGTAGATTGAGGGTAGAACTCTTAAACCATGGTAATTCAATATAGCGGCAGTCAATGTATAAAAAATATATACATACATATACTACACTTTAGTTTAGGGACCAATTCTCACTATGAACTAGCTTCTCACTATGAAATTGCTTATTAGCATTCATATTACTAGCGTTATGGCAGTTTATTAATGCTTTATTCTGCATGACCATATTTTACATCTCTTAATTGTCATACCTAAACTTAACAACTACCTAACAGCAAATTAGGAGTTTACTGAGACAAAAGTTGTAGTTAATAGTTAGTTAGTAGTGAGAATTGATCCCCAAACTAAACTGTGACCACATTATATAGAATTTCTTCATTATTTATAATAATTTCTTTATAATTTATATGAATAAGTATCAGTACTTAATTAGCAACAATGATGTTGAACAAAATGATGATTCCTCTGAAGCAGAGTAAATACATAAAACTAAACTAAAAACTTTGAAAATTGAAAATATAAAATAAAAGCTCATTCTAAAAAATTACAGTAGTACATAAAGGAAAGAAAAGGTAAAGAATGGTACAATGTCCAGGAATCCATAGTATTTCTATAGTACATGTCTAAAAAAAAAAAAGCATTACAGTACATGGTTCTGAATGATTACCATGCGCCATGTTACTTAAAATAATACCATGGTACAAGTCTAAAAATCCATGACACCAGGGTACTTTTGTAGTATTTTTGTTAGTGACAAAAAGAGGAAGGCAGAGAAGAGAAAGTAAGAGAGGGGTTGTAGGAGTGCAGGGTCTCTATATTTAGCCCTGCTGCTGTCACCTCCACTCTCCTCTCGCTGTGACAGTTTAGATCCAGCGCCGCAGCACAGGATGCTGGGATGCACCGCCACCTTGACACAAACAGCACTGAGACAGTGTCTGCTGCACCCTGGCATCACATACAAATGTGTTTGGTCTAAAATAAGACAGCAAAATGTAGCACATGCAAGATATTCAGAAGAAAACATTATTATCTGCGAGACTAAGATGCCATAATTCAGTTAATATAGCACATGACCACATCACCCTTGGCAAAAACAAACACAACAAAGAATAGAGAACAAAGAACAGGCCTTCCTTTCCGAGCCCACGCCTGTCCTCGTACCATGCAGCCTTTTCTAAGTGATTCTTATGAAGCTGAAACCCAATGTAGGGTCAAGAGGTTAAGTTTATTACTCTGCCAAGAGCTCCATTAGAGAAAGCCTCATGGGAGCAGCTCAGAATAATGCATTTTTGATGATTCCCATCGCTTTTGGTTTATAATACCGTTCTGATACGCCACTGCGGTTTCGCTTATAAAGCAAGAGCTTGACTGAGCCTGCATGTTTCAGCTAAAATTGGAAATCCTCAATGTTACCTGAAGACAAACACATTTTTTTGGTTGATCAGGAAAAATTGATACAAGACGCCAATGAGAAAGCCAAAAGAGGGTTGGGCCTTTCCAAATACTTTCCTATCAGCGCCACAGGTGAGTCGGACACTGAAGTAATGATCGTAACTGAATGGCACTACAGTCTCTACGCAGCTGTAAGTTAGTGTCTCTTTAGTGTGCGAGTGAAAGAGACAGTGTCTCACCTTCTGTCTGAGCAGATCTCCCAGGCATATCTTGGCAGGTTGGAGGAGGTTCATCTTTCAGAGAGACAGTGATTGCTCCCGGGCTCTCTCTTTCTCTCACACACATATGCTTTCTCATTCTCTCTGTATCTGTGTGCATTGTCAGAGGGAAGCACTTAGTGAGGTCTCTAGTGTCGCAATTGACCCAGTTAGAACCCAGGTAAAGACAACATGAAGGATAAACCTAATCATGTCATGAGTGGAAAGTATTGAGTGTAGAATAAGTGTTATAGTATAAGGTTAGAAATAATTCTTTTTCTTGCTTGCTTTCTCTCTCTCACCTTTGCCATCATCTAACTCTGAGTTAAAGTCCATCTTGTAAAATAATATTTTAAACATAATCTTTAGCAAATCTCAGAAAGAATATTCAGTTTTTAAACTTTGCATTAAAGTTGTCTGAATTCACCTGTAGCATTTAAAATGACATTGACCCATTTAATTTGTGTTGTTTTATTTATTAAATTTACACAAAATTAAGTAGATTCATCCATTATCTAATCAGTCATAACATGAAAAATGCATAGCGATTTTCTTTCTTTCTTGTTCCCTATGTGCTCCAATTAAAGCAAGCTCATTCCTTTTCATTAAATGCCTTCATTCCCCTTTTTTTCTTTGTTTATCTTCTGGCAACAGTAACAGATATCATGCTTAAGGCCAAACTAATTTACATAAATACTAAATGGGAGTTGTTAGAAGGGAATAGAGAAAATGCTTTTACAGCATTTAAAGAAAAGCCACTATGCTTCATCCTCAACCACACGATACAATGGATATAACAAGACTGAACTAACAAGAGAATGCCAATGAATTTGAAAATGTGATGGGATGTTAATTGCAAAACGTTCTAGAAATACAAAATTATCTTGGAAGCTGTAACAGACAATGTTTTCAGTAGCTGTATGCGAGATAATGTTCTCACTGCAGCAGTGTAATGGTCTAATTGGGTGTTTGGATATATTTGTATAGCATTTTTTTCTGCTTTTTCAGGCACGGCCAATTAAGCATCCAGGTGTTACTCAGAAATAATGAAATGAACAGCAAGAATGGAGTTAAATGCTTTTAAATGGGGCTGCAGATTAGCATTACAAGTATTTATAGCAGGAATTTGTTCACTCTTTCCCACACAGCAAGGACGTATCACCCTGACAATGACCTGCTTCTGTTTTTTTGGGGTCACAACCTCAGCCTCTGGCACCCTCAAATAGGCTGTTATTAGGGCTTTGGTTTGAAGATAAAAAAAGCCTCCAGCACAGACAAATGCACACACACATATATACTGTTCCCAGGTCAGAGTATATTTTCAAAACTTCTAGATCATTTTCAACATGCTCATCAAAATGCTGCTGGAAGCAGGTACAGTAGTTCGAGTATACACCTTTTTGGGTATTAGCTATTTGCTAGTACTGATAAGCAAATACAGTATTAAAAGAAATGCAGATGGGCCAGGTTTGGTTTACCACCATTCATCACCTACAGAACCATGATATTTTATGACACTTCAAAACATCAAGCATCTAAGCGAGTTCACAGGATGGTACGTCAAAGATAAATATATCTTTGATGTTATTCTCCCAGCACATACAGTGAGATAACAAACTCAAACCTGCTAATACACACATTCAAACAAGCATAAAATCTTAACCTATAAATACGAATAAAACATTAATTTGTCATTTTCATATTTCTTTATTACAATGGCAGTCAAACTAGCTTTTGTATTCCATTCATATGAATGCAAATGCACGCATATGTGTAGTATGTTTCATCTTTAGTTT
Source organism: Acrossocheilus fasciatus (assembly GCA_036784905.1). NCBI lineage: Eukaryota > Metazoa > Chordata > Actinopteri > Cypriniformes > Cyprinidae > Acrossocheilus > Acrossocheilus fasciatus. The sequence goes on along the minus strand of CM071943.1, from coordinate 25,389,739 downwards.
TGTACTGAAGTACTAAACTGCAAATTTCTACAGCAAAAATACATTTAACCAATAAAGGATCTAAATGACACAGATTTACCTCTCTGATGAGACTCTTAGATGTAAGATGATTTTGTTCTGACGTATCTATATTTTGATATTTTTAAATGTATTATTACTTAATATTTGTAATTTATTTAGACCAGAAGCCCTTAACTGTGAATCTGTGTGCACTGTGAGGTTATAGTCACTTCTTTCTTTCTTTGCTGTTATCTAATGTTCAGTTAAAGTTAATTAAAAAAAAAAAAAAAAACTACCACTACCACTACCACTACTGACCTCTCTGATGAGACTCTAACATAGAAGAAACTCACAGCTTGCACTGATGCTGCTACAGTTTTATTTTTTTATTTATTTTTTTTATTATTATTTCTGATTTATTATTAGACTAGAAGCCCTGGAGTGGGGCATCAGATCCATATAATTCAAAAAAAAAAATTCTGGGTCATGGATCTATATGAAGAAGATAGAGTCTATAAGCACTTTACCTTAAATATGATAACTCCTAAAGCTCTCAAACCAGAGACAATGAGCTTTTACTCTCATCCAGACCATCGCCTATTACTACTTTAGTATTTTTAAAGAACGTTACCCAGGTGTTAACATGAACAGCAAAGGAAAATGAAGCACACTACTTTAAATGCCTTATTTAATTGCGATAATTTATGCACTGCCATCAGAACCACGCTGTAGATGTGATGCACCTTGAGATACTTACTTTAAAGTGTTCTTTGTCTGAGAACATTTGTCTAAATTGAGCAATAAGCGCTCTGCCCCTCAGAGAATTTACTGATGGAATTTAAATTAAAACAGTGTGCACAAACAACACCCGTGGCACCATTTTCAAACACACACACACACAAAAAAATACCAATTCACACACAGCATTCCTCCTTGAATCATCCCTGGGTTCTCCTAACCACTGTAAAGTGATATAATACGCATAAACATGCCCATAAATCCACTGTCATGTCCAAAAATGAGGAGTTATGTGAGGGCTCATAAGCAAAGAAATGAACTTAGGCTGTCATGTGACTCTTCGTAAGTCCTCTGGGCTACCTTTTAGCATGTAAATCCCAGGCTTGCAGAGATACATAGGAAAGAGGGGATTTAAAAAGAAGTGTGTGCATGTGAAAGAGAAGGGCAAATGTAATACATCATAGTTACTCCCATAAAAAGGAAAAAGAAAAGAGAACAGCTTTAGAAAAGAGTCTGAACTTGTAATAAGTCATTTCTGCAGAGTCCTAGACCTTGAACTTCACAGATGATTGGGCTTCCAGGGATGTTCTTGTGGTTTGGACTGTCTGAAATGCGTAAGGGCACAAGAAGACACCAGTATCTGCTCTCTTAACTCACCGCCACTGCTAACAGCAGCCAAGTCCTCCCTCAGAGCCGAAAACTGACTCTGTCTGGCTGAGTTCCCTGCCCTCCCTCTCTACATGCTCATACTGGAGAATAAGAATCTATCAGAAAGAGGGAGATCTTGGTGAACCGCAGTCAATGTGTGTGTGAGTGGGTGCATTTATGCTTGTGTTCAAGCTTGCGTGTTTGAGGGACATACTAGTGAATTATACCTGAATCCCCCCAGGGAGGATCACTTAAAAGGTATTAATTTCTTTCTTTATGCTGTTTTTCTTAAACCGGACCTCAAGCTAAACTGAATCATTACACTCCATGCATGAAATTAAAACCACTACTATATCAAACACATTAGCATTTAAACACGCATTTACATTATTTATATTAGCATTTACAACACATGGTTGCTCAAAATTCTGAACTGAAGAACTGATTCTTTTGCAGTTCATGAGGTTGAATTTAAATCGAATTGGCCACAATCTACAGGAAGTAAAACTGGAATTGAATTGATAGTAAAAGGAATTGACTGTTTCCAAATCTATGTATCTATCTAATCACTGCTGGGAAGATAGGCTTTTAATAAATATCGGCTGTTTATGCAGCACAAACTCTATTTTTATTTTTAAAACAGAGAAAATGGGCTGTGCCATTCCCTTTAGCCAAAAATGTCAACATCCATAATGCTCTGTCTCTGTCGATCTGGCTGACTTTTGCTGACAAATAAACAGGGATACACGGAGAAAGACATTGTTCATTTACATATAGTACCGACATTGTAGCAATACAAAAGGCTTGAAAATCAGTGAACTTATGTTTTAATAACTAAAAGACTTTTTCACAACTTTCGAACAAGGCTTTGCCAAGTCAATATTAAAATTTTCTTTGAAAATGCCCCCCCCCCCCCAAGTTAAAAATTACAGTTAAATTGTTTTTTAACTTAAATTCATTTTATGTCTACATTTCTTACATTCATACATGCAATTGTGCATCCCATTTAGTTTGTCTGTAAAATAAAATAAAATTTACAAGTCATTTTCTGTGTAAGTCTGAATGGTGCATAACCCTGTTACAACAGTGAACGGATGATGACCTCATGGCTAAAACAGTCACATTTAAGTAACTGAGAGGGATATAAAACAGGATGTCCTGTGTGTCTCAAAGAGTAAAGGCACAGAGGCAAGCAATTACAATGTAAGCCTGGATTTTGGTTAGCCATCAAAATGATTTTCTAATGGCACATCCAAGTACAAAACCAAAACAAGATCCCACTAAGCTTGAAGCTGTTTGTGGGAGAGAACAGAATGTTTAGTGAGTTAAAGCCCTAAACAAATGTAGCCTTCTTCACAAGACGTTCACTCTCAAGGGAGGAACATGATTCAAGTGTTTAATCAAGGCTGCTGGACAGAGGAGCAGAAGTAACCAGAACTAAAAACTTTAATCCATTCAAAGGGCTTTCACCACATCCTACATAAAGCAGACTAGATCTTTTATTTCATCTACAGTGTTTTGATAATCTCCAGAAACTCACAGATCATATTTTGTCATATCATAAATTGGAATATCCCATCCAGCGCATGCATGTAGTATGTCTCCAGTGTATATCTTGGCAGTAAAGAGTGGTCAGTGTCAGTGTTGACTGACAGAAGTACACTAAGATTGGACATAAAGGTCCTGGGAAACAAACCAGTCCAATATCACATACAGTATCATTATTCCATTTTGGAGAAAATATTGTAAACATATAGTCTAAGCTGCCTTCCAATTGCAATTCCTGAGAATAAAATTACAATAAAACGGCACTGTTATAAGAAATCATGGATGCGTAGTCCTGGAAAATGGGCTACTACCAAGAACATAGATATTCAAAAAAAAAAAAAAAAAAGGCTCAGAGAATCCCAAGGGAAATACTGTTTCGGAACTAAAAACTAATTGCATTGCTTAGCCAACCAAGAGCCGTGCACGAACCCCAACCGACCCAACATGAAATCCAATTCCCCCAGCAAGGGTTAAACTCACAGTCACAGAGTGTAGCACAAATTCTGAATTTAGGTCTTTGCTGGTAGACATGCTCAATCCCAAAGAGTGTTTGAAAAACCAATTAAAGAAGCACAATAACAGGCAACAGAAAAGAAAATTAGTTCAGGCAGCAGACTGTGAAAACTCCTTGAATTAGAAAGGTGAACAGACAGGTAACCTAAGAAGGCAAGAAGCTTGCTCAGCAAAAAAACTGAAGAGATTCCCACAAAACAATAATAAAAAAACCCTATTGCCTAATACTACAATAGATGCATATGCACTGAAAGTTAATATAATGAGACTCTGGTTTCCTGGAAATGCTGAGGACAAATATAATAATGCATGTTTCTCATGCAATCTATATCATATCAGCTGCGGTTGTTTATATATCTCTATGTTCATTTGTGGATGTCATCCACAAAGCAACAGTGTAAGACACAGCATATACAACAAAAATGCATCTTACCTTTGAAGGACAGGAAGACTCGTGGAGCAGAAGCGGGTGGCAGGGAAGACAAAGGGCTGCTGTGGACCGAGACAGCTGAGAACACAGACACCAGAAGGGTCCCCAGCACCAAAGTCCCGGCTCCCTGCATGATCACTTTATCCAAAGACCCACAAGAGATTTATTCGGTCCTGCATGGGAAGGGAGGGAGGAAGGGGGTGAGGATCCACTGATACATTCATGATTGAGATTTCACATAACCATTCACTTATCTTTTTATTGAATGGGAGAAAATGGAAACTGGTAATAGAGGCAGATGACAAGTCACAGTTTGAGTGTAATCTTGACAGATATTTACACACTTCTTGGTTATCGGTTCCTAGTCTACCAATAAATGGTAAAATACCATTTCAAATTCTTTGTGGAAACCTTCCACTTTGTCATAATTGATTTATAATTATTAAAAAATATAATAATGCACGTTGTGTTTTATTGTTGTAGTATAATGGCCATTTAGTTAACTGTGTTGAAAAGAAATAATTATAAAAACAAAATTTTAAATGAAAAAAAAAAAAAGACAAGAAAGAAAACCCAGTGAAGTATCAGTCATAAAGCCTGAAGTGGTTGATTTCTGTCACAACTACTGATTTTTTTATTCCATCCAATCAAATAAAAATTTTTTTTTAAATCATCCGCATATGACTTGCAAATGAACGTCAATTATCAATAGCAGTGACATACCCTTTTCCAACAAAAATCTCTCAATAAATCGTTTAAAATATCCGATTTCAGTGCCGTGTAATGGACTGATCCTCTTCAAAATAGTGCATAAAACATTTGGATAATAACTGCTCTGATCTTCTGTACAAACAAGTATTTGTGATGTTGTACGTGACGTAAAACATAAAATCATGCTAATAATAAAATAAACTGAAATGAATACAGAACTCACCTACAAGACGTCCGTCACAAACGATCCTGTGTGTCCCGGTGTACAAATCATTTGCAATCCAGCGCAAAGAAAACGTACAGAAACCAAAACAATGCGTCCAGTCAAAAGTAACTGCATACACGTGTCCTCAAAGTAGTAGCTCCTTTAAACTAATTTATGTGACTGTGATTCCGTGGCAGCTCAAATGAAGTGCGCGTATCCCCTCTCGCCCGGAGTTTTTCAACGCGTCTCGTGTATTTTTGTCCACGCAGCAGCAGCAGCGAGCGCGCTTCAGGTCCACTGACTGTCTGCTGCTGAAGTAGTCTGGCAGGTGGATGGAGCGCTGCTACTCCCCCTGGGCGGAGACTTACCTTAAAAGTAACACCCATTTATGTTTTGAACGCAATTAGGCATTGCAAATACATGCGGCGAAATCAAAACAAAAACACGGGACATGTTAGTAATGGGGGTGCAGCGCTTATCTTCACTAAATCACACGCAAACATGCGAACGACTGCGCTCTCGCTCACTATCACCCTGGGCGACGCCCACGCGCTACACGCCTTCACCACAGTAGCACAGTTTTTTGAAGATAAAAGACTACATTTTTAGTGCATTGTTCTGAAAATAAAGGAAACGATGTTTCTATAATTATAGGCTAATAATATCTATATTTATTACACATTAAGATACAACCCACTTCTTATGGAAAACGTGTCTTTTTCTGATACTAAAGTGCAAGATGACTAAAAAAAAATATTTTTAGTATTTTACTGATGGATTAACACAGTTTTGCATATAAAGAAATCACAGAAAATCTTGTTTCACCCCTAGCATGGAGCAAATGGGCCCTGCATACTACTCTATAGCACGCAAAAAGCATGTGTGATATTTAAAAACACGGTATTCATAAAACAGTAGACCTGATTTTGAAGTGTGCAAAGTACAGTGGATACTCTCCCAGATGTCAGCTATTAACCATACTAAAACAAATCTCCATAAACAAACCAAAATGTTTGGTACTACATCATAGGTCCAAAAACATTCAGGTCAAAGGGCAATGCCTTTTTCCTTTCAATTAAACCTTTACTGGATGAAATGATTGATTTTATTAGATCATAAAACTAAAAATCACAAGTCTTCTGTTGCACAATATATAAGTTCAGGGATTCTGATTAGCAACACAATTTGCAGTATTATAAACATGACTGGATCAACTTACCTCCAAATCGAACTTTTGTTTTTTTTGACAACCTCATGGATCAAGAACATTTCACAGTGCATGATGACAAACATGTGTATGTTATACAGCACAATGAAAGAGTCAAGGGCTCAATCCACAAGTTTTTTTTTTTTTTTTACAATTTTATTTCGTGCCATTTTAGAATAAATTCTGCAAAGTATGAAATCCACCCTGAGGAGAGAGGAGTACAGCGAGAATGGCATGTCAGTGCAGAACACATAAGGATTATGTGAGATTTGTTGTGACTTTTCTGTAAAAATGGCATGGGGCGCAGCATGATTTGTAGATTTGTTGATTTTAATGCATTATGCACTCTCAGTAAAGCCCCTCTGTGCGTTTCCTATGAACACAGCAGAACCTGGAGTCATAGTGCAATGTGGATTTCGCACGCATGCTTGTGTGTCCGAGTTTTTGTGCAAAAAACAGCACAACCTGATGTTAGACATAGCTATTGCCTAACCACAGAAATGCCAGTCAGGGCTATTCATCAAATAAATGGATGAACTGCAAAACACATCCAAGCCACAATATACACAAACCTTTAATTAAGAATGCACACTGACAGATTTGTGAATTACGTTTTATTTATTTTACTGTTTTAGTGCTTTTGTGTGTGTGTGTGTGTGTGTGTGTGTGTGTGTGTGTGTGTGTGTGTGTGTGTGTGTGTGTGTGTGTGTGTGTGTGTGTGTGTGTGTGTGTGTGTGTGTGTGTGTGTGTGTGTGTGTGTGTGTGTGTGTGTGTGTGTGTGTGTGTGTGTGTGTGTGTGTGTGTGATAAAAGAAAGTGATAATTAGAGTAATTTAGAGTGGAAAGTCAGTGTTGCAATGCTCTGACCCAATACAACTGTCTATATGCAGTCTGTCTTTATTGGTGTTTTGACTAGAATGGTTTACTAAAAGCAACATTTTTTTCTAACTATGGCATTTTCACAGCACTTATTCTTGCTTTCCAGTCTCCAAATTAAAGGAATAGTTCAACCAAAAATTAAAAAAAAAAAATTTGCTAAAATTTACTTACCCTCAGGCTGCCCAAGATGTAGATGAGTTTTTTTTCTTCATCAGAACAGATTTGGAGAAATTTATTCATTACATCACTTGCTCATCAGTGGATCCTCTGCAGTGAATGGGTGCCGTCAGAATGAGAATTAAAAAAAATTCACAATAATCCACAAGTAATCCACATGAGTGCAGTCTATTAATTAACATTTTGTGAAGAGAAAAGCTACATGTTTCTAAGAAACAAATCCATCATTATGCCATTTTTAAACCATTGCTTCTGTCCAAAATATGATTCTATAATCCATAATAATGCTTCTTCCAGTGAAAAGGTCAATCCACTGTTGTCTTCTCACATCAAAAACCTCTGACATATTTGTTTAGAGCTGTTTTGGACTATCTTCGCTTGTAAATGGTGTTTGATCTGTGTATATTTATCTCCTGATTCAGATGAGACAGCTTTACTGGGGAAAAGTGGCATTGTGGATAGAGGATTATTTTAGCCAGAAACAGTTTGAAGTTAAAAATGTCTTCATGTTTGATTTGTTCCTTACAAACATGCAGCTTTTGAGTCATGTGGATTACTTGTGGATTATTGTGATGTTTTTATCAGCTGTTTGGACTCTCATTCTGACGGCACCCATTCACTGCAGTGCAGCATTGGTGAGCAAGTGATGCACATTTTGTTGCTCAGTTTCTTTAAATCTGTTCTGATGAAGAAACAAACTCATCTACATCTTGGGTGGTCTGAGTTTGAGTACACCTTCATCAAATGCTTCATTAGCTATATTATATTACATGCTTCAACATGCAACATTCCATGCAACATATTTTGATTAGCAAGTCATTAAAGTTATTAAAACTAAATAATAGTGACCCTATTGTGATAAATTCCTCTTTAAAACAAAGAAATGTATGAGCTGGAATTAAAATCAGTCTTTTTCTGTGATAGCTGATAAATCTCTGCAAGTTTTCTCTTTGAAGTTGGAATGTGTGTGCAAACACTCTCTCTCTCTGTCTGATGAGGCCATTGAACAAGCACAGATGAAGACAGGCAGATAAGGGAGAGATTTCTTCCTTTCAACACCTGACTGTCTGCTAGCGAAGCATGCCATTCTGTGGCAGTGCGTGTTTGTGCACTAGAGGAAATGGACAGCAAGTCTGAAGTCTCTTTCAAAAGCCTCAGCAATGACACCCAAATGTAGCACACAACAATATCCTTGAATATGACAGAATTAAAAAGAAATGATTAAGCTGAGTACTGTAAGTGAGAGTGTGTGAACTGTAAGTGTCTGGTTGCAGTCGGCTCAAGCAGACAGATAACAGGTGTGATCCAGGATGACAATGACACGGAGACACAGAGTGGCCTTGATTTTCACACACCAAGCCAAAGCAATTACCACTCATAGCACAGTAAAGCATCTCATTATCTCTGCATCAGCCATCAGTCAAATCGCAGGCTTGTGTGTGTGTGAGTATATTCCAATCCATTTCATAAAATAGAAAGGAGATGGCGATACACACCAGATAAGTAGATTAAGCACGATTCTTGTGAGATATATTTGTCACAGGTCGGGGGGTCAAGCCGGACTGCACCCACCCCTGAAACCCAGAATCACCTCGGGGAGCGTATCAGGAAAACCAGACAGACGAGAGAGTAAAAGTTTGACAAGGTTTATTTAGTTAAAATCAATTAAGAGTCTCAGCTAATCCCGTGTCTCCCGACCAGAACGGGATCGGACCTCAGACGCCGGGAGGGCGTAGAGTTCTCTTCGGCAGCTCGTGCCTGTACGTGGCCGGTCCGAGAGAAGAGGAGTCGGCCACCCATCCACTGAGTGGGGGAGTATCCTGGTAGGTTGAACTTATAGAGGCTTTGGTCTAGACAATGCCAGGAATATTTCTTAATGGCCACCTCTCTTCACAGCGACATCACATACGGCGCGTAACCCGGAGGACCCTGCAAGCTGCACAGCAGAGTAAGTAGTTCAACAACAGGTATATGTTCTTTGAACAAGTGAGGGGGCTTACAGCTGGGAAGGAAAGGAAGATCTCTGATGTCCACCTCTCTTCACAGCGACATCCCATACGGCGCTTGGCCCGGAGGACCCTGCAAGCTGCACAACAGAGTAAGTAGTTCAACACCAGGTATATGTTCTTTGAACGAGTGAGGGGGCTTACGGCTGGGAAGGAAAGGAATATTTCTGATGTCCACCTCTCTTCACAGCGACATCACATACGGCGCTTGGCCCGGAGGATCCTGCAAGCTGCACAGCAGAGTAAGTAGTTCAACAACAGGTATATGTTCTTTGAACGAGTGAGGGGGCTTACGGCTGGGAAGGAAAGGAATATTTCTGATGTCCACCTCTCTTCACAGCGACATCACATACGGCGCTTGGCCCGGAGGATCCTGCAAGCTGCACAGCAGAGTAAGTAGTTCAACAACAGGTATATGTTCTTTGAACGAGTGAGGGGGCTTACGGCTGGGAAGGAAAGGAATATTTCTGATGTCCACCTCTCTTCACAGCGACATCACATACGGCGCTTGGCCCGGAGGATCCTGCAAGCTGCACAGCAGAGTAAGTAGTTCAACAACAGGTATATGTTCTTTGAACGAGTGAGGGGGCTTACGGCTGGGAAGGAAAGGAATATTTCTGATGTCCACCTCTCTTCACAGCGACATCACATACGGCGCTTGGCCCGGAGGATCCTGCAAGCTGCACAGCAGAGTAAGTAGTTACACATACACACAATCTTCCAGCAAGTAGGGAGAATCTTCGCATAGAACGCCTGGGTTTTTGTTACGGTGACAGTGGTGGGCTCTCAAGGAGGTGAGCATACGGCATTAACTCTATATATATTCCCCACACTCTGCAACTTCACTTCAAGCAATTTCTTGTGCAAACACACCTCTTCAGGCACTGCATATCCACTCTTAGTGCAAAATAGAGCCAACACTCACCCAACGATTGTTCCTTCCACTGTCGGGCTGGATCGAGTCTCACCCATTAGCGAGGAAGTGCGAATGCCTCCGTACGGACCCGGGGACCGAGCGTTTCTTGCCCACACTCGAAGGAGAAGACAGGAGTTCAACTGATCACTCAATCCACACACTCTCCAGTGATACAACCCTCGTGATCAATCCACTCCACAACATTATATCAATCTCAGTGCAGGTTCATGCACTCATTCGAACTCCAAGATCATATTACTTATCTTCCCTCCGATGATGATGGCGCGGCTTGGTCTTCACTTGGTCCTCATAACTCACTCTCTTTCCGTCCTCAATATCTCCACTCGATTGCTGTTATATCTGTCGCACAGCCGAACCCCGCAACAATCTTCAGATACCTCCGAACGCCAGCCCAACCATCAAAGGAATCCACTTCTCTCAGGGGAACACATCCGAAGAAAGGACAACCAGGAAGGACAACCGGAAGAACGAACAACCAGTAGAAGAAAAACCACCCCCATGGTCTCTGTACTTCCCTTTTTATGTGGTTACTCCGCCTCTATAATCCTCTCACAGATCGCCACATCAAACTCTCCGCACCAGATGTCAATCACTCATTAGCGTTATTGCGACATAATGCGCAACCCGGAAGTGGACCGGTGTTACCGCAACACCGTCCCGGGAGGAACACAATTCCAGCGGAACTTAGTTCCGCTTCCCCTTCGTCACCCCGTGACATACCCCCCTGCCAAACCGTTCTAGTCCCTAGAACACCTTTCAGTCGCCCATTCTCCATAGCGTGCTGGGGGCCGACCTCGGTTCTCCCTCTGGGACCGTCGTGGTGGCGAAACCGGGTCGATGCCCGCAGGCATATCCATCGGGTCTCCAGGGGCCATTTCTGCAGGGACATTTACCCGTTCTCCTGGGATCACGGCCCATCCTGCTATCCACGGGGCTACAACTTCAGGCTCCGTTGGCGCCTCCTCTACGGGGCTGGGGTAGTTCGGACAGGGGCGGATCATGTTCCGATGGACCACTCTAGCAGGCCCGGCTTTTCCTTCGGGCCGAATCGTATAAACCGGCTGTCCAGGCCGCTGCTGGCCCTCGACCACATATGGTGTAGTCTCCCATCGGTCGCTGAGCTTCCCCTTTCCCTGTCGCCGGTTATCCCTTACCAGGACCCTTTCCCCTGGGAGGAGGGGGGCTTCTCGAGCCGTCCGATCGTACAGCCTCTTGTTTTTCTTCCCAGCCGCTCGGATCCGTCTCGAGACTTGCTCGTATGCAAAATGGAGGCGTTGGTGGTGACGCCCTACCCACTCGGTTACGTTCCCCTCCTCCTCGGTTGCTGCCGTCCCCAGCAATAAGTCGGTGGGCATCCGCACATGCCTGCCAAACATCAAATAAGTGGGGGCGTAGCCCGTGGTACTGTGCGTGCTGTTATTGTATGCCTGAATCAGATTTGGTAACGCACTCACCCAGTCACTCTGATGTTCTTGATCTAGCGTGCCAAGCAAGTTCAATAGGGTCTGATTGAACCGCTCGCATCCGCCATTTCCCTGGGGGTGGTAAGTAGTGGTATGGGTCTTGGTGCAGCCATACAATCTACACAGCTCTCTGATCACCCGAGACTCGAAGTTTGGCCCTTGGTCCGAGTGTAGAAACTCGGGGCAACCGAACGGCTGGAAGACAGCTCTCCACAGAGCCGTGGCGGTGGTGTTCGCCGTCTGGTCCAAGGTAGGAATGGCCCAGGAGTACTTAGTGAACAGGTCGATAATGACAAGGATGTTCTGATAGCGGTCTGCCGGCCGACCCAATGTCAAGAAGTCCATTGCGACTATGTGGAGAGGGGCCTTCGCCTGGATGGGGACCATCGGTGCTCGTGCTTCCTTCCTGGCTTTGAACAAGGTGCAACGAGGACAGGCCTGCACAAAGGCACGTACCGTTGCCTCTAGGTTGGGCCAATAAAAGTGTCGCCTCAAGAGAGATACCGTTTTCTCGTGCCCTTGGTGGCCCAGCTGATCGTGGTACGCTGTCAAGAGCTCTTGTACCTGGCCTTCGGGGACAACGATCTGTCGGAGTTCCTCGTCCAACCTCGGATCTCGGACAGACCTACATAGTACTCCCTCCTTCACCCGTAGTCTAGCCCATTGTCCCAACAGCTTCCTTCCTGCTCCCCCTTGGGCCCGTTGTCCGGCCAACGTCGGTTTTTGCCCCCGTTCCAACCATCGCATCAAGCCACTGATCTCCCTGTCGGCCTGCTGTCGCTCCTTCCAGCGGCAGGGGTCCCACCCCCAACTCACAGGCGCCGCCTCACGTTGAGTCCCTGGCGCCTCCACGATGCCCACCATATACTCCTCTCCCTCGGGGTCTGGCATGGGTTCCAGTGGATCCCTCGGACCTTGAGCTGCCGGGAGGCGGGACAGGGCATCAGCGTTGGTGTTCTCTCGACCTGGCCGGTACTGGAGCTGGTAGTTGTAGTTGGCCAACTGGGCCACCCAACGCTGTTCCACTGCCCCCAACTTCGCCGTCTGTAGGTGTACTAATGGGTTGTTGTCGGTTACTACCGTCACCTGGGCACCCCACAGATAATCTTTAAACTTCTCGCTGAGTGCCCATTTCAGCGCCAGCAGTTCCAACTTGAAGGAGCTGTAGTTGGCGTCATTCCTCTCTGCTGGATGAAGGCTCCGGCTTGCATAGGCTACGACCCGCTCTACGCCGTCCTGTTGCTGGGCCAACACGGCCCCTAAGCCCAGGTTGCTGGCGTCCGTGTACAGGACAAAGGGCTTGGAGAAGTCGGCATATGCCAGAATCGGCGCCTGTAGCAACTCTTGTTTCAGTCGCTGGAACGCAGCCTCACACTCGGGGCTCCACAGGATAGCCGGTGATCCACGACCTCGGGGGCGTCCTGTCCCAGCCAGCAACTGATTTAGGGGCTTTGCGATCTTGGAGAAGTCCTTGATAAAGCGGCGGTAGTACCCCACGAAGCCCAGGAATGACCGGACCTGCTTCACCGTCTGCGGGGCGGCCCACTCTCGCACCGCCGACACCTTCTCCGGGTCGACCGAAACTCCCGCCGCACCCACACAATGTCCCAAGAATTTGACTTCCCGCCGTAACAGATGGCATTTGTCCGGCTGAAGCTTCAGCCCATATTTCTCCATGGCCCTGAAGACCTGCTCAAGATGTTGTAAGTGGGAGTCGAAATCTGGGGAATAGACAATCACATCGTCCATGTATACCAAGGCGGACTCCATCAACTGACCTCCCAGGCACCGCTGCATCAGCCTCTGGAAGGTGGCAGGAGCGTTGCAGAGGCCGAAGGGCATCCGGTCCCATTCAAAGAGACCGAACGGGGTGATAAAGGCGGTCTTCTCCCGGTCTGCCTCGGCCACTTGCACCTGCCAGTAGCCGCTTGCCAAGTCCAGCGTGGAGTACCATGCCGAGCGTGTCAAGCCAGCCAGGGAGTCCTCAATCCGGGGTAGGGGGAACGCGTCCTTCTTAGTGACCAGGTTCAGCTTGCGGTAGTCAACACAGAACCTCCATGCGCCAGTCTTCTTTTGCACCAACACGATGGGAGCTGCCCACGGGCTACTGCTCTCTCTGACAACCCCTCGATCGAGCATACCCTGTAGCAGTGTGCGGACCTCCGTATACAGGGTAGGTGGAACGGGTCGATACCTTTCTCTACTGGGCTCTGCCTCTCCGGTGGGGATCCGATGTTGCACGACGTTGGTGCAGCCATAGTCCTCTTCGTGTGCCGAGAAGACATGTTGCCACTTACTCAGCAGGTCTCGCAGCTTCCTAGCCTGTACCGGTCCCAGCTCCTCCCCTTGCAGGGAATTTCCCTTCAAGTGGCCAGGCACCTCCTCCCCTAGACTCTGGGGCGACGAGCTCGCTTGGGTAAGGGCCACTTCCACCACCGCAGGGTGTACTTGGCGAAAGCTCACGTCCCTGTCCTCCCGCACCTGATGGGGCTCTACCGGCGTCACCTTGACCAGCCGCTGGTGTTTGTGTAGGTGCACGACATGGGGCGTCCCGTTCCGAACTCTCACCGGGATCCGTCCTCTTCGTGCCACGGCCAAACCTCTGGCGACTTCTACCTGCTGGCCATCCCAGTGGGGCTCCACCAGCATCCATTCTTTCGGTCCCACGTCCCGCTGGGGGACTCGTACCCATACTAGGGCCTCGCTGTTCGCTGGCACGGACAGGGCATACCGGCACGCTACCCGACCGGTCCCTTCGCGGCCTTGCCGGGCCCGGGACATCTGGATCCGTCGGCAGTCAGCGGCGACACGTTCCCATTCCTGTTGTTCGGCCGGCGAGACCCCTCGAGCGGGCTTTGTCCGAAACAACTCTTCCCAACACGCTGATAATACATTCATACCCAGTAGAGCCCGGTGACTCCCCAAACAGTGGTCTTGTACGATGATTACTCCTTTCTGGGGCACGATAACTCCGTGGACCTCCAAATCCGTCAGCCTATAGCCAATGTAGGGGATGTCCAGACCGTTTGCTCCTTTCAGGGAGAGCCAGGGAGCCTCCGTCCCATGCATCCTTTGGTTTCCGAACAGCTCTTGCGACAGGCTTTCTGCGAATAAGGTCACCTGGGATCCGGTGTCGATGAGACAGGGCACCTTCACACCGCACACCTGAACCTCCACCACTGGGCTATGCCCAACCAGCCTGTCCTTGGAGCCTGCTCCGACGGGTGGGTCATCTAAGGGGGTCCCGACCACACGACCCACTGTGGCCGGTCGACCTAAAAACCCCCCTCCGAACCTCTTCGAGGGCCACACTGTCGGCTGTAATGGCCTGGTTGGCCACAGCGGTTGCAGATAGGTCGTCCTTGCTCGTCCCATTCGAACTGGGGCCGGTTGGGCCGATTAGGTCGCCTCCCTGAGTCCCTGTTCCCGTCAGAGTACGCCCGGTCCCGAGAGATAGGCCTCACCTCTTGCCTGGTAGCCCCGAGACGCAGCTCGTCCACGAGCGTCTTGGTTAGCTCCGCCATCTGCTCCCGGACGTCCTTTAGGAGTTCGAGTTTCAGAGCCTGTTTCCAATCCGCCATGTCGGGGACAGCCGCTGCGGAGCTACTTACGGCCGCACACACAGGGGGCTCTTTCACCTCAGCCTGATCGATCTCCAACGCCACCGCTTCTTTCTTTAGGTCTTCAAAGGTAAGTTCAGGCTCCCTTCTGAATTGTACTCTAAGGCCCTGGCGCACTGGGCCTTCCCTTAGCCCCAGCAGAAATTGGTCCCTCAACAGGGCCTCACCGTTTCCGAGACCATAGTCCGGGCGTCCCTGCAGCCTGGTAACTTGCTCTCGTAGTTGGAGGGCAAAAGCTCTAACAGATTGGCGGGGGCCCTGCTTACTGCTGAAGAACTGGGCCCGGAGAACCGCAGTTGGAGTAGCGTCACCATACCTTTCCGTCAGGAATCCGAACACAGACTGGGCGGTGGCTCGGACAGCTTCGGGGGCGGCTTGGACTTCCCGCCGTGCTTCCCCTTCAAGGGAGTTGAGGGCAAACTGTAGCTGTTGGGTCGCACTCAGTCCCTGTAGCCCGGCCAGATACTCGATCTGAGCCCGCCATTCGGAGAGGCGCACCTCTGACTCACTTCCTCCATATTTCTGGACCCAGGGGTTTCCCATGAACACTGGCATGACTCGGGGTGGGACCCCCAGTGCCTCGTCGTCGGCCATCTGAGAATCCCTGGTCGCTCAACCCGAGGTGAAAAAAAAAAACCCTGCCGACTACGCCAAATCTGTCACAGGTCGGGGGGTCAAGCCGGACTGCACCCACCCCTGAAACCCAGAATCACCTCGGGGAGCGTATCAGGAAAACCAGACAGACGAGAGAGTAAAAGTTTGACAAGGTTTATTTAGTTAAAATCAATTAAGAGTCTCAGCTAATCCCGTGTCTCCCGACCAGAACGGGATCGGACCTCAGACGCCGGGAGGGCGTAGAGTTCTCTTCGGCAGCTCGTGCCTGTACGTGGCCGGTCCGAGAGAAGAGGAGTCGGCCACCCATCCACTGAGTGGGGGAGTATCCTGGTAGGTTGAACTTATAGAGGCTTTGGTCTAGACAATGCCAGGAATATTTCTTAATGGCCACCTCTCTTCACAGCGACATCACATACGGCGCGTAACCCGGAGGACCCTGCAAGCTGCACAACAGAGTAAGTAGTTCAACACCAGGTATATGTTCTTTGAACGAGTGAGGGGGCTTACGGCTGGGAAGGAAAGGAATATTTCTGATGTCCACCTCTCTTCACAGCGACATCACATACGGCGCTTGGCCCGGAGGATCCTGCAAGCTGCACAGCAGAGTAAGTAGTTCAACAACAGGTATATGTTCTTTGAACGAGTGAGGGGGCTTACGGCTGGGAAGGAAAGGAATATTTCTGATGTCCACCTCTCTTCACAGCGACATCACATACGGCGCTTGGCCCGGAGGATCCTGCAAGCTGCACAGCAGAGTAAGTAGTTCAACAACAGGTATATGTTCTTTGAACGAGTGAGGGGGCTTACGGCTGGGAAGGAAAGGAATATTTCTGATGTCCACCTCTCTTCACAGCGACATCACATACGGCGCTTGGCCCGGAGGATCCTGCAAGCTGCACAGCAGAGTAAGTAGTTACACATACACACAATCTTCCAGCAAGTAGGGAGAATCTTCGCATAGAACGCCTGGGTTTTTGTTACGGTGACAGTGGTGGGCTCTCAAGGAGGTGAGCATACGGCATTAACTCTATATATATTCCCCACACTCTGCAACTTCACTTCAAGCAATTTCTTGTGCAAACACACCTCTTCAGGCACTGCATATCCACTCTTAGTGCAAAATAGAGCCAACACTCACCCAACGATTGTTCCTTCCACTGTCGGGCTGGATCGAGTCTCACCCATTAGCGAGGAAGTGCGAATGCCTCCGTACGGACCCGGGGACCGAGCGTTTCTTGCCCACACTCGAAGGAGAAGACAGGAGTTCAACTGATCACTCAATCCACACACTCTCCAGTGATACAACCCTCGTGATCAATCCACTCCACAACATTATATCAATCTCAGTGCAGGTTCATGCACTCATTCGAACTCCAAGATCATATTACTTATCTTCCCTCCGATGATGATGGCGCGGCTTGGTCTTCACTTGGTCCTCATAACTCACTCTCTTTCCGTCCTCAATATCTCCACTCGATTGCTGTTATATCTGTCGCACAGCCGAACCCCGCAACAATCTTCAGATACCTCCGAACGCCAGCCCAACCATCAAAGGAATCCACTTCTCTCAGGGGAACACATCCGAAGAAAGGACAACCAGGAAGGACAACCGGAAGAACGAACAACCAGTAGAAGAAAAACCACCCCCATGGTCTCTGTACTTCCCTTTTTATGTGGTTACTCCGCCTCTATAATCCTCTCACAGATCGCCACATCAAACTCTCCGCACCAGATGTCAATCACTCATTAGCGTTATTGCGACATAATGCGCAACCCGGAAGTGGACCGGTGTTACCGCAACACCGTCCCGGGAGGAACACAATTCCAGCGGAACTTAGTTCCGCTTCCCCTTCGTCACCCCGTGACATATTCAATAAAGGTTTGATTTAGTGTGATTAACCCAAACCCCCAAAATTTGCTCAGTATTCAAAACTGGCCACTCAGGTTCATAAAATTTTCCATCGTCTATATGAAAATATTTTCATGTAATTTATAGCTGCAGGCCTGTTAGCTTAATATACTGTACGATTATCACTACTTTTTAATTTTCTGAAAGATTTTCTGTGGTTCTTTGTGACGCTTCATAATCTCATTTATGATTATCATCAAATACTATGATTGTACAACCAGATGCTGGGTAATTTAGATCAAATCAAAATGACATTCAGAATGAGGCAGATGTCTTGGGATTTTTATGGAGTGTGTTAGAATCAGATATGACTGTATGGAATATTGTTAGTGGGATCCATGGCCTCTTCCGACATTATCTTTGATAATAGTTAAAACCGTCTGGGGAAATGGATGGATCCAATCAAGGGCATTAAAGTAGAATGGAAAAACACTTAGCACTTAAAATCAAGGGAAAAATGGACTGGAGGAAATGACATAATTCCTTTGTAGTTAATTCACAGATGAAGGTCAAGGGAAAGTTGTCTAGATCCGATTTTTCTATATACAGTAGATGGGATGTATTTTCCCTATGACAAAAACAATGCTTGATGGAAAAAGAAATAAAAATAAAATATTTTCATTAAACATAAATAAAAAATTCTGAATGAAATTTAAATAAATGGATGGATGGATGAAAAATAAAATACTTTAATTAATTTTATTTTATTAAACTTAAATAAATTGACACATATACAGTATATACAAAAAATAGAAAATATTTAAATACATATTATATATTTAATAAACTTTAATACTTTTTAATATAAACAAAAAAAAACAAAAAAAACCCTTATATATATATATAAAAAAAAAAAAAAACATTTTTCTGGTGTGTACACTTCGAGCTAACAGTTTTGATGTATGCACAGTCATGAAAAGATTACACATGCACTCTTGATCAAGTTCATAAATATCTGTGCGTAGTTTTGCCTAATTTCTGTCATGACGGGCCTGTAAGAATATGCATGTTTTCTCACACACACAAAGACACGCGGGTCAGGTCACCTCTGGTGCTTGTAATGACTGATCATGTACGCACCCCTCAGTCACGGCACAGGAGCTGCTACCTTTTACCTTTGAGATAAGACATTAAAAATGCACAGCCTCCGCCGCCACTCTCAGCACCCCAGCCTACTGTTCATTAGCATTTAAATGGGAAAGAGATAGCCGTGTTTGCCTTCAAGTCATATACCTACAGCAAAGAGCAGAGAGACTTCAGTGGACTTCCTATAAAATTCTACCCCTCTTCTGAATTTATCCTCACAAACCACTGAGAACAACTATAGGAGCGAGCTTCTGCTTTTATCTCTGGCTGCACACAAAAGACTGCTGGATTGTAAACAAATTAGCTGTTGTGTTTGGAGGACGGTTTAGATTAGTTCAGCAACACTGTTTCAAAAGCAGTTCACTGAACATCAAGGCTGGCTATTTAATTCACATCTGCATATTCATGAGAACAGATATGGTTTGTTACCTTCTCAGTGTGTGTACTAGAAATTTACATTCTAACAAGTTAGTTTTGAATGCTTTAATCAATTGTTCAAGCAGTTGTTAAATGATTGTTTAATTACTCTAATGTTTTGTTGCATTTACAAACTGTCAAATATTACTCAAAATGATTTGAAAACTCAACATTATTTTATTGGTAATAGAGCATTATCACAAAAATGAAAATTTGCAGAAAATATACTCAATCTCAGGCCATCCAATAGGTATATGAGATTTGGAAGAATTTAGCATTACTTGCAATGTTTTGAAGTTAAAACTTAAAAACCTCTTAATGCTGGATTTGTTTCTTCCAAACATGCAAATTTTTACTTTACAATATGTTAATTGATGGGGTGGAGTTGTGTGGATTACTTATGAATCATTAGGATGTTTTTATCAGCTGTTTGGACCCTCATTCTGACGGCACCCATTCACCGCAGAGGATCCATTGGTGAGCAAGTGATGTAATGCTACATTTCTCCAAATCTGTTCTGACGAAAAAACAAACTCATCTATACCTTGGCTGACCCGAGCGTTGGTAAAATGCTTTTGAAAATGTTCATTTTTAGGTGAATTATTCTTTTAACAACACCAAACCATAATGAATCTAGTCTTTTTAGCAGGCTAGCATTATCGGATCTGTTTTGAGTTATGGAAAGACAGACTGCTGTGCCTGAAAGATCAATCTGTCAATCTTTGGAACAAGTAGCTTAAAAGATGATAGTCTGCTTGTCCCTGATCTTTTCCAGATCCTGAACTGAAGCAACCAACACTGTGGTTTTAAGAGAAAGGGAGAGAAAGTTTAACTAAAGGCTTTTGCATGTTTCCGATTTGCCACCTCAGAAAAGCAGTCGTGTTGTAATAATGTTTTGTCTATGTTTTTTTTTCTCTCTCTCTGAGTGACCTACTATCCTTTTTACAGTAAATACAGTAACAATAGACTGAGCGTCACAGGATTTTCTTTTTTCCCAGGGCTGAAGGTATAAGCTTCCCTGCAGTGGTCACATATGGATGTAATCACGGCTGTTACAAACTGAGGTGTCCCACGAATAACAACAATGGTTTCATTTTCAAATGGCCCCCCGTCTGAAAGAGCCTCTCTCCTCACAACCCGCAGCCAGCAGGGTTGTGTAACCATCGTCCTGTCAGAGTTGGCTGGATAAAACCCACCTCAAACTCCTACCCACGGCCCCAGAAAACCACAGACGGCCCCTATTTGGACGACTAGCCCAGTGAACGCCGAGGAGACATGCTCCAAATCTGAACTATGTACTGAATATACAAAATCCAAAGCTCTAGTGACCAAGGAAATGGGCTGAAGACATGAAGGATTCTACTGGAGTGGAGGTGATGGTTTTAGAACAAGAAAAATATGGTTGTGTGGGTCTTTATAGGGGATGGAAAAGAATGATCCAAGAACCGGACTCTCAAGGTCTAATTCACTTGGGATTAGATGAATACAATGAGAAATGCAGGAACTACTGATGTGGGTCACCGCAGATTTGAGATACAGTATTGCAGTCTGCTGGATACAAAAGAGTAGAAGGCTTTTTGAATTGTCTATAGGCTACAAACTCCTGCTGACTCCCATTCAAAGGAATAGCTCACCCAAAAATTAACATTCCGGCAGCTTTTTATTTGCTTTTCATGTTTTATTTTCATATGACATGTTTCTCTCATGGAACACAAAAGTAGCAACATTGTCTAACTCTCAGTTTAACATATATAAGAGAGTGTATAGATAAATGTTTTGAAGTCTATCATCCTCATCAAGGGTGTATTTGTTTAATCAAAAATACATCAAAATTGTGTAATTTTATTTAAATAATAATTTATTTCTGTGATGGCAAAGCTGAATTTTCAGCAGCTGTTACTTCATAATAAGCAGCCATAATCTTCAGTGTCACACAAGCTTTCATAAATCATTCTGATATGCTGATCTGGTGGAAAATTCTTTGTTATCAATGTAGAAAAAGGTTGTGGAAATTGTGATACATTATTTTTCTGAATTTTTGATGAGTATGCTGATCAATGACTCAGTAGTCTATGGTCAGACATGCTGACATACGTTGGCACAGTTGCCCTCTGATTTAGGCCAGCAAGAGTGACAGGCACATAAAGCCCTGAATCACTGAGCCACATCTGAACATGTTTAAATCCCCATGAATTAATAACAGTTAATCCTTTTGCCTGTGGTGGACATGAGGATGAGCATGACAGAAATGCCATAAAAGCTCAGAATAAAATAGAAGGTTTTTCTGCACTTTTCTGACCAGTTGATCCAATTTGAGCATTTTAAATTTTAATTTAATCAAAGTATATCAAAGTAAAATAAATAAGACCAATTTGGAGGTTTTCTGAGGAGAAAAACATTTTTTCTCTCTGTTTTCTTCTCTTCTGAAATTTTACCTCAGAAGCAAGGAATATCTTGTACGACACAGATGATTCATTTGTAACGTCAGCATATCAATTTAAAGGGATAGTTCACCCAAAAATGAAAATTCTGTCATTAATTACTCACCCTCATGTTGTTCCAAACTAATAAGACCTCCGTTCATCTTCGGAACACAAATTAAGATATTTTTGATGGAATCTGAGAGCTTTCAGACCCTCCATAGACAACAAGGGTCCTTATAAGACCTTCAAGGTCCAGAAATGTAGCAAGGAGATCAGTAAAATAATCCATGTGACATCAGGGGTTAAACCGTAATTTTACGAAGCTATGAGAATACTTTTTCTTGATCTAATAAGATCTCCTTGCTACGTTTCTGGACCTTGATCATGTAAGGACCCTTGCTGTCTATAAGACGGAGGTCTTACGGGTTTGGAACAACATGAGGGTGAGTAATTAATGACAGAATTTTCATTTTTGGGTGAACCCTTTAAGCACAAGGGTAACATTCAAAATCAACAGTCATAAAACTTTTAAAGTGATGTAAATGAGTAGGAACACCACAATAAGATTATATATCTCTATGATATAAGATTATGTAAAAACAGCAAATGTTAGGAGAGAAGAATGGCAGCAGTGTTGGATGTCCACCTTGTTTAATGTAATAACTGGCATGACTTTGTTCACACATCTGCTCCAGGAATTTCCAACAGGATGCATGTTTTCAAGAGACCCGCTATCTCTTACCCAGATGTCAGTGTGCAGTATGAGGTATCTTGTGCGTGTGTGCATGTGCACGATCAATGTGGTCAGATTAAACACCAAAAAACACAACATGTGGCTCTGATCTTACAGTGATGTCACAGCTGCCCTTTTATTAATCCTTGAGGAATGTCTGTGATTGGCTGCAGCGTGCTCCACATCTTTAACCTCCTTAAGTAACAAAACCCAAGTGATTTCCGCAGCTACGGGTCTATATAAACCTCACTGCACGCCCTGTCAAAGAAACATTGATTATAGCAGCAATTATTCATGTTTAAGAGCCAAATAACAGCAGGTCCTTTCCCATAAAGATTAAATCTGCTGAACTGCCTCGATCCTGCTTTCTTTTAATAACAAGCTGCTTTGCTGTTTTATCCCAAATGTTAAATGTTAAAAAAAAAAAAAAACGTTTTGATAACAACAATAATTATAATAATAGTATTATAATAATAATAATAAAAAATACAATGACTATTAAACAAATTATTATTGTTAACATGTTATTATTATAAAATAATAATATTAATAAAATTATAAAATATTATTTATTACAAAAAAATCTTTATAGCAGCAAATGTTTTTAAATAATAATAACTATATTAATAATCTAATAAATAAATTAAGATTTTAATAAAACATGAATTAAATGTTCTGTTTAGTTTTAAAACACTATT
The DNA here is from genome assembly GCA_036784905.1 of Acrossocheilus fasciatus. Lineage (NCBI taxonomy): Eukaryota > Metazoa > Chordata > Actinopteri > Cypriniformes > Cyprinidae > Acrossocheilus > Acrossocheilus fasciatus. The sequence goes on along the minus strand of CM071943.1, from coordinate 25,366,777 downwards.
ACAAAATATTCACTTGTCATCAGGACATTATAATCTAGCATTAATTTGTTGTCTGATCAGCTCTAAACAATTAATAGCAGAATTTGGCAGTATTATAAAGATATTCAAAAAGTACTAATTAGATAAGTCTGCAGGTTTATCATTTGTACAATCAACAAAAGTAGCCATGTGAAAGTTTATTACTGACATTTTTTTATATATATATATAAGAAAAAGCTTTTAGGTTTTATATGCAGCAAAATAATACAATTATCAAACCATAATGATATAAAACAATATAATAAAATATGAAGCACGCTTATATTTTCACAGACATAAAGAGTCCGTACCCTCCAATTAAATGCACAACCTCTGCATAGCATGCATATTGTATGCATGTCCTTTTCACAAGACGTATTATAATCTGATCTTCAAAAAAGCAAATTCAGCAGGAACAAAATGATCCGAACGGTTAACCTGGAGACCTCTTCCCAAAATGAGTCAATTAAAACCTCCACACCTGAGCAACATTTCTGCTGCATGAGCTGAAAAGTTCAGGCACTGTAACCTCATGTGACCTCGTGCTCATTACTCTCTCTGGTATGGGGGGAAGGTTTGCAGCAATGCCACTCTGAATCAGAAATATTTAGTTTTAATGATCAGTTCTAATTTTGACTGCACGTTAAATTAAATTCATCCACTATAGCACAGAGTCACAAGACAGCGTTTGCATAAAGCACAGGTAAGACATTGCTGGGGGGGGGGGGGGGGGGCAAACTTGACATGCTAATCTCCAATCAGACAAATGAGGCACTAATGAGACATGACATTTTACACTGATGAGCGTTTGACTGACGAGGTGACATGCTATAAATATGTACACAACTACTCATTGTTTGTAAATCATGCCACTGATATAACAATTCATAGTCAATGTTTAATATATATACATACACTCAAATGTTGGGGTTTAGTAATATTTTTATACTTTTATTCAGCGAAATGGCATTAAATTGATCAAAGTGACAATGTTACAAAATATTATATTTCAAATTAAGACGTTTTATATATATATGAACTTTAGGTCCCACTTTATATTAGGTGGCCTTAACTACTATGTACTTACATTTAAATTAATCATTTGGTACAATGCACTTATTGTGTACATACATGTTTTTATATTGTACTTATATTTTAAAATATACCTATGTGTAATTACATCTGTAATTAATTTCTGTAATTACATTTATAATTACACTGTTGACCCATCTCTTACACCTTAACCCACACTTAAACCTACCCATACCACTAAACCTGTCCCTAACCTTACCCGTATCCCACCTCAATAGCAGCAATAGTGTTCTGCAATACAGTATGAACACAATAAGTACATTGTACTTATTTTTTGATGTAAGTACATAGTAGTTAAGGCCACCTAATATAAAGTGTGACCGAACTTTATATACTTTATTATTTAAAATGACATTGGTGTAGTATCTCTTTAAAAGTATCTCTTTGAAAGAAGACTTTAGTAGAACTGAACACATGCATATGGTCTTTATTTGTGATAATGCTGGATAGCCATCATGGTATGGATCTCATTAAAATAGGTGTGTGGGTCAGGCTTTGACAGACAGCGAGATGTCAATCAAAATCTTGAAGAACTGGGAATTATTTTCTCCACAGGTCAAAACATACAAGATGGAATTTGTCTTCCTCCAAAAAATGGTTCTTTTATATCTGAACACCAAAATCTCAACCAAGACTTCACTTCACTTCACTGTGCTGTAAAAGTGACAAGGTTCTCTCAAAGCGCTTCAGTAATTTATGACTATAAATTTAATTTACACCTTTAATTTGGCATTAGCTGATGCATGAGTTGCATTTGTCACTTCACACATTCTCAATGTTCATGCTTGTCTTACCTTACTCACCTTCAAGCACTCACCCCTCTCTCTCTCTTTCTCTCTCTCTCTCTCTCTCTCTCTCTCGCTTTCTCTATCTGAACTGGATAACATGAACTGAACTGAAGTTTATAGCTGCTAAAGGGATAGTTCACAAACATTTTCTGTGGAACATAAAAGAAGATATCTCAGTGCCTTTTGTCCAGATAATGGAAGGAAACTGGCCACCCAACATTCTTAAGTCTTGAGGATGTGCCACCTATAATCACATGGTCAAATAAACGGTTATAAACAATCATTTAAAAGTATGCACATGAAGATTTCTATAGATCTGGCTCATGTCTATTTGAGTTTGGTGCAGACAGTGTGTATTGGCCTTTTAAGTGACCCTCGTATGTATCCTATGCTAATGGACTTTTTAAAGAGGCTATAGACACCATAGAAATTTGACAGTTATGCATCTTATCAACATTCAGATTTTTAGTCAACTGATATGGGTTTTTCAATATAGCTAATTCTTTAAGTATTACATTCGGTCCCCCCAATCCTGAAAATGAGTTTTCAGCTTTGGTGCACACTCTTCTGAGAACTTGTATGAAAATGTACTGGGACAAAACACAAAAGGATCTTAAGTATTCATGCCACATTCTTCTAAATACCCAATATTCTTTCTTTGTAGCTGTTCTGTTTGATCGTGTTGCTGAGCTAAATTGCTCTAGTTTTTGCAGTAGCGGTGAGCCTTCATATACCTCTTTAACTATCCCTCGGTGTGTGTGCATGTGTGTGTGTGTGTGTGTGTGTGTGTGTGTGTGTGTGTGTGTGTGTGTGTGTGTGTGTGTGTGTGTGTGTGTGTGTGTGTGTGTATCTGTGTGTGCATGTCTGATACCTCTGCTCACAGGCCTGAGGGATTTTATTATGTTAGGTCTCAAACAACACTATGGGAAATGTGATACGCTGATAGGACCTGTTTATGAACTGAAGCTGATAACAGGCGTTCAAAAGTATTTGTGTGTGTGTGTGTGTGTGAGAGAGAGAGAGAGAGAGAGAGAGAGAGACTGAGGGAGTCCAAATGGGCTGAGTTTTAAGTAAATTAAGGTTTGTTTTATCCACATCAAACAAGCTTTTATCTGTAAAAGGCGCCATAATTACAACTCAGCGTGGAGTAAAATGTACAATGATTTGGACTGCTAATTTATTTACAGCTTGAAGTAATTAAGTGCAAGTACTAAGTTTGAGCTTGAAGACCAGGATAAAAAAGTAATGCCTAATTTTTTTGTGTGATTATTCCACATGCACTAGGTAGCTTGCAGTTATTTTTGACTGACTTCAAACTGCAAAGAGGAACATGCAGCACCACAGTGTTGATTAAAACTGATGCTCCAACATGAAAATGAGTCACTCGTGAAGAAATCAAAGAACTATCTATGTCTCTCTCCCTCTTTCTCTCTGTTTCACTGTCAGTCAGAGGTTGGTGCTCCTCTAATCAGCTGTCATCAGTGTAAATGTGAGCCGACTGCTCTTGGCCACTGAGGACATCAGGCAGCTCTCTGCTGTCAACTCCCATTAGCCCTCACTAGCGTCATAGCAGACTTCTGCCCCATTAGCAGCATGGCAATATACATTATACATACCATAGCCTAAAAAAGGTGTTATGAAACATTTGTTTGGCCAGAAATACAGCCATCTGACCATAGACGTTTGAAAAAATAAAGCACAGTTGTGGAAGGACCATCCTCCCAACTTTTTAATGAGTGTGTTTATTATAATGCTTAATAACCTGACAACATGTAAGCTCACGTAAACATCTTAAACTGTCCTCTTTTATCAGGTAAAGATTAAATCCATTGCCCACTACTCAAATTTCTCTCTCCTTTGCAGACATTCTGGTGGGTTATTCAAGATGTGCACGTCTTGTGTGCATATGTGCTCATGTTTTTAAGTCAAAACCAGAAAAACATGTCAATTTCAAAACTCATTTTGACTTATGTTGACGGGATATTTATAATGAGCTGATTTTTGACACGTAAACACAGTCAGTGATATGATTAGTGGCTTAATTTCATACACAGGCAAAACCAGATTGAATATGCAGATGTTTTTTTCTTCTGTTTTGACTTCAAAACAGAAAATCTGTGAAATTCTGTGTTAAATGAAGAAGAGAGTACTACAGTCTTATTGGTAGCTCAATCAATGTATCAAAAATACAAAAAAAAAAAAAAAAAGATTCAAAGTGTAGGAAATGAGATTACACTCTAAAAAATGCTGGGCCAAAACAACCCAATCGCTGGGTTTGTCCATATTTTTTTTTTAGAGTGAATAGGTATTTATGGAAGTTTTATGGTGTTACCTACACTGTATATAACAGTGATTTGGGCTGTAAACGGTTCAGGTAGTTTGATAGGTAATGTATGATTTTCATTAAATCGCTTTTATTTTAGCTCAGATTAGTCTTTAATTAAGATTTTCAAATTTGACATTTTGAGCCCAGTTGACTAGAGGTAGACAGATGATTGCTCCTCAGAGGAAATCTACCCTGCTGTTGTGATGAAGCCACGGCCACCTCATCAGCCTTGGCACCCTAATCTGCACTATAAGGGGCTGGGGGGTCATCTCACCCTTTGGCTTCATATCTGAGGAGCTTCACGTGTGACCAACTGCAGAGGGGGGTCCTTTCAATATTAATGCAGCACCAGAAGGTTTCAACCTCAGCCTGAGACAGAGTGAGAGAGAGTTGACAGGTCTGTGCCGATGGCTGGTATCGAACATATGTGCACCTGCATGTGTTAATGCCTGTGACCCAACTGGGACCAGTTAACACGATTTTATCCACAGAGGCAAAGCTCATTCGTGTTACGACAGCATGTGGAAAATTACTTTGGATAGTTTGACGATGTAAAATGGGAAATTTCCATCCCTGGGGAAAAAAAAACAATCCAACCTGCTGAGTTCACTAACCAAGCATTTTTGTGTTCTGATTCTCATTTGAAAATTAGGCCAAAATTTAAAGTAACCAACCACATGGACCCCCCCATATACTCTAATATAAATGTAACTAAAATTATGTGCATTATATAACTATCAAGGACAAGGTCTGAAACACAATCCTGTACAGTCTAGCCCTATATTAAAAGGTGTTATTGTGTTTCATCTGACTTGGCTTTACTTAACGATATTTCCACACAAACGAGAGCACATGTTTGAAGATCACTCGGTTTGCAGAAATAAATGACAGGAGAGGTTGTATGGAAAGCCTTTATACAGAGACAGTTTAGGTGTGCATTATGCAAATTACTAATCTCATTACACTCCCTCATTTAGAAAAATCTGGACATATCATGGAAAGAATTTATACACATCTGTGAATTCAACATAAACCAAATAACTCTCGATTAACAACAGGAAGCGATATTTGAAATGCGACTATTTTTGTTTGTTTGTTTGTTTTTAACAGACGTTCCTCATCCTTTTAAATATGTGAATTCCTTTGAGTTTTGACCTCTGCTGGACCACATTTATGAGATCGTAGTGCCCATCAGGTCTGCCATGCCTGTTAGACTGGTCACGCTGAACAAAATGAGCTTTGCCAAACACTGCAGACCACACACACTCACAGAGACACACACACATACAAAAGCTGTTATTGCTTAGCACAGCTTGCAGACTTTCAATTACTCCCATTACTAAGTGCTTTTATGGCTTTAATGTGCTTACTACCCACTGATGCGGCCGGTGAACATTAAGGACATTATTTTATTCATAGCTAAATGTTTAAATGTGGGCATGATTTTTTGTCTGTCTTGCTGGCGAAGTACCTTTCACGTTACATTGTAAAGATACCATCAATCATCTGTTCATAGAGTGCCTAATACAGATTATCATCACTAAATATCTGAGGTTTCCCTGAATACAAGAAACCCCGATGAGATCTTCTTGTCTCAAAGCAGAAGAAGGGCTGAAGAGATGAAGAGAAGGGCAAGTCTCACCTGTCTGTGATGAATTATTCAGCGAAACAGTGCTATGGTAAAGGAAATGCTTCAGGCTTGCTTAAGGTGACGTCCAACATGTTCCATCTGTGATAATCTGTCACAGACATTCAGAAAATGAGCACAAGTACAATTAACACACACAAAGAAATGCAGACACACTCCATCTCACACTCTCTAAGCAGCATCTCAGAGAATTGTGTTACCATAGAGACAGAGGGATGAGCATTTTAATGAATAGTGCATGATGGGTGAAAAGTAAATACTGGTTAACGGGACCCATTCAGGACCTCAGTTCTAAAAGACTCCTGCTCTCAAAATTTATTAGGCATTATTATTGTCTAAGACTTATTGTTATTATATGTGACCCTGGACCACAAAACCAGTCATAAGGGTCCATTTTTTGAAACTGAGATCATCTGAAAACCTGGAATCTGAGGGTGCAAAAAAAATAAATAAAGATATTGAGAAAATCGCTTTTAAAGTTGTCCAAATGAAGTTCTTAGTAATGCATATTACTAATTAAAAATTAAGTTTTGATATATTTATGATACAAAATATTTTCATGGAACATGATCTTTACTTATTATCCTAATGGATTTTAGCATAAAAGAAAAATCGATCATTTTGACCCATACAATGTATTGTTGGATATTGCTGCAAATATACCTGTGCTGCTTACGACTGGTTTTGTGGTCCAGGGTCACATATAACATAGTTCTTGCACACATTGTAGTAATGAGCTAAAATAATAATAGGGTATATAGTATTTCTATTATTCTATATATTAGGCTAGCTCATTAAAATAATTGACAGCATCTGTTAACTAAACATTAAGGATCCAGCTATTAAGCTTTTAGTCATTAAATATAATATAAATGTATATAAATGTATTATTATTGTGCAATTTATTATTTATTTAACCAGAAAGGAAATTAACATTTTGTCATAATTTACTCACCCTGATGATATTTGAAACTAGAATGAATTGTATCTGCTGTTTTTCAGTGAAAGTGAATTATGGCCACAGCTGTAAAAATCAAGCAAGATTTTAGTCAATAACTTCCGTTTCAAACTTTTTTGCTTTTTTTTGTCTCCCTCTCTCTCTTTTTGAAGCCTGACAGCCCCTGGTTACTATTTAATTTTAATTTTATAGAAAAGAGCAGTTTAATCTTTTTTTCCTGTGGAACAAAAAAGGGGATGTTTTTTAAAAAGAAAGGGTAAATAATGACAGAATTTTAATATCTGAGGTGAACTGTCCCTTTAAGAGACGTGCTTTGCAATTTATTCAAATTTCCGTAAGAGATTGCATCAGAATTTTAAATAAGAATCTAAAAAATCTCTCTATATTCAAAGAGTCCTTCCCTGAAGTCATTGGAAAGACAGTTAGATATTGAATGTCCCCTAAAATAGGATCTGTGTAGCCCTGAAATGTCTCCAACCATAAGTGCAGCAGCCTTGGCCAGATATGATGCCAGAACACCCCTAAAAATAAAGATAATCACAGTCCTGACTCACAGAAAACTTTCACACTCAGGCCGGGGTCCAATCACCGTCACCCAGCAGTGGCCTTGCAGATCATATTGCAAAAATTGCTTGGACAGTTAATGATTGTTCTGTATCTGCTACTAATACATAAGTAATTTCTTTTTTAAAACCTCACATGAGCACAAAAATATGCTGCCATGACCATCTTGTCAGGCAGAAACGTCCCCTTCTAAATAACTATCAGTGACAATCGTAGGATAGCAAGGGAGAAATGTATGTTGGAGGATTGGAATACAACTCAAGCAAAATGCTTGACAGTCAGAACATAGCAATCTGTCTGCTATATTTATATCTATTTCACACCACCGCTGAAACAACATGAATAACAATGTTTGGAATAATGTCCTCTGAGGCCAATTTACACAGTATATCTCTATAACATTATTTTGAGCTTGATCTTACTCAATCTGAACAAAAAAATGTGAACCAGCAAAACTAGTTCAATCTTGCTGAACAAACTTCCGAATGTTTGGCACAAGAGGATTCATGGTCCATCAACTCTCACATGTCCAGATGACCCTAAGAACATCCATCTGGTCAAGAACTATTCAAAACGTCTCTTCACCTTCCTCTAAGGATCATGTGTGCTCTATAGGCCACATGTTTTTCTTCTAACACATACAAACGCACACACAGCTCTGTGCAACTTTGCTTGATTGTCTTACTTTAAGTTTCAAGTGATTCAGAATTTCGCAAGTGAAAAGGTGTTTTTAACAACACGGGTCTGCTTTAGTGCAGGCAGAGAGTTCATACTAACTTTAAGGGTTGGCAAACTGTCAAGTTATTTCAACCTTTCAGTCATCTACGTTCCTGTGTTCATCAATGCTCCAGAGTACATTCTTGGTGAAGGTGAAGGTATTTACAGCCTGGGAAATAATGGACATGACAGTCAGTCTCAAATAATACTGAAATTTGAGAATTTGAGAGCAACAGGACTGTGTCATCACAAAATTCTCACCTGCCATCTTCATAGTCCTGTTATTTTGACGGGTTTCCTATTGCACTCAAGTCCTTTATCACCTTCTCTTCCTCACTGGGCTCGATTTCCTTTGGATTTTGGCCTCTACAACCCCTGCCTCAGTGACTATGTCTGGAAAAACAGAAAATGAGAGTAGGAAAAGAAGCTAAGCTGTCATTATTTAATGACCTTCATGTTTAAAAATGTAAGTTTTATACTTATCATCTCCTCTACCACAGTTTTCTCATTTAGCTTTACAAATATTCAAATTTCCCAGTCACATAACACAAAATTGACTTTACATTTTTGACCTGAGGTGATGCGTCTAAAGCCATCATTTTTGAACAAATGTGGACCAAATGCCACAAAAATGTCTTAAAACACTGACTTTCTTGATTAAGTGTCTGATTTTGTTTAAATTGTGAGGTTGACAGCCTGGATTACTATTCACTGAGGAATACCTCAGACATTTCAGATCATCAGACAAAGAGACAAATAAAAGTGGGATACTGTAATAGCAAATTAAGTGTTTCAATATATGGCCAATATAAGTGTTTCTGCTTGCTGTGTTTTCATTATGGGATGATATTAGACTCAAAATGATTAACAGATGCATGCACAATTATTCATTTACTGCATACATTTTATGCATGTATCTTACTAACCACAAACAAATGCCTTTCAATTTGAGTCTGTGGAATTCAGGATTAAATGATTGTGCAGCAATTTGAACAAATACAGACATGTTTGTGAATAAAAATGTTCTTATCTGCATTAATATATCATAAATTGCTCATGCAAAAAGGATCAAGTGACACGCGTGCATTTATTGACATCTTGTTCAAGTTAATCTTGTTTGGTTCATTTGGATTTTGAGACTTCATTTTCACAGTTTGCAGCATTTCACGACGCCCACACACACAACTACCAATGAACAAGGCCCAGTGCAATTCATTAATGTGTACTCGATTTGAAAAATTCGCAAATGTGCGTCACTACACTGAAAAAAATGCTTTTCAACCAGTGTCTGCAGAGTTAAGAATTACATCAATGTGCAGAATTTTTTTCAAAAAGAGACAGATTTCATAGGGCCTATAAAAGGTAGAAAAGTTTCTGTTTTAGAGCATTTCTATCACTGAAAATCTCTCAAAAACTTAATATTAGACCACATCTGCCAAAATATTTGAGGCTAATGCTCATGCTTCTAAATGCTGGGTGTTATTCTATACAGACTAAACACACCATATGATTTGAAAGCGAGCAGCAAACGAGCTTCCTTTTCATAGTCGCTTGGTTGTCCACTCATTTCCTCCACCATATGGAGAACTTCCTTTCACCAAACTACACTGTCTAGCAAATATTAGTTGAGCAAAGGTCTGTCAATGGATTCCACTGACCACAAAGGATGTGCCCCCTGATCTTTGCCCCTGCACTGTCAATCATAGTGTCTGGTTTGTGTTTCCATGGTTGCTCAAGTTGATGCGTGACCCCGGAAGGATTAATGAGAAAACAGGGTTTGGTTTCAAGCTTCAGGGAATCGTTTTCTGTTTAAAAGTGCATCTTTTGTTGGTGGCGTTTGTTCCCTGTTGGCAAAGTAAGGTTGAAGAGTACAAAGTGAGACTGATTAGATGAGACGGGAGAGATGAGACAGAAATATGATCATTGCCTTACACTTGGAGGGAAACACGGGTTTAAGTGCTTTTAAATCCCAAGCACATGTGTGGTAGAAGACATCACATCGCAACGGGACCTCGGTCAGAATCAATCAACTTCACTGACTTTTCTCATGACATGCACGCACACACACCCAAAGACATAGATCATATATCCGTGATTCCCAAAGAACCTCGTCTTGACTCTAGTTATGCTGTCTCTTCATAAGCTAGACCATGTAACTTAATTCAAGATGATCAACGATAGGTAATCAAGTGTTATTTATTTGTTATCTTTATTTGCATGTTAACACATGGAAACCATACACTTCGTTCCAATGGCAAAAAAGCAGTCACATCTTTCATGCCGGACAGCTAGATATGCTGTACCGTTTCCATTCTCTTTGATGTCCCTTTAGTGTCTCTCGCTCATGAAGATTTGATTTCATTGACCTCTGCAGTCTTACAGTTCATGTCCACCAGTCTTCAAAAGAGTGACAACTTCACAGTACTTGACCGCAACCTCTATCTTGTTATGCTGTTTGAGGCACATCCAGAGCAGAGGAGTCAAAAGTCAAGTACAGCCAAAAATAATCTGTTTATGGGAATCTCAAAGATGTGCTCAGTGTTTATGCCCATAGCTAAAGTCTTTGAAATTCCTGAGAGCTAACGAAATACGTAACACAGTACAACTTTATAGAGGAAGGCAGTAGATGTGGCAACACTGAATGCTGTTTTTCATTGTTAGCAAATGGCTTCACTATCTCATGTATTTTAACTATTCAGTTAGCACAAATTATATTATATATCTGCCAAAAATAAATAAATAAATCAAATGAATTGTCATCTTTGCATTGTTACATTTATTCACAATTGTTTTATTAAAATCAACATAAAGACATTATTGCAGCAAAGGCTGCCATGAATCTTTATTATATGAATAATTATATTATTATATTATATATTATTATTATATTATCTTCATTAATTATTACTTAATTTTGTTTATGCATTTCATAATGCTTTATTGATATATATATATATATATATATATATATATATATATATATATATATATATATATATATATATATATATCATGATATTATGGTTTTAAAATTAAGTTCACAAAAATAGTTTCACTAAATTTTTGAAATTTGACAGTTTAGACGAGAACATATTAATATGCATCACATGCATTAAGGCCTGTTCATACCAAGGACAATAATGATATAGTCTTCAAAAATGTTTTACATTAAAAAAAAATACTCCACACCACAACAATACAGAGGAACAATATATTTTAAATAACTTTAAGAGCAATTTTTTCCAGCTGATGAACAATGAAAACATTGACAGCCAATGAGAATCCACCTGGCTTAAAAAGCTTGAGCATTAAAAGCAGCAGACGACACACTGCAGTGAGTGCTTATAATAAACAATGTTATTGTGCATTGGTGTGATAATATAGTTATCGTTATCTTTATCTGTGAGAGTTTCATATTCTCTTAAAATGCAGACTGTGATGCTCAGTATGTGCATTCAAACATTTACTACACCATATACCTCACACCAGCCACCAAAGTCAATTCCTCAGTCTCTTTGTGCTGATAATCAGTACAATCTTCACACCTTCCCATCTAAAATCTTATTTTCCACCAAATGGGTCTCACATGTTACTGCTGATCTTTGACACTGCACTGCCTTCGGTTGTGATTGCATTGGCCTCCATTGCTTGTTTGCGTAAAGTCTCAGGTTTGGATTCTTGCTGTACCTACCAAGAGGGGAGAGAGAAACAATGAGAGAAGTTTGCAGATAGAATGGATTTGTTGCTCTCTGGGGAGGACAGGGTAGACATCCACTGATCACAACTGACATCACCTTTCACAGTGGAACAAGATTGTTTGCTGCAAGGTTAAATGGAATTCTTAAACAAACGTCCAGACTGATCTGAAACCACAGAGGGCAATGCGAGGGTCATGAGTCAGACCCCTGACACACATTCACAGTACTGATGGATCATGTAAATAAACTAGATATAAGTTGACTGAATTTGATGAACTTTAGTTGTAGCACCGGTTTCACTATCCAGAGAATAGTAGCTGTTTTCCACAACAGCATTTTCATAAAAACCGAAGAGCTATAATAGTGCATTCTACATTTAGACTTTTACATTTAGGTTTTTGGTTAATCGGTGTTGAAGAAATCCAAAACCACCTTCTGGTGCCACTTTCTTAGTACATTTTTACTAGCCACATAAACCTAAGGGGCCAAAGGCAACAGCTCAAAGTTTGTCCTTCCTCCCCAGTGGGCTTTAAACTGGCTCCTCACACTGATTTTTAGGGCCAGAGGAAATGGGTTTCAGCAAAACAGCACATCCAAAGGGAAGTGATTAATCGCAAGCGTCTCTTCCACAGCACATCCTGCTGAGCTGACATCCTTCGAGAGGCTCCGTCACTCCTGAGAGGTAACCAGCACACCATTAAAATCTCAATAGGAATCTCACTTGTATCTAATGACCTACTGTATGTTTACAAGTTAAAAGCTCACAAGATGTTTTTGCCCCATTGCTGATGTTTTTGACCACATCAGTTTCTCATATCTGCCTTAAAGTATGCAGCAGATGGTTGAATCTCTCAAAACGTGAACATGACCACACCTGGGTAAAGTAAAGTAAAGAAAAGTAAAGATATTTAAAGGTTGCTATTAGCATCGTTCAAATTGGCATTATTTTCATTCATTATTTTCAAGCACAACACATCTCATAATGTGAAAATATGTTTCACATTTCTTTAACACAAGAAAAATAAAATACTTATACATCATGTTATTATTTATTGTACTGGCTTAAATTTATGCTGACTTTAATAAAACATCTTATATTAGTACACTATTTTTTCCTGAAAGTTTACAGTTCAAAAACATTCTACTACAGTAATAATATCTTCAAGAATCATTATTAAGAATGAGAATTATACAAAAAAAAATAAAAAAGTAAAATGTTTAGATGCATTAAAGGGAATCATTTCTTCTCTTTTTTCTGTATGGTGCATGCTAAAACTGTAATATGTTAAGAATGTAAAGCTCAGTTCATAAAAAATCCATAAGAAATCAGAACAGCCAATGACAGAGCAAGTGGAAGACAAATGTTACTATAACATTTACACAAGTTATTTGTAACCCCAATCATCTTCCCCCACAAGCAGAGGGATACTGTAGATGATAGATCTGCCCGTTATTGCATGTACAGCCATTCTCCATCAAGACTAATCCTGTCAATGACAAGATAATACTCTTGCTTTCAGCCCCATGAGTGAAGATTCAGATATTACTTTTTAATCAAATCACAGTCTTATACACGACAGGCAGTAAATCTGACTTAACAATAACGTCCTGTTTCAGGAAAGATGTATTGAAAATCATCTGTATGTTTTTGCTGCTGTACAAATGCCTGGCTTGTGAAAGTGAATGAAGTTTTAAAGGAAGAAGCAGAATTTGGCTGCTGTCCACCAACCAAGCCTCCTCCGATTTCCCTAAAGCAAGTACAACTGTGTGCATGGTTTGTCTTGAAATGCATTAAGAATATAAATTCTGAAATTACAGTGAGGAATTATAGGTTAATAACCTAAAAAGACATATTGTAATGGATGATTGTAGGCTAATAATCCAAAAACATGACAAGCAGAAAATGAGCGGATGTGTTGTACCCTAAAAAAAAACAAAATGTTCCACTGCTATGCATTTCTCCACACAAAATGTAGCCACGCCGTCTCAATTTGATTGTGGAATGTTTGCCTAAACTGTCAACATGTCAGTTTCTAAAAATTTCTGATGGAGCAGCCCAAAATGTTTTGACACGTTCCAAATACCTACATAGAAAAATAAATATATATATGTTCTCAGTATCTCATTCTCTTTTGTGTTTTTGAACAGCGTTTGTGTATGCAGTGTCTTCTCTGGGTCACTGAAGGCATGTCTGTATTGACCTTGGCTGTCAGAATGTCTCTCACCTTGTGCTGATAAGGGAATAAAAGTGTGCGAACTGAGGCCTGTCACAGGGGAAATTCAGTGATAATTACTGTTTGGGGGGTAATACGGCCCAGCTTTAATTCCATTTCACATCAAATAACAAGCAAGTGAAGCGTAGGTGGTGGATGGGAGCAGACAGCGTGTTCGGCACAATGAAGGTCTCCCCGTGGTCCCCTGCCGCCAGGAAGGACGTGTGCGGTGTGATTAGAGGAGCCTGATTGGGTATCACTGAGAGCAGAAACCAATCAGCAGCTCATCAGGTCCTTTATCCATCTCAGTCTGTCAGTTTCACTCTGTGTGTGTCTCTCTGTCCATCACCTTCTTCCATTCTTGCAGATTTAACTACTACTCAGGGATGAGGCCTAACACTTACTATTAAATATTGCCATGTAGCTATAGTGTATCTTGTTTATGAAATGGTTGGCTCTACTTTTCTTAGCATGCTTCTGAAAAAAGGTGCAATAGCTGTCACTGGGATAGTACCCTTTCTAAATGCCCTTATATGTGCCTTTAGACTGTAATTTGCACACATTAAGTACCTTTAAGGTACAAATATCCACCCTTTAGGGGTAAATAAGGTGTACTTTTTGAAAGTGCACCATCCAAGTGACAGCTTTTGTACCTTTTTTTCCCCAGAGTGTAGCACTGAAAATATAGTTTTGCCCAGCAAGCCACATTAACAATTTCCTCAGAAAGTGTAGATTCTAATCTATCGTTGTATTTTTACATGTGAAATATAGCAATATTTTGTGACTTTCATAATCATTGTGAGAACTGAGAGTACAGTCAATATAAACAGACAAGACCACAAAAACATAAACTTGAACAAACATGTATGTACAAGATTTTTTTTATGAATTCCAACTGCAATTGTCCATAACACCATACCAATATACACTACATGGCCAAAAATATGTGCACACCCCCTTCCAAAGTAATAGGTTTGGCTTGGCCCCTTAATTCCACAGAACACAAATTTTAATGCACCCACACACAATAACATTTTAGACAACTGTGTGCTTCCAACTTTGTGGCAACAGTTTTGTTCCAGCATAACAAATGGCACAAAGCAAGGTCCATAAAAATTGGTTGACCGAGATGTGTGGACTCTTGACTGTCCAAAATTTAACACAAATGAGAGGAAACCAAATGTAGACTCTGAGCCAGGTCACATTGCCCAAAATCACTGCTTTGGTGTCTGAATGGAAGCAAATCACTGCAGTAATGTTCAATTGTCTAGTTTAAAGTCGTTCTAGTAGTGTAGAAGAAATTAAACAAAGTGGATTTCATACTAAACAACAAGCACATATGAGTTTGGTCTTCATAGTGTAAATGTGCTGACAAATGTCCTGGGAGTTATTATAATTCCCTTGTTTCAATACTACTTCTCAATAATAACATGAAAGTATTATGAAAAGTATTTTATTTCATTTGTATTGTAGGAAACATTGTGTAATTATTTTCAGTTTATCTAGTTCATGAAATCTACTGTGGACTGAACATGCCATGACAAAATTTAAATTTCCGAAAAATGCTGCTTGAATACAAACACAACAACAAAGAAATGTTTGTTTTGGAAATGAATGACAATAGAAAATTCAGAGAACTGAAATGTAGTCATCACAATTAATAATATGCTTATCTTTAGATGCTACAAAACTTGTACGAAGATTGCCTACACATGATTATTTTCCAAATTTGGAAGAAAAAAGTCTGTAAAAAGTAAACTTTTGTTCATTGCATTGTAATTACTACCCACGTAAGAGCTCACTATATCATGGCCAACATTTGTGACCCTGGACCACAAAACCAGTCTTAAGTCGCTGGGGTATATTTGTAGCGATAGCCAAAAATACATTGTATGGGTCAGAATTATCGATTTTTCTTTTATGCCAAAATTCATTACAATATTAAGTAAAGATCATGTTCCATGAAGATATTTTGTCAATTTCTGACCATAAATATATCAAAACTTCATTTTTGATTAGTAATATGCATTGCTAAGAACTTTATTTGGACAATTTTAAAGGTGATTTTTTCAATATTTAGATTTTTTTGCACCCTCAGATTCCAGATTTTCAAATAGTTGTATTTCAGCCAAATATTGTCCTATCCTAACAAACCATACATCAATGGAAAGCTTATTTATTCAGCTTTCAGATTATGTATACATCTCAATTTTGAGAAATTGACACTTAAGACAGGTTTTGTGGTCCAGGGTAACATTTGTTGTATAGTTTTATCATGCTTTCACCTGCATCTTCTTCAGCCATCTTCTTAATCTTTATGACTCAAACAAATGCAGACACTTTGTCTAAAACAAAGCGAAAGGAGGGTCCCAATGTCTAAGAGACACTCTTACTACTGCCGCACGCCATAGAGATTATCAGCTTGGGACGCCTTTGTTCCTCACAAGCGATGGGGGTATTTGACTTAGCATTTTTTGATGGCACGCATAGACTCAAGTCTACATAGCAATGCCATGTACACAATGTATAGCATAATATCTACAGCAGCTATGCCTACCTGAATCATGTTCATGGATACCGACAATGCCTGAAACTCATTAAAAAAACCTAAAAGAACATTCTGGATAATGCAATCAAACTTGGATATGTCAGTGTACAAAAGCACTTAAAACTGTAGACTATATCTGTGCTCTTTTTATTACACCTACACAAGAGAAATGCAAACATCAAAGTGAGCAGGACACATGATTTATCCTAAAATGAAAACAATACAGTGTAATTACCAGAAGGGATCAATATCTTTCCCGGTTTGTGTGTGCCGTCCTGCATTGCGTGAGTGGATGTGTGTTATTGTTGCTTTTTCAAAGCAGTCAACAGGCAGCAGAGGATAACTATGTTTTGATTACATGAGGCTGATATTGTTGCGAAGAGAGAAGTCGGAAAAGAGTCACGCTATAGGTTATCCTCTCATCTCGTCTAAGCGTGATTGGCTCACTCGCCCAGATTCGATAACATCATGCTATCTGTGCTCATGGAGCTCTTTACATCTAGCTGCACTTTGAGAGATTTTTGACTGTGGAAAATTTGAAGAAATGGTTTTTGTTTATTGTGCCAATTGTCGTATACATTTCACTTTTCTGTGCTTTTACATATTTATACTAACTGTGGGGTCCAAAGAAATATAAAAAAGTTGGAAACACTTTACAATAAAGTTCTGAAATTATTAATGTTATTTTCTCATTTCTAAAGATATGTAAATTAACATTAATGTATTACAAACATTCATGTATTTTATTTTATTATTTTATTAAGAGTTAATATTTATTACATTAACAAATGCAATAAATTAATATATATATATATATATATATATATATATATATATATATATATATATATATATATATATATATATATATATATATATTAATTTATTGCATTTGTTAATATATATATATATATATATATATATATATATATATATATATATATACACATATTATAAGGGCTACCAGAAAGTTACCAGAAACATTAAAATTAAAGAAGCATGAGGAAGAATTGCATTTAATTTTTCCTTGCTTCCACTGAATCTCACAAGATGTTCTTTTGGAACATTATTAAATAACAATCATTAGGTTTTGTGAAAACTTTTGACTTTATACACTAGTGAAATAAAATGTATTTGGACAATGAAACATTCAAAGTAATGTCCTGTCTGGATCATGTCTGTAAACCAATCAAAAACTAAATGATATTTACATAAACACTCAAAAGTTGCAGAATAAAGGCATGTCATATTCAATCAGCGCTGATAGCAGGCTCTGTTTAATTAATGCTAGGAACGTAAACTGTTTATTTATTTTTTTTCTTTTCTTGGGTGGGGAACTTTTTAATTTATTTTAATTTTTTCTCGGCTAGTGAATTTAGTGCCAAGGTTAAGTCTAAAAAATAAGAGATTGATATGCTCTGGGTTTTGTGATTTTCCCTTAAGTGCTCTAGCTTTCAACTGTCTCTTTGAAATGCTTTCGTAAACACAGTCTGCAAACCATTGGAGAGCAAGTTTCTCCTTCATCATCCAAATGAGGAAAGATTTCTCCACTTAAACGCAGGCAGTACATATAACCAGAAGTATCACTGCTGAGATGCTATCGCAACAAAAGATTAAAAGTCAAGTGGATCTCTCTTCTTCTCATCAAGAGCTATGATAACTAATGAGACCAAAACAAGTTACAATCTCAGACAGTCATCTAAATTAGCAGCACAAATCAGAACTCAGAATACTGATGAGGGAGAGAAAAGGTTCAAAGGTTTGTCTGGATTGCATAGCCCTATTATCCTGTTAGTAGATGCCATAACTTCACAATTTGGTTTTAAACAGCATCTTTCTCCATTGATAGCCATTCAAAATCAGCTCTGACAGAATACAATTGTTTGCAAGTAACATATATTGTTAATATTTTACTACACTCTCAGAAAGAAAAAAAAAACGTCACTGGGACGGTAAGCTTTTGGAAGGTACTAATATGTATAATTTAGGTACTAATAGGTGCACTAATTTAGGTAACATGTACCTTTGAGGTACTAATATGCAACCTATAGGGGTAAATAAAGTGTACCTTTTGAAATGGTACCACCCCAATGACAGCTTGTGCATAGTATTTACTACAGCTCAGAATTGTCGCAATCAGCAGTGTCATGATGTAATTTTCCTACGGTTTCAAAATGACATCGCATGATTTAACAGCTCAGGTGATTGGTTCAAAAAGTTCTGTGGTCTCTTGAGCAAAGATGACAGATTTCAAATCATCTACTTCCAAGCAACTGCCATTGAGATGAATGGGAATGCTAATGGATAGCTTTCTTCAGGTACCACAGATCTCTTTGAGAAAAGAGGAGTGTACGAGAGAGCGATGGCAGCCCCCCAGACGTCTCGAACACATATGACTTCTCAAGTTACTCATGAAGGGCATCGGAGAGACACCACAACATGCTCATCCCTTTCTCCTGCACATTCCTGCTATGCAGAGCTCATAGAGCGGCACTGGGATCCGCTTTCAGCATCAAACAAGACTGCCAACGGGTCTGTCGTCAGTTGGACTTAGCTGCAGGGCCGGAGAAACTTGATCTTCAGCGTATAGGCTGGGTCGAGGGGTACAAGAGTGGAGGAGAAAAGAAGAGAGTCCCTCTTTGAAACTGTAGGGAAAGAAGAGGAACTAAATGGAAAGCACCATTAAAAAGTTGACGTTGTTAAAATTCAGAGTCACTAATTCAAGTGATGGGCGATTAAAAGACAAAGTTACACACAGTCAGTGTTCTTCATCAATCTGAAGCCATTGATTCCAGACAGAAATGGCATGCAGTCCTCATTTAGCAGCTAAAAGCTCAGCAACGGGATTCCCATTGAGGAAGTTCATTTAGGCATTGTGAAACACATCCTGTAGCTGTATTGGGATGCTAGAGTCAGTCCTTATCTGACAGATCGGCTTTGAAAAGGGATAGGGAAGTCGGCTCACCATCTGCAAGAGGCTCAGGTTTCATCACAACTTGTTGCCTGGTACTAAATAAACTCTGGCATGCTGTGTGGACACTCTATCCATGTCCAAAGGACCGCTGACCCCGGCGAGGATCTTAACATCCAGCACCCCTCCCTTCATGGGCCTAAGAGGAACAGATTCGCTGTTTTCTTCCCCCTTGAAGGTGGCCTCCACCCACCATTATGCTAACAAAAGTCACTGCTCTAACCGACAGCCTGACATCGCAGTGCTAATGAGACAACCAGAAGAACTTGCTGCCCATCTTCCTGGACAGACAGAGAGAAGGAGATACAGATGGATTGGCTACCAGTGAATGAGTTATTGGTCCTGCTGACTCTCTGACCACATGTCTGATGCGTGCGCACAGTCCAAATCGAACAACAGTGAAACTGAACTTTTAAAGAATATGTAAATGTACTTGCTGTACTGCTCAGATCTGAACAAAGCAAATATAGCTAATGTTTGTATTATCAACACTGACTGTGTAGCAAAGGCCTTTTTTGAAGATTTCTCTACACCTAAATGACAAATAAATGAAAAAAATGAAGTAAAAAAGTTGGGACAAGTAGGATAAATACACAATCACACATATTCACAGATTACAGTAACACTTGACAAGGAATCTGAGAGAAAAGGTAAAGAGAGTTATTTTGTCTGTCGATAACGAGTGTTGTTATTAACTAAAAATAAACTAAACTGTTAAAAAAACATTTTAGTTAATTAAAATATATAAATAAAAAAATGTTGCCTTGGTAACTAACTGAAAATAAGTTTAATTTGAAGTACTAATACTACATAAATTGAAATAAAAATAAAAGATAAATATAATATAAAAAACTAGTAAATGAATAAAGCACATGAAAACTGAAAATAGAGAAATAAAAGCCTATTCAAAATATTAATAAATACTCTGTGTTGGGCAGTAGCATCGCTACAAGTAGTGACGCTAGTAGTTTAACTACATTTCTCAGTAGCTTGATGGTAGCGTCGCTGTGTTCTGAATCAAATAGCTTTTCAGTAGCGAAGCTCTATTTTTTCTACAGTTTTATTGATCACTGAGAGAGCATTGACTTGGTATGATGTTGGTTCAGTATAAAAATGATTTTTTTCAAAAATAGCTTAGGTGTAGTATCACTTTTGCCATGTTACTGTAGCTTAGTTTGCTACATTTCCCAGGGCTGTAGCTTTAGTGTAGTGAAGCTTAATTTAACGAAGACTAACTGTTAGCTTAGCTCAATACATTTTCCAAGTAGCTTGCCCAACACTGTAAATACTAGTAATAGTAATAGTATATAAATAATTCTAAAATTACTCCATGATGACGACCTCATACAAACAAGGGCGCATGAGTTGGTGTGAAACAACCTACCAAAATCTAGCTATTTCAACGATACTCTCAGACATTTTAACTACAATTAAATACATTTAATGTAATTTATTCAAATACAATCAGGCAACAAACTAAATACAAACATTAAATAAAATAAAGCAAAATTTAAGTGTATTGAATAGCAAAAAAATGTACACTATATCTTATGCTTGCACATGGTTGGATTTGTGTGAACGCCTCAAGCACTGCCCAACATCCCTCCTCACTTTCATCAGTGATATGTTCATTCAAACATGAAAACCCACATTAATTATTTAAAGTTTACAGAATTCAAGGAGACCCACAAGAATCAGTTTTTTTCTTCTTTGTATAACAGCAACAACCTCCACTGTCAAGTAGTGAGTTAGAGAAAGTAAGTCCTGCAGCATGCCATGAATTTATCATCACAAAGCTGTGGAGCAATCGATTGCACATAGAACGGAGAAGATGAGACTAATGCAAGGTTCAGATTGAAGCCTGCCAACTGAGGCAGAAGGAGAGAAGAAAATGATGGAAAAATCGATGGCCCCCACCTGGCCCCCACCCAGGTGACTGACTTCCCCCAGTAATGAACCGACCAAGCAAATGGATAAATGAGGTGCTGCTCTGAACGTCATCACAGCGATAAGGATTGCTATTTTGATTCATTAAATAATGTAGGTGTGTTATATGTAGCATTCGGCTTTATGCTACAACAGTACCCAAAGGTTAAAAAGGAAGTGCAAGGGGCCAGAATACAGTATAAACCCATATAATGGGCTCTTTTGACAAGCATCCACCTAGCAACAACCTAGAACATCTTAGCAACCAGCTAACAATGTGCTGAAAACCCTTCAGACAGAAAATGAAAACATCTTGTTTGCTATTGTAATAGGAGATAAGAGTATGTGAAATGCTTTCTTTCAGAGGCTTTAAGATGGAAATAAAGACTAGTTTCCTAAAAAATAATTATAGTCTTTGAAAGCAAAAGCACTTAAGCAGTTTTACAGTTTTTTTTTTTTTAATTGCTTTGGTGCAATTTTCACAAGCAATTGGTAAATTTTCAAAACTCTTAGTACTAATATCACATCAGATCATCAAAAGTTTTTTCCAAACATTTAAGCATATTTTCAATTGTGTTAGTACAATACACACAATCACAAAATATCCTTTTCACTACACAAAATAAGTATTTCATCTATATAAATGTTTCATTCGCAGTATCTGCCTTTCATAAAGCTATTACTATCAAACTTTTTATTAGCATACAAAATGTCCCCACAAAGATGGCAATATCTGAAATCATTGTCTTTTTTTGGGTCCAATGAGAAAAAAAATTTTTTTCATAAGGGTAGGTATAGGAGTTACCCATTACTTCTATGGAATGTCACCATAATGATAGGAAAACCTGTGTGTGTGTGTGTGTGTGTGTGTGTGTGTGTGTGTGTGTGTGTGTGTGTGTGTGTGTGTGTGTGTGTGTGTGTGTGTGTGTGTGTGTGTGTGTGTGTGTGTGTGCGTTTGTGTGTGTGTGTGTGTGTGTGTATGTATGTGTGTGTGTGTGTGTGTGTGTGTGTGTGTGTGTACCTACTTACTGTAACCATATTTTGGAGACAAATTGGTACCCAGAAGTAAGCAAAACTTGACAAAATCACTTAAAACTTTCCTTTTTGTAAAACCGTGTGTTTTACTATTTGTGAACATACCGCCGGACACAAGGGAGAGGAACTGATTAGAGATTGATCAGAGATGTATCAGAAGAAGGGAGACAGATGGCATCAAAAACAGCATTTTACATTACATTTTGCCATGTGATGCTGTATATCGAAGCATTACCATGGTACAGACTGCGCATTACTATAACTCACCATTCTTCTGATAAATTCAGCTAGAATATAGATTCAGGCAAATGGCACAGTGAGGACATTTACTGCACTGACAGTGATCTCTGTTCTAGCACCTTATGGCCATGTCATACCTTCATCACACCTTTTGATAACACACTGTATAAGTATTTTTACAAACATTCTTGATTTTATGTGAGATATGCAAGTTAGGTAATGCATGTGTATTTTCTAACATGACATATTGGCTATATTACTGTAATTATTTCAGCAACAAAGGTGATTTGAAACATGAATCTTGCATCGTTTGCACTTGAATGAACTGATTGTTGAAAGTACTAAGTTGAAAGAAGATCTTACTGTTGTGTTTTGGTGATTAAACCAGATGTTCTCAATACATATCACAATGATTATGTGGAATGAAAATATGTGCAACTACAATGAAATCATGAGATCAGATTTTGAAAGAATGACTAGTGGTGTTACAAGTGTGATCAGTTTAAAGTTTTGTACCAAGAGTTTTGTAAATGTACACCTTACTTTTGAAAATAGTACCAAACCAATTAAAAAACACTCTAACAGGTACTAGAGGACAATATGGCCTAGTGAAAATTATTAGTAGACATGCAATTAATTCACCCCTTCTAAGTCAGCACCACATGTATGCACTTCCTTTTCTCTATTCTCTCCATCCAAACAAAATGTTCCCCCCAGCGCACTCTTCTTTCTCTCCTTTTCCCAGGTCTGCGACCCGTCAGTCAGGCGGAGAGCTCTTGGCTCCTGTGCTCATTTAGATTTTAACAGCCTTAAGTTCCCCTGACAGCTGCTGCAATTGAAATGATACAGAAATAACAACAGCTGGGTGTTGCACACACACACACTCTTGAGACAGCCTTACTATCGCCCATTCAACCACGTATCCATTTGCTTCAGGGCTTCATTAGTCCAGCAGGGACAATATTTATGTAAAAGCTCTCAGTTTACCAGGTTTACTGACAAAGAAGGCAGACTAATTCACTTCTTAGTTTCCAAGCTGTTTTTCTGTTGCTTGTAAACAGGGCTGGAACTGTAAGGCATATTCTACTGTCAGGTGGAACTTTTCAGACATTATATTATGTTCCTCATTTTTTGCATCAGATGCATATGCAGAGTACTCCAAATTTAGGGAAGTAGCAACCATTACAGAAATATCAAAATACTCAACAATCATTTTAAGAGCTTAATTTTGCTTAGATGCAAAGCAAAGAGAATATTTTTGTTGGTGACACAGAATAGCTTTGAGACCAAGCAGAAGCCTAGGCAAACTGGTTGAACGTATCAATGCTGAATCAGTAAGCAATAATAATAATGTGTGGCACCCATTTACTAGCATTTCACCAAATCAGTTAGGACCCCTAGGTGAATCTATCTATCCATTTATCCATTGTTCTCACCATCCATTATCCTTCAAACTTCAAGGCTTTTTAAACTTTTTCAAAGTATTACATACAGCTATTATACATACAGTGATTTTAAATTTTAATTCTGCTTCCTTGCATTCAAATTCAAATGGCAATTCAGCATCCTGTTCATTTTAAATTGTGAATGATTTGGAATTTAAAGTGCATTCTCTATTTAACTCTGAATGGCCCACAACCCCTAAACACAAAAACAAGATTCATTAGTATAAACAAAATAAAATAATGGATCTCAGAGTTTGCAATTTTCCTCCCTGTTTGTGTGGTCTAAACTTGGGACACTTGGATGTTTGTAACATTACTATTCACTCATTTAACATCATAATAGGACAAGTACCTCAAGAGGATGTTTACATCCATTTATCACTCTACTGCAACAACAACCTTATTCAGTGATTGCTAATCAAGGGAAAACAGTTCCAAAATGAAAAGGTTAATGATGTTATTTACTATCATCTTGGTTCCTCAGATAATTCTGAACCAAGAGTATACAGTAGATGTTTAGTGGATGCTATAGTTAACATTTATGCTGGCATCTGAAATTCATACAGTCCTTAAAATGATTCTTTAGGGCAAGTTCATTTAAAAAAAAAAAATCTTGGCCTTTTCCCATCACATTGATCAGAGCCATAGGGGGTAACATTCTCACACACTTGAATGGAGTCATCTTCTCTTGATTAGCAACCAATGAATTGAGATGATTGTTCTGTATCTGCCTCATTTATCCACTGAAATCTATCTATGTCTAGAACATCCATGACAGATTCTTTCAGCAGATGCTGCAACATTGTGCCTCCCTTGTCTCTTACTTCATCCATCTATTCTCTGTTCTGTTGACAATACTTTTTCCGGTTGGCAACAAGTCATTTCTCTTCATTTCCCTACTGAACAGAACTTCACTCCAAGGCTATTGACAAATGAGAACAAAACCTGGAACCGTTCCACCTGCTGTCCGCTCTGGGCCCCTGCGAGCCCTCAAACTCCATGGTGGCATTCCGGGGTGGACCTAAGACAGACTCCTGAGGGGTGGCTTTGATTCACAGAAATGCCTCTTTTTGTTTCAGGAGAGAAAAGAGCAGGAAAACCTCTGCAATTTCTCACCGAGTCTGAGGAAGAGGAAGAGAAAGAAGAGGGAAGATCGGCTCGGTTGGTGTTAAGCCTCTCTCTTTGTCTGTGTTGGGGTGGGTGTTGTTTTGAGGAGGTGATTTTAACCCTCCAAACACTCCCTCCTCCTCAAGGACTCCCTGGAAACCAAAACCTTCTGTCCGTATCATCTCCATTCATTTAGCATCCAGTCAAGTGGTTGAATTATTTATAAAGGCGCCAATGCCTTTTAATGGCTGCTTGGAAGTAGTTTGTTGACACTTCATGGCTAAGGGAGGGAAAAACAGACAATAACGCACTGTTCTGTCATTAGTGGATAAAGAAAATAAGCCTTGAGAATAAACACAATGCCACACTTAAAGGAACAGTTCACGCAAACATAAAAAATCTTGTCATTGTTTAATCACACTCAATTGACAGAAACAATCAATATTTTGGGAGAAAACCGACTCACCAAGTAGTCCTTCAATGACACAATAATACTAGCGATGCACCAATTTAGCCGATACTGATAAGCCAATGATTATTTTCATGTTAGAGACAATAACCAATAAATAGTTGATATTAAAATTAAACGCTACAGTCTATTCTTGGCCTAAATAAATTCAAAATAATACAATTTAAAAAAAATGTTTTAAATGGTACAAGTGAATTTATAGCCACCATTGTAAATCAGCATTAGATGCTTACAAAGATTATGTAAAATGTAAAAAAATCAGATGACAACACATTTGGCACAGATATATTGTGCATCAGGTTTTCTCAAAAAAAGATCTTATGGCAAATTTTATTTATAAATGAAATCCATACGGGACATTTTATAAAAGTTAATTAAGTAATTAACGACTTCCATGCAACAAAAAACCTGCTAAAGCACTTCCTGGGGTACAAATATCTCTAGTTGGGAATTATTGGTGTATCTGCTGAAATAAACACCAATGTACCCTACGGGCCAACAACAATGGGTAACAACAGCCTCACAGCTGCCCTCTAGCATGTTGTGCAAACAATGCACAAACATGTGACTTCCTGAAGCTCCAGGGATTTTTTTAACAGCAGAACAGAGTAGCCGAACTGTTAAGAGCCCCCACAGCTGGAGACCCAGAGAACAAGTCAGGGAGGATGGAAGAAGGGCAAGCAGAAACTGCTTGAATGACACTCCATAGGGAACGCATTCTCCATTTTACCTCACAATTTTCTTTAATGTGACAGGGCAGAGGTGATGGTGGATGCTTTTGGGAGGTTGTAATATTTTGCAACACTGATAGAAAGATTCGCAAGGGACTGGGATGAGAGCGAAAAGAGAAGCCAGATGTGTTCTCTGTCAAAATGACTTTCCAGTTCTACTTTAAAACTGAGAGAATTAATCCCAGCCTTGTTTTGCATTTGGCTTATCTTGTGTTTTGTGCAGATGTTTTGTAAATAATTTGCAAATGCATGTCTATTTTCTTTGGCCAAACCTCCTGATATCAAGATGATTTAAATTTGGTTCGGTAACAAAGCTTACGCAACAGACACAAAATTACAGAACAACAGCATATTTACAGAATAATATAAACATGATAAGAAATATATATAAATAATATATGTACAACAAATAATTATACTGTAAAGGAAAATATGTATATCTGCATAAGCAATATTTACACTACTCTTGAAAAGTTTGGGATCAGTATGCCGGGGGGGGGGGGGGGGGGGGTTTCAGTCAATGCAGTCAAAAACATATTTGATCAATTAATTAAATCAATTTACTTGCTGAACATAAGTAGCTAATTATTTCCCAAAAATATTACTGAACCCGCACTTGAACTTGAATGGAAATGTATGCATATATAAAATATATTATAATATAATAAAATAAATAAATAAAAAAAACAGTGAATATTTGAATAGATTGTCAAACTATTTGGACTCTTCCAGTCCAACATCTATGTCTCATCTATGTATTTAATGCTCCGAGATAAGATAAGATAACCTGAACTAAATCTTGAACCATAATGTAATTTGAGATATTTTCATATTCGTGACATACTAAATCTAAAGAAGCTGTGGAATCTATGAGCACATTAGTAGCCACAAGCCAAAGGAACATGATCTGGACTGAATCACAAAGAGTTTGACAGACAACAGACACCTTTTTTCAATACAATGGGCATTGTGGACCTCGCAATGGCTGCAAGCTGTTACGACTTTGCAAACCCCCTCAGTGAATATTTGTCAGTGCTAGCCAGCATTCACCTCACACAGCAACACACATCACTCCTGGCATTCAGAGACGTCCTTGCCCACAGATCCATCTGGATTCTTCTACAACAACATAAGAGGTGGGGTCAGGTAGAGCATGTGTCAAGGTCAGACTTCTACCTTCATTTCCTTCATATTTGACCTCTAGGCTTGACTTCATGTCCCGACTCTTCACCTTTGTGGACTATCTGGCATGAGGCTGGAGAATGATATAATATTATCTAGATCAGATTATTCAAATCATTCAGCAGATGGGCTACAGAAGAAAAACATATTCTGTTCAGCATAAACAAATGCGACAAACAGACCAAAACATATATCGTTACTCGCAAAAAAAACAAAAAAAAATTAACCTGGCTTTAAACCTAGAGAATGATCTATAAGATCTATAAGGTTGGTTCTCAAAAGCAGTTTGCACATAACATTCCACTGAATACAAATAAATAAATAAATAAATGCTGGTTTCTCAGAAAAAATTTTTTTTGCACATAATATTTGACCAAAAAAAGTTGAGAAGCAGCACAGACATTGCACAAATACTGAAGATAAACAATAGCAATTTCTCCCTTTTCTGTACCACCACAAAGTAAACCTTGCATGTTTATCTCTGTGTTGTTCATTGTTACCTTTGGTGCAATACACTTTCCAATTTCTCCCGAGTATAAACTATTAAAATAAATTCTATTTTAATTCTGGACTAATCTTCGATCAGTTATGGGAAACTGTTCAGCCCAGTTTGAAGACTGATTCCCTGGAAAGTCAAGTCTGCATATATAGTGTGCAGTGCTGTCAGTGTAATTTAGCATTATTTACTAAATTTATTCTGCAAAATTGTCTGATGCTACTGCTGAGACAGAATCAGTTTTTCAGCACCAACCATCTGAACTAATTTTATATGACAATGAGGCTAGAACAATCCACACTCAATGAGTTGCATAAGAACACATTGTGTTCTTGGGGGATGTAAGGTCAGGTGTATAGTGAGAATGACAGAAAGAAGGTTGGGTAGACTGGGAGGTGGTGATGGAGACGTGGCTAATATTTGAACAGTTTGATTAAGATTCAGCTCCATTCCATTCTGATATCACTCTCCTAGTAGACTCACTATAGCAGATAATTGACCCTTTAATAGGAAAGCAAACCAGCCAGTAAAGGTGAGTGTATTTAAGGGTGGATATATGCAATAAGAATGGCACTGCCAATCATTCACTCTCACTAAACATCAAATGGAAAGCAATTATCCTCGGTCTCTCAGCACTAAAAACTTAACAATAAAAACAATGACAATAAACATAACAATATCTCTATTGTTTCTCCTAGACAACAACATTAAGTCTTGTTGAAGTCTCCCGAGTGTCAGATTT
Source organism: Acrossocheilus fasciatus (assembly GCA_036784905.1). Taxonomy (NCBI): domain Eukaryota; kingdom Metazoa; phylum Chordata; class Actinopteri; order Cypriniformes; family Cyprinidae; genus Acrossocheilus; species Acrossocheilus fasciatus. The sequence continues at coordinate 25,337,863 of CM071943.1, read as the reverse complement.
TTGTCATGAGAAAAATAGTCTCAAAAATGTCTCCTCTATTATTTCAGAAAAGATCTCAAAAATAATTCTAAATTAACAGATTTTCCAAGATTTTAATATGTGCAATCGATATGCGCCCAAGCATTCTCATCACATTTTGAAACAAAGTTGATACATAAACACAAGAGTTCCATTAACTCTATATGGAATTCAAGCAATATAATTTCCACAGGCTCAGCATGTTCAGTTATTGTATATTGCTTCTCTCACCCCAAAAAAGTTAAATGGTAAGACTAGAATAGAATAGAATAGAATAGAATAGAATAAAATAGAATAGAATAGAATTATAAATAGCAACCACAGACAAGCGGTTTGAAAAATAGATGTATTATATTATATTATATTATATTAACTTATTTATTATACATTTAAACTCAATTAAAAATATTACATTTAAAGTAATATTTAATGTCCATTTATTTATTTCTAATCTCTCAACGATGACTCAAAATGAGCAATTTTCCAAGATGCTGAAGTGTGCAATAAAAAGAGGTATCAACATGAGCTCAAGTATTCTCATCAAATTCCAAAATCAAATAATCTGAAACATTACACCCACATTAATGATAAAATGCTTACCGTATGTCAACAAATGTCTCATTTTTTTAATCTGAAACAAAGTTGATAATATGAAACATAAGATAACACCCCAATAGTCAAGTCAAGTCACCTTTATTTATATAGCGCTTTAAACAATACAGATTGTGTGAAAGCACTTAACAGTATCAAATTGGAGGATAGAGTGTCAGTAATGTATAATGATAAGATTAAACACTCAATTTTCAGTTAAAGGCATTTCATTATTGAATTCAGAGATGTCATTGTCTAGCTCAGTTTAGTTTAAATAGTATCTGCGTAATCAAATCAACGATAATTGCAAGAAATTAAGTGTCCCCAACTGAGAAAGCCAGCGGCAAGGAACCAAAACTCCCTCTGTGACAGAATGAAGAAAAAAAACCTTGGGAGAAACCAGGCTCAGTCAGGGGGCCAGTTCTCCTCTGGCCAGACGAAACCCGCAATTCAATTCCAACCGCAGCCATGTCAGATTGTGTAAAGGGCTTATCTGATTCCCGTGGTCTTGTCCCGATGGAGCATTTTAATTGATAATTTAAATTTATAGTTTAATTCATTTAATATATTTCTGTTGTATGTATGTATGTATGTATGTATATATATATATATATATATATACACTATTTATTATTTTAGAATGTATTTATTCATTTTTTCATATTTGTAGATAATTATGTTTTAATTAAAATTTTAAATGTATAACTGTATTACATTTCTATTTTTATATTGTTGCAATTTCTAACAATAATAGTATTATGTAGTTAAGTATTTTATTATATTTTTAGTTATTTTGTTATATTTTTTAGTTTTATTGTATTTTAGTCGAGGTCTTCACTGGGGATATGTCTCTGGGGCTCATAGGTGTTCTGGTCTCTGCTGACGATCAGGGCTGTAGACATCATGGTGTTGATCCACCATCTGATCGGATACGGGCTGAGAAACAGAATAAGAAAGAAACAGACAAATATTAGCGTAGATGCCATTCTTCTTACGATGTAACAAGTACATCGTGTGGTATGGGGAGTGTTCCCGGTTCCGGTTGATCTAATTAATGCAGCCTAACAATTTTAACGGACTTGAATAATAGAAGCGTATTAGTGTGTTATGTGTAAGCCAGGTTAAAGAGATGTGTCTTTAATCTAGATTTACTGTAAACTGACAGAGTGTGTCTGCCTCCCAAACAGTGTTAGGTAGATTGTTACAGAGTTTGGGTGCTAAATAGGAAAAGGATCTGCCGCCCACAGTCGATTTTGATATTCTAGATATTATCAAATGGCCAGAGTTTTGAGAATGCAGCAGACGTGGAGGACTATAATGTGATAAGAGCTCGCTCAAGTACTGAGGAGCTAAGCCATTCAGGGCTTTATAAGTAATTAACAAGATTTTAAAATCTATCCGATGTTTGATAGGGAGCCAGTGCAGTGTTGACAGAACCGGGCTAATATGGTCATACTTCCTGGTTCTAGAAAGGACTCTAGCTGCTGCATTTTGGACTAACTGTAGTTTGTTGATCAAGCGTGCAGAACAACCACCCAATAAAACATTACAGTAGTCTAGCCTTGAGGTCATAAACGCATGAACTAACATTTCTGCATTTGACGTTGAGAGCATAGGTCGCAATTTAGATATGTTTTTGAGATGGAAATACGCAGTTTTACAGATGCTAGAAACATGGCTTTCAAATGAAAGATTGCTATCAAACAGCACACCCAGGTTTCTAACTGATGAAGAAGAATTGACAGAGCAGCCGTCAAGTGTTAGATAGTGTTCTAGGTTATTACATATGGGGATTTTAGGTCCGATAATTAACACCTCTGTTTTTTTTTGTTTTTTTTTTCAAAATTTAGCAGTAAGAAATTACTCATCCAGTTTTTTATATCAACTATGCATTCCATTAGTTTCTCAATTTGGTGTTTCACCAGACCGCAAAGAAATATAGAGCTGAGTATCATCAGCATAACAGTGAAAGCTAACACCATGTCTCCTGATAATATCTCCCAAGGGTAACATGTAAAGCATGAAAAGTAACGGCCCTAGTACTGAGCCTTGAGGTACTCTATACTGCACTTGTGATCGATATGATACCTCTTCATTCACTGCTACGAGCTGATGGCAGTCAGATAAGTACGATTTGAACCATGCTAAGGCACTTCCACTAATGCCAACAAAGTTTTCTAGTCTATTCAAAAGAATGTTTTGGTCGATAGTGTCGAACGTAGCGCTAAGATCCAGTAGAACTAATAAAGAGATACAACCACGATCAGATGATAGAAGCAGGTCATTTGTAACTCTAATGAGAGCAGTCTCAGTACTATGAAACGGTCTAAATCCTGACTGGAATTATTCACGGATACCATTTTTCTCTAAGAAGGAATATAATTGTGAGGATACCTTTTCTAGTATCTTTGACAGAAAAGGGAGATTTGAGATTGGTCTGTAATTTACTAGATCTTTGGGGTCAAGTTGTGGTTTTTTAATGAGAGGCTTAATAACAGCCAATTTGAAGGTTTTGGGGACATATCCTAATGACAATGATGAATTAATAATAGCAAAAGAGGATCTATGACTTCTGGAAGCAGCTCTTTGAGTAGTTTATATGGGATAGGGTCTAACATACATGTTGTTGGTTTAGATGATTTAACAAGTTTATACAATTCTTCCTCTCCTACAGCAGAGAATGAGTGGAATTGTTCCTCAGGGGATCTATAGTGCACTATCTGATGTGGTACTGTAGCTGACGGCTGCATGGTTACAATTTTATCTCTGATAGTATCGATCTTGGAAGTAAAGTAGTTCACAAAGTCATTACTGCTGTGCTCTTGGGAAATGCCAACACCTGTTGATGCTTTATTTTTCGTTAATTTAGTCACTGTATTGAATGAATACCGGGGGCAGAGGTCGCGTTAACCGAAAATTCTCCTTCATTGACAGATTTTTTTTAGCAGTGACGGAAAAATCTGAAGGCCGTCCGTTGGCAGATTACACACACTGAGGGTGATCTATTGTAATTTATAACTGTAATTCCCACCCCTGTCCAGTTGGTGGCGAGTGCGCTCCAGTGAGGCAGCAGAGCGCGCGATCGTCTCCAGAACAAAAATAAAGGTCTTTTGCCATGGATATATATATATATATATATCTATCTATGTCTTTTGCTATGTCTTTGATTACTCATAGGCGAGTATAGTAAAGCGAATCGCTTGATCTGAGGTGTCTACAGCGATCTATCACGCCACATTAAAGAGCGCCAAAACGTTATTTATTGCTTGAATTTCCTAATAAAATGGACTGAATTTGAAACCTGAGACTGCATTTCATATCAAAAGTAACAACGCACAAAGTTTAGCCGATTGTCTAACGTTACTGTGCATTCATCAAATGAAAACGGCATCGATTGGGAGTTAATAAACGATATTGGTTCATAAAAATAAGAATCTATTAAAACAGAGAAATCGGTTTTGTTTTATTTTTATTTTTTTATCCAGCACTAGCATATTTTGTTGTTTTAAGTGTCCTCCTCTGTCACTGACGCAGTCTCTGTTCATCTGTTCTCTTCATAAATAAATAAATGCATAAGCCAATATGCTCGTCCTTTAGGTATTAGATTCATTATTAAAAATGAAAACGTGAACAAGAATAAAAGCAATTACATGGGTTATTATAATTAAAATATGAAAATTAAAATGACGGGTAATAAATAGATTATGACGGAATTTTTATGACCCTGTCCGTCAAAATGACGGATAATATTAAAGTCTAACGCAACCTCTGACCGGGGGTTATGTTTGTTTTCTTCTAGAAGAGACGAAAAGTAATCAGATCTTTCTAATGCATTTCTGTAGGATAGGGTACTTTCCCGCCAAGCTGTACGAAATACCTCTAGTTTTGTTTTCCTTCATCTGCGATCCATTTTCCGGGCTTCTCTCTTTAGGGTGCGAGTGTGCTCATTATACCACTGTGTTGGAGTCTTATCCTTAATCTTCCTTAAGCATAAAGGAGCAACTGTATCTAAAGTGCTAGAGAAGAGAGAGTCCATAGTTTCTGTTACATCATCAAGTTGTTCTGTGCTATTGTATATGCTGAGGAACTGAGATATGTAACGGAGCCAATGAGACAAGAGGCATGCGGATCCATTTGCAGGGCTTTAGTCAAAGACATGGTCACAAGACAAGCAAGGTTCAGGCAATGGCAAACAGGTATAATACAGATAAGACAAAGAGTAATCCTGAGGTAGCGTGGGTCTGCAATTGGCGAACAATATCCAACGGGGCAAGGCAAGATAATCCAGGTACACAAGCTATAATCCAAGAGAGTTGCAAACAGAGTCCGAACGGCAAGGCGAAGGGTTAATCCAGGAAACACGGGCTAGAATCAAAACACGGGGGAACAAACAGGCAAGGCAAGACTATGACAACTAAGTGGGCTCTGTAGAGTAGCTATTGCTAAGAGAGTGATAAGTGCATACAATACTCGGCAATGACAGAGAGGAAGTCCATGGTTTAAGTAAGATGGGTGATCAGTGCAATCAGAAGTGTATGTGTGTCATCAGTGTAATGGATGATGGGAATTGTAGTCCTGATTGAGAGTCAATGTGGCGAACGAGTGACCTCTGGTGGTGAGTGAATGGAAATGCATGGACAGGATTCGTGACAAGATAAATCAGGAAGATTATTCATAAAGCAGTCTTTTGTAGTAGAAGTAATGGTTCTACCAGGCCCGGAGTGGCCATCGGGAGAACCGGGAGAATTCCCGGTGGGCCGCTCTGCCCAGCTCATAAATTGGGCCGGCAGACTCGCCTGGTTTTTTTTTTTTTATTTTTTTTTTTACATACACAGAATAACGTATATGTATTTAAGTTACTGTGTTACTGATAACTAAGCTAATAACACTAGATTTGAATTAAACATTAAAATGTGTCGTTTTCTGTTGTCAGAGCTCTCTCTCTCTCTCTCTCTCTCTCTCTCTCTCTCTCTCTCTCTCTCGCTCTCTCTCTCTACACAAGCGCGTGTCCCAGGTCGTTGCCATGGAGACAAACCGAAACCATTAATGCTGTGATGTGAGTTAGCCTATGGAGTTAGCGAGAGTGGGCTAATCGCGGGAAGAATAAAATGAATATTAAAAAAAAAAAGATGCCTGGAGGAGCTGAAAAAGCCAGGTTAAAAAAAAGAAAGGCATTGGAGGATGACGCGGCCAAATGTGCCAAACTGACAAATATTTTTTTCAAGAAGACAAACCAGCACACGTGAACTGACGACTCAAGGTACAGTGACTAGCAACATACAGTTATGCATTTGGCAAACGCTTTTATCCAAAGTGACTTACATTGAAGGAATTTTTTTATATTCAGTTTAGGTTTTTTTCTATTGATTGTCTGTTTCAATTAAATGTAAGTGATTTTAGCCTGTTGACTTATTTTAAATGTTACTGTGGTTTAATAAAGACAAGCCTGATGCTGCATTCATGCTAATGGACACAGAAAAGGAAATCCTCATGTCTATAGACAATGAGACAGTAATAAACAAAGTTGCAGAAACCAGTGCACTGCTTAGGCGGTTGTTGATGCTGTAAGGCTTTGCCATTTTCAGTTCTGAGTGTAAACCAAAACTTGTGAAGAATAGTAGAAGGCCTGCCTTTCTTTCTTTCTTTCTTTCTTTCTTTCTTTCTTTCTTTCTTTCTTTCTTTCTTTCTTTCTTTCTTTCTTTCTTTCTTTCTTTCTTTCAAGATGCTTACTGATTTTTCATTTAGTTATTGATGACTGCTTGGCAGCTTTCAATTTTGAATTTAACATATCATTATTCATATTTTTTATTGAAACATGTCAAAAATAAATATAACAGGATAGTAAGAACAGATCTGTCACTTCATTTATCCAGATTCCACGAAGGTGGGAGGGGGTTGGTTGGGGATAGGTGGTGGTGGGCTGGTCTTGAGCATTACACTCTGTGCTGAAAATGGATAATACTCCGGCCCCGGGTTCTACCATATTTGTAACAAGGAGTTGGCTTTACAGCTTTAGCTATATGGAATATACAGGAGACTATAATGATCTGAGATATCATCGCTCTGCTGCAAAATTTCAATGCCACTTACATCAATTCAATAAATCTAGAGTATGATTTCGACAAAGAGCAGGTCCTGACACTTGTTGTTTAACACCAATAGAGTTTAGAATGTCTATAAATGCTGATCCCAACAAATTTTTTTCATTATCAACATGGATATTAAAATCACCAACAATTAGGACTTTATCTGCAGCCAGCACTAACTCCGATAGAAAATCAGCAAATTCTTTAATAAAGTCTGTATGGTGCCCTGGTGGCCTGTATACAGTAGCCAGTACAAACATCACAGGGGATTTATCATTAACTCTTGTTTCTTTGGATAATGTTATATGAAGCACCATTACTTCGAACAAATTATACTTGAAACCTGACCTCTGAGAAATACTGAAAATATTGCTATAAATTGTAGCAACACCTCCCCTTTTACCTTTTGGACGCGGTTCATGTTTGTAACAGTAATCTTGGGGTGTAGACTCGTTTAAAGTAATGTAATCATCTGGTTTTAGCCAGGTTTCTGTCAAACAAAGCACATCTAGTTTATGGTCAGTGAACATAACATTTGCAAAAAGTGCTTTTGAAGAAAGGGATCTAATATTCAATAAGCCAAGCTTTATCGTGTCTTTATCTGTATTATATATGTTTTTTATTTGTTGAACATCAATTAAATTGTTACTATTACTTTGGTTTGGATCTTTTCTGTATTTTATAGTTCGGGGAACAGACACAGTCTCTATAGTGTGATATCTAGGTGAAAGAGTCTCTATGTGCTGAGAATTAACTGACTTCTGTGGCGTGAGGCGGCTAGCAGACGGTCGGTTTAGCCAGTCTATCTGCTTCCTGATCTGTGCTCCAGTTAGTTAAATACGAACTCTAAGACTATGTGCCATATTTCTAGAGAGAAGAGCGGCACCACCCCAGGAGGGATGAACACCATCTCTTTTCAACAGGTCAGGTCTGCCCCAAAAACTCATCCAAATGTCTATAAAGCCTATGTTTTTTTGCGGGCACCGCTTAGACATCCAGCCATTGAGTGACGAGTCATCCAGCCATTGAGTCCAGTCTGCTATGAATCTCATCACCACGGTAAGCAGGGAGCATATTACAGTGTCTGACGTCGTATTTGCAAGTTCACACACCTCTTTAACATTATTTTTAGTGATCTCCGACTGGCGAAGTCGAACATCATTAGTGCCGACGTGGATAATAATCTTACTGAATTTACGTTTAGCATTAGTCAGCACTTTTAAATTTGCCAAGATGTAAGGCGCTCTGGCTCCCGGTAAACAATGGACTATGGTGGATGGTGTCTCTATTTTCACATTCCGTACAATAGAATCGCCAATATTCTAGAGCACTTTCATCAGGTTTCTCAGTGGGTGCGTCACTGAGTGGGGAGAACCTGTTTGATGTTCTAATCGGAATGGAAGAGCGGTGTTTTGAGCCGCGACTAGGCTGCCTCACAGTCACCCAGTTGCCCTGCTGCACGGGCTCTATTAGAACCGAACAATGTACAGGACTCCCTGAGCTAGTCGCATCCAAGTCAGTATCTACAGCCCTCACATTCTTACTATCCTTAACTAGTTTGGATGTGTGTCTCTTGTTCTAAAACCTTCTCTGTGAGCCTAACTATTTCCCTGCATTTATCACATGTGAATCCCTCGCTGCTGACAGAGACAGGTAAACTGTACATGTGGCAAACTGTGCAAACAACAATAGCAGGAGAAGAAGCCATTACTTACCGTGATTAATGAATGATACCAATTTAACTTACCACTGTTGTTTGATGAACTCCTGAAAAACGGAGCAAAAGGTTTCTATGAGCAATAGAATTCCCTCGGGCTCAGTATGTTTAGTTACTGTACACACTTTTTGTATCCCAATAAAAACCTCTAAAAATGGAAGAATGCAATCACAAGGCTAAAAACAAAGGCGGGAAGTTTAATGAGGACACCCGACTGAAATAGGCATCTTTAGGTCAGCCTCTTTATCCAACACAAAAGCTAATATCTAAAGATGGCAAACAATATATTGCATTAATGAACATCTCACTCAGACGGGTCCCTCGGCATCAGACCTAATTTCAGCAAACATTCCTCACAGACGTGTGCCTTCACACAGCAGGAAAACCAGGAATGACTTTGTGGAGTTTTCTGCCTCAGGCTACAAATTGCACAGACATAACAAGGGTCCCATCGTGACAGCGTTTCACACAAAGACATCTGTATTCCACATGCACTTTGAACAGGTCTTTTTTTATTCCTTCTTTTTGATGACCAGGTAATGACCAGGACAAACCTCAGCAAAAGGAAAGCTGTCATGAATAGTTCTGGTAGTCATGTTCCCATGCCTTCACAGGCTGTATCACAGAAGCAGTAGCTGTTTTGATATCACATTAGAAAATAGTTTAAAATGTATCCACAAGCAATTCTTTAACGTTAGTTTTGTGATTACAGCTTGGCATAGAATATTTACATTATGTTAAGTGGTTATTTAAATTAATACTCGTAGATGATAATATGTATATTATCCTACAATATGTCTTTAACCATACACTATGTCATTCAAGGCATTACTGATCAGCTTCTGAGTAAAAAGAACATTAAAAGAAGAGCTTTTTACTGTAATAGAATAGAATAGAATAGAACCACAGCCCTATACTTAAGACTACCAGTTTGGAAAATGGATGGATATATAATATAATATAATATAATATAATATAATATAATATAATATAATATAATATAATATAATATAATATAATGTAATGTAATGTAATAAAATTATATTAATAAAATAATATATGATCAAATAAAATCCATGTATTTTATTTTAAACAGCTGTGTAAAAGCAGAATAATATTCAGTCAGCCAGTTTTTATCTGAAAATAAACTTCAGGGGTTTATTTAGTGATAATGATCGGCTGGCTAGTACATGTTATCCCTGTACTGCACATATAATATTTTCTTTAAAAAAAAACACGAGCGATCAATTATTTATACAGTATATAGTCTGTGAAAATTGATTTAACACCAAATGAGTTTTGCCTGTTTGATTCTAAATTCAAGACATTCTTAATTATCTAATAATGACTGCAGTTCTTGCAGTCAGTAAACCTCCATGGACCAATTATGCTTAAATTAACTGTGTTAATTACAATTATGTCCTTTGCCTCCTCCAATGTCTTTAACACAATCCACTCAAAGAAGGGGTTCTTAAAGAAAAAATATTTCTGATTTATGTTTCCTTACTATCTCCTGGATCATGGAGGCCTAACAAGAAGAAGTTCAAGGGGCCGCAGGAATAAACAGAGCATCAGCATCAACATCATTTTAGCTAAAATACATATAACACACACAAATTCATTAAAATCAATTTGGTGCACTTGCTTTACAAAAGCCTATGAATGTTTCTTGTCATTTAGCTGTTTTTCAAAAGAATACTATAAGCTGCCGGGCTCCACACACAGACACTACGAGCAGGTTTTCTGTGTGTTTGTCTGTTACAGCCTTCTGTCAAGTCTCCGTGTCTTATACTGCCCAGTAGTTGACCTTGGGTGGTGACAGAGTGGGTGGAATACATTAAAAGCCCTATCGCATCTGTCAACGAGAACACTAATGAGCCGCCAACAGACGGACAGACAGACAGAGCGCGCACGCACACACATGCATCATACATATACACACCTGTGAGTAATGAGGCATTAATGCAAAATGCAATCACTTCCAACTGTCTGTCAGAAAAAAAGAAGAAATTGTCTGGCAGGGATGACAGCAGGCTCTACTGTTCTTACACAAGAGGAGACTGTGGATTTCTATTGAGCTGCACTGTCTGTCTGGCAATGGATTTTCTTAACAGAATCTGTAGATTTTGAATATTAGCATCCCTGGACACAAATATGACAGATATGCACCAGACAACGTGGGACTGCCTATTTATTCTATAATTATTATTATTATTATTATTTCTCTCAAGAAATTCTCTCATATTGTTCTGCTTTCATAAAGACTAGACCTTGTGTTCAGATATTATACTGCATGAATGTTTTATTGTGGTTTTGCTCTTATTATATTAGATGGATTTATCTGTGTATGCATTTTATGTTTGTGCTTCTACTACTACTGCTTTTAATAAGAATTTATTTTTATTTTATTTTGTTTTTTGCAATTTTGATTTTATATTTTGTATTAGTTTTAGTGTTATTCAGTAACATTATTGCTCTTATTGTATTAGACGGATTTATATATCTAGAAAACTGTGTATGCAGTTTTTTATTTTGTATTAATTGCACTATAAGCATGTCCTGTTGCATGAAGCTCACTGTACTAACTTTGATACTGACGAAAAAGTGTTCAACAGATACAGTCTGATAGTCATCATGCCTGAAAATGTTATTGTTACACTTCTGCCAAACCATTTGATGAACTAGAATTTGACAATGCTTGGCCCCTAAATATTTGCCTTGTAGACATTTATTTAAATATGTGCCTCCTCCCTAACATCTAGTCACTGATAGGCTCTAACTTTAAAGCTGCTTTGGAACAATATGTATTGTAAAAAGCACTACACAAATAAATCTGGCTTCACATGACTATATATATATATTAACTAAATTTATGCTAATATTTGGAAGAAATGAAGCAGTAAATTTTTAACTACCCTTTGAAGTACCTGCCACACTCATGCACACCCTGAATGAACAAAGCAGAACAAAAACAGAGGTGCATGAGTGCCTGTATATTTAACGTCTCACCTTGTGATGGTCTGGATTAATGTTGTGCTTGGCAAGATTCCACATACAAAAGAAATCCTATACTGTGTATATTATCCTCTGCTGTCAAATTTCTGCACATAAGCATAAAAGAATTTGGTGTAATATGTTCCGTGTAAGATGTCTTCAACAAAAACAGAAATATGCTTACAGTCCCACTGACTCAAGCATTTCTTTACATTATAATATTTGCATTGACATATTCGATTTGGCTATCAAGTATCCTGATGACAGTATAGACCCTGTCTGTAACCTACATCACTCATTTCAGAAACAAAAAGAGTGGAATTCAAGCGAATTCCACCATCGGCAAGGATGATAACGGTAATTAGTACCCTCAACGGCGTTCATGTGAAACAATGACAGTTGACACATAAATTGCCGTGAAGTGCAGAGCAATTTGTGGCGCCCATGTCAGAACACACTTATTCATGCAGATTACGGCTGATAAGATTCATATTCAAAAGTGGAGGCATTAATACGACTTTTTTTAGACGTGTGAAAAATATGGAATAATGACAACAGGAAGTCATGAAATATATGACATATACATAAGTAACACTTTACTTACACAGTATTTTAGACAGGAAGTGAAGTGGGGGAGGGGTCGGGAAAGGTCCGTGAGCCGGGTCTCGAACTCGGGACGCCAGAAGTGCTATGTTGCGCTGTATGTCGGCGCACTGCCCACGAGGCTATTGGCACTGACTTCTTAAAGCCTTTATGTATAATGCATTAAAAAGAGTTATTAAAAGGTATAATGCATTATAATTATTCATAATGTTCATTGTAATACATTGTATCTGGTTGTAGATAACTATAAAGGAATTTACAATGCAGTGTAACAATGAATTGATAAGTGTTACAATGTAATAACTGTGGTTATAATTATTCATGAGATTGTACAATGCATTATAAGGTGCATTACAGGGCATTATTAATGCATTAAAACTACTTTTATAATGCATATATATATATATATATATATATATATATATAATTTATATTAGCCTACTATTATTGTTATTACTTTTAATCATCCCATTTATATGCAAAGACAGCTACACTTAAATCACATTATACAATAATTATTAGAATGTAATATTTTACATTATGCTAATATTTTATAATATGCTAAAATAGTACTAAAAGTATTAATTACATGATGAAGATGTCTAGATGTCTACAAATTATAAAGATGCCCATGCACAGGCCTACAGCTTTGTGCTGCCCCTGCTAATGCCAGATCAGGTTTCTGTGGGAGATTTATACTGGGGCAGCTGGGCAGTCTCGCAACCTGTGCTCTGAAAAACAGTAGGTGAGAAACGGTTGTGTAACAAAATCCGAACAACCAAATCAATCCATCAAGCTCAGAGAACTGCGGATAATTATCCATGAACACAAGTGGGTCGACATTAGGGATGGTTTATCCGATCCGCTAACAATCCACAGCAAACCTGATACGGGCTACTTCCATCCCCATCATCATAAGCTGAGCTTCTGTTTTCTGCAAATAGCTGACAGTTTATTTGGTTTTCGTTGTCATAGCACTCGCAGCTAATTCCCAAATGTCAAGCAAAAGTCAATATATAGTAGTGAGAAGGATGGGATACAAGGCAAGCAATTATTTCTTTATCCTGCAATTAAAACAGTTCCATAAACAAGACGTTAATAGTAACTGATATATTATACACAATATAGCAAGCTGGTTTTGTTTGTTTTAGCTCCGGCACACATATTGCTTCTATAAAACAGTTCAATAAACACAAAGTTAATAATGAATAACTTACATTTTGGACATAATATTAACAATATCTTTGTCTATTTTTGTTCCATCAACAAACAAAGTTGTATCTTTAGGCAACACACTAGGAGTGTTTTGTTCCTGAATGAATCAGTGTTACTGAATCAATTGTTTGAGTGAATGATTCAATGACTCATTCAGTCTCTTTTTTCATTACTGAATAAATCAGCGTTTCTAAACAAATAGGCTGAGTGAACGATTAAATGATTCACTCATAAAACTGAATTAATCTGATTTTTAACTATTTGGAGTGAATGATTCAAATGAACAAATCAGCTGACTAAATGATACAATGATGTCTCATAAAGTCAATCATTGCCACCTACTGGCTATGGATGTAAACTAATAGCTGCTTAACTATTAGCTGTATAATTCCTATTACAAACCTTTGATATGGACATATTCACATTATACATATCAGTGCAATAAATCTGGCATGTGAGTCAACTGAAAGTGACACATACATGTAAGTCAGGACAGTGCATGAGACTGACTTGATCAAAAGGTCAATGCGAGTAGTTTGTGATGCTGACATGCAATATGGTGTGAAGTTTAACCCTAAAGCCACTTTTAATACCACAGCATCAATTACATGTCGGACCACCGGCACCATACTTGACACTGAGAACAGATCTCCAGTGTGAAAGTCAAACGTGTGGCAGTCAGTCAGGGCGGCCTCCAGAGGCCACTTACTCTCACTGTTTGACGACAATGCCCAGTTCAGGTTTCCAGCACTCGCTGGGAGGTCAGAGCCCGAGCAGGAAAAGTGGGGTCATTACCCTCTTATGACCCCAACGACACCTCCCTTCCCTGATCCATCACGCTCATGACACACACACTCCCATTCCCACAGTCCAGAACACATACACAAATGTGAACGGAGAGCGTTTGACCTCATCTGATTTATTGTCCTGGGCATTATTCGCACGGGTCCAGGTGTGGCCAGCACCACTTCCGATTCAATCAGACAAACCACCCATTCAGTGGCATTCAAACACTGTGAAAGCATCTTTGAGATGTTCTGAATGCTGGGTTGCCTTTAACAGAGAAGCCCACCTGAAGAGTATGCTTTTCACCAGCAAGTGAAAAGTGAAGAGTGACTAATGGAAATGCTGCTGAAATTGACATAATTTAATGATAGCATATGAGATGTGCACAAAATTGCGGAAATGAAACACTAATTTAAAAGAAGATTTCCTCAAAATTTACTAAAGAGCATATTTGAAAATTAAAATTGTTATCTGTTCAAAAGTGTGTCGGAAGATTTTGGAACTGACACAAGGGGGAGGTAACTCTTCAGTTCATCGGCTAAGTTGACCTTAAAATTGCCATATATTAGTTGGTTAATCAAAATATCTAATAACTATTTATTTGATAAAGATTTATAACAATAATATTCTGTAAATGTACCCAGTATGCAATTCATTATATAACTTTAATTTCTGTAAATGTGTCCAGTATGCAAAGAATAAAAGGCACCTCTTTAACTGAAATAAATAAATAAATAAATTACTTCAGTATTTATTTATTTTTCTCTTTTTTTTTTACATTACAAAACTGACAAAATCGAAGGGAAATTAAACTTCTAAGAGAATGGTAACAAATAATTTTAATAATTTTAATTAATTAAAAAAATTTCAAATGGAGCATGAAACAATCTGAAATAAACCTTACTTTAAGGGTGTTTAGGTATCTTCACTGAAAAATGGGACAAAAAAGAACAAACTAATCTCCAACATCAATTATATGACTCTCTAATAAATGACAAATAATTAAGACTTGCTTCTATTTTGGCTGTTTGACCTTTCGGGTACAAACACTCATCAAACGTAATTAGGAAAGAGGAAATGAGATATTTACTGTTCGTCAAGCCTGCCTGTCATTACACAAAACTCAAACAGGTCATAATGTGAGAAGTGTCATTCATTTAGCTGTGTTTACCTAATGAGATGAGATGGCAGTTATAGAGCGAGACTCATGAATGAATGATGAATATTACTGCAGGAAGCTTACACTATTCGATGTTTATCTATCTATCTATCTATATATCTATCTATCTATCTAAAAAAATTGAAGGGAGAAATGCAGCTATCTTTTTTGGCTTACTATTGCAGCTACGTTACTACAGCAACAGCACACCGGAAATACACAGAAAACAATCCACCATTCCTTTCATTCTTTGCAAAAGAGCTTTTTTTGTGTACAAAAGAAAAGCAACATCAGTTTCCAGTTATAAAGAGGCCTATTCTCTCTTCTTCCTCAAAGCCCAGGGGCTGTTATTCCGACAGTCATCATGCACAATTCCTTTCAGGTGAAATAATTCCCTCCGAACAAAAGTCTTATGGTCTCATGTCTATCTTGTGGTTTACAATATGTCCTTTCAGTAAGGCTTTGTAAAGTTGGCACAGATTACAAAAAGTATCTAGAAATCTTAAAGAAAGCATTAGCAAGGACGTTGTCTGCTTGGCTTTAATTGCTGTTATCATGCCCCATTTACAATGATTAATAGTGTGATTTTCTAAACAACAGCCAGTTTTTTCACATAGTAAAGGCAGTAAATTGCAGATGGATGACATGAAAGATATGGCTCATGATGATAATCAAAAAACATGGCTTCTTTTTATTAAAATTGACAGTGTATAAGTGTTGAAGAAAGATCAAATGTCTTTTTAAACTATAAAGAAACCTGTTCCATTCCAGAAAATAAACGATTACACATGTTAGATATCTAAAAAATAAAAAATGCACGTTTCCAAAAAAGACACTTCACAGTGTCTTCAGTCTTCTCTCATGGCCAAGAGAACCCATTGACCTCCTTTGAACTCTGGGACATTGACCTAATGCATGAGTGGCAACCATTGCATTCCTTTCTATGGCAGCGAAGACATGCTCCCCCCAAAATTAGCAAGCCTAACTTTGTCTAACTGGGGAAGATGCTGAGCGTATGCTTTCCTTTGGCCAAGGTGGACCCACAATACATCTGAAGAGTGCAACCTGACACCAAACTTTACATAAACAATCGACTGCCTGCATGTTAAATGCATTTGAGAGCAAAGTCCATTAAGAAAAAGTACAAACAGATCCTGCAGGGATAAGGGGGAAGTAAAGGAAAGGAACTGAGCACTATTAAGATATAAGATGACCAAAATAACAGAATATCTCCTACCAAGAAAAGCTCATAATCAAAGTGTCCTTGTGTGTCTAGATCGCTTACACGGGGAACTCCGTTCTAGAATAGTTCACATGTTTAGCCCTCAGGCTGTTTAGTATTTTATTAATACATAAGCAAGTGCGGTTCCGAAGCCTAATGACAGTAAACATGGTGGTCTTTGAATCCTCTCTATAGGGGTCTTTCACTGCTGTCATCTAAAATGGAGGGTAATGGTTACTGTACACCACTCTAATGGCATGCATAAGGGTCTGCATTCTTATGCTAAAATTGCATGCTGGCCTTTCAACCCCAGGAGAGAAGCTGAGATGCTATAATAGGCTTTTAACGGCTTCTCACTATGACAACAATTAAGAAAAGAAGAAATATGAGATGAGAACATGCATGTACTTTAAGAAAGTAAACAGCTTTAACTGTAGATCTCACAGCAGTACGTCACAATTGGCTGTTTATTAATATATTTATGCATCACTTTGCATAGCATGTCAACCTCTATTTTTGTTTGCCTTACAGAATTTAAAACACTGCGATACTCCAAATCTGAACCCTACTATATTTTGATGAACCTTCCAAGATATTTACTACATTCATATCAGCTATCTAATGCTCTTTTCCCACCACAAATCAAAATTTAAGGGACCGGGAGGCTGTACTGAAGTCTTTTGATGTCAGTGCATATAAAGAAGGCTGAACTTTGAACCTTTAATCCCAAGGAATAATGCCATCTTTCAGTCAGGACTGTAATTCATTGCACCTTCAAAGACATTTAAGAAACACTTATGTATTTGTACAAACATGAAACTAAAACATAAAAGTCTGAGAGGTTGGAGCGACATTTTGTTAATGTTAACGTGTAATTAAAAACCTATGAACTTTTAACCTCTAGGAAGAATACAGTTAAGGGAACTTGAGCAGTTTTTGTGCATATATAAATATTTTGTTTTGTTTAGCTCATTACTGGATCTAAAACTAAAACTACAGTCTTTTAATTCTATAATAATAATAATAATCATCATCTTTTTTTTTTACAGAAAGTGCTGTTCTGAGAACATTGGAAGCACTTGAAGATACAGAAAACATCAGTGCAGTAATTGTGTTACCACAAACTTAACTAGTATATTATTTAATAATATGCATGGGTTTAATGCACTTTGAGTCTATATGTTTATAATTTACCTAAAAATAACACATTAAATATAAAAGTCCACAAAAAGTCAATAAAATAATATTGTACAATAAAACAAAACTGTCATCTCTCAAATCAGGAGAGACTTTTCTTCGTGCCAAAGAAACGTTTTGAAGGCAAACTTATTAATGCTGACTGTTTGCTATTCATTGCTAGAAAAAGAAAGGTTTTCTCAACCCAAAGTGGTATGAGGATGTAAAGAAAGGAAGAGAATATTACAGCTTGAGGCGTTCTGTATAAAAGGTTAGAATAACTATATCATGTTCACACCAGCAGAAAAATATTCATTGGGGTGAAGTAATAAAACAGTATGATCATAATATTGAAGCTAAAATGGTTCTCTTTCTCCTCTGCCAAGAAAAATGAAAAAATGAACACACGCAGAAAAATATCATTATCAAACCCCTACATATTTTTGTTTAATGTTGAACATTTTTAAGTCTTAGGAAAACTAAAACTAAACTTGATGAAACTACTTTCACCAGAACCGATTCCATTTCTAATCTCACACAGCACACTAAAATACAACACACAATACAATTAAAGGAATATTCTGGGCTCGGCAAGTTTGACAGTTACTTCAGTTTGGTAAATTTGTGTACTTTTTAAAATAAAGATCATTTCAAAATCTGGGTTACAGTGAAAATAAATGGGGTCAATCTTTAAATGTTACAATACTCATTGTTTCAAAATATAAACTTTCTAATGGCTAAAATCCTAAAATAGCTGTAAAAAATGATGAAACATTTACAGCTCAAATAATACACACATTTTAACACACTGTAAAAAGTGATAAGTTGACTTAACTTAAAAAAAAATTGAGGAAACCCATTGCTTTAAAATTTGTAAAGTAAATGATAATTAAAAAAATAAGTTAATTGAATTGTCAAGTTCACTTAAGTTTTTAAAAAATTATTATGTACTTAATAATTTTAAGGCAATGGATTTCCTCATTTTTTTTAAGTTTCACTTTTTACAGTGCAGTTTATCGAGAAACTTAATTTTTGTTTAATAAAAATATTTACTTTTAAGGATATTTATTAAAATAATGTTTCGAAGATCCTGAAAATGTCGGTGCTGTCATTTTATTACAAGCTTATTAAACCAATATATTATTTAATAATATGCATGGGTTTAACTTTATAGCAATTTGCATATAAACATTTATAAAATATATTCATAAAATAATGCATTAAATATAAAAGTTCACACAAAGTCAGTACAAAAATGTGTAAAACAAAAGCAAAACTGTTCAAAGTATTAACTTTCCTGTATAAAATAAAATGGCCAAAAGCCTAAATTGACTGTCAAAAAGATAAAGACTTCACACCTTAATAATACACACATTTATAAAATTATTTTTCTGCTTTTAAAACATGAAAAATTGGTCCCAATAACTTCCAATGTAAGCACTGGCTTAACATATAACATTGAGTTAAACTCTGAATATTCCCTTAACCTCTCTGATCCTCACAGTACCTAACCAGATATCCCTCCAACGGGAAGGTCAAGGCAATGCAGCCATTTCCTTTAAGGCAGACCACGAGGGACTGAATGTTTAACCAGTCTATGTTCAAGCATGCTGCGGTCTGATTTCTGATATGTAAAGTTTAGGCAATGGTCTGAAGCTAATTACGGGACGTTGCTTTAGTTTAGCGAGCGAGTGTTGTAAGCACTTTTCAACACTACCTTGATTCGCTGCACATTTAGGGGCCCAGTGCAGTAAGGTATTAACTTAAATGCAACAGTGCCCATCATTCAGTCTCACATACGCACTCTCACGTGTGCACACACTGATGGGGCTTTGCCATTAGTCAGTCGTCACACCGCAGAATTGCAAAACGATTGAGCAGCTGTTTGGGGCTGTGGAAGAAATGCTACCATCTGGGCTTAACCTCCAGGGCATTACCACCTCTTTCCTCCCACAGAGTCCAGAACATATACAAACCAATACATATAAGCTAATGTACATGGGGTGGCTTCCATCTAACAGCTTACTAGATGTTTTTACATTTCCTGAACAAGTATGAGTGGTGCTTGCACAACTTGCCGTTGCCAGGGTTGTGCTATGCAATTGCTTGGATGGTTTTTTTTTTTTTTACTTGTTGCTATGTGATTGAATTAGGTCAATGGCAACATGGACTTGCCCTCATCCTCGAAAACAAAGAACCATGCAATATAAAAAGAAGAAACGAACACAGAAAACATTACAAGCAGTCTCATTTGCAATGATGAAAATTTAGTTTGAGCTGTGTTTTATGCCATGAAACCATCGAAATTTAAAAAAATTAAGGTGTGATCACGTTAGTGAAATTTCAGTGACATTTTGAAGGCAAAAAATGTCCATTGTCTATTGTCAGTAGCATAGCAATATATCCATAGCAATATAAATCAAGTAGATTTTGTTGGTCATTGCAGCAAATCTGTGTGTTCGACTTGAACCTGTAGCGAAATCTGCATTGGGAAATTGTTCACCCTCACAAAGAACTCCTATTGCACAGACTTCTATTGAAATGACTAGATTTGACCCGCAAAAATTTGCCAAACAGCGTTAATGTGACTGCACCCTTAGAAACCAATAAAACTATAAAGACAGACCATGTAAAATGAAAAAGTCAATTTGCTGAGTTCATTATTTCACATTATTACCAAAAAAATAAATATCAGTGTTTAACTTTAAGGACAGTTTTGTTACTTTTGAACAATGAAACATTTGGTACTCTTTTGAGTCACTAATGTAACATCTTAATTAAAAAAAAAACTGTCTAGATGTAGTAAGATATTGCTGATATAACTCACCCTTCGCTGGGAGTTTGATTAACAGGCTATCTGACCAATCATAACGCTGACAAATGACTTGAAAAATGGTGTGTATTGATCTCTTTCTGTGTTTAAAACAAGATATTCAAAGATACAAGATGTTCGTTCATGTTTATCTCATATTACATACATTGTCAGTTTTCTCCTTGCTTTGCGATATATTTTTCACTGCATGAGAACACGATGTGTGGTGTGAGAGCTCCATGGCTTGTCGGTCAATTAGGACTGCATTCCTTCCCTGCTGAAAAAAGCATCTTCTTAAACCAGTCTAAGCTGGCTTGCTGGCGTTAGTTGGTTTAATATAGCCTCACCTCTCTAAAACACCCCAAACTCTTCTAAAACCAGCCAAAAGACTCAACTGACCAGCTTAGACTGGTTTAAACATTTTTATGTGTTGGTAGGATCATTTTCAGGAAAATAAACTTGTGGTTGATTATAAATCACACGAGACTGTAAACATTTGTCTATTAAATAGAGATTTTCTGCACAATTACTGAGTTTTTCTTTATGTTTGGGCTGATGGTTTGGGGAACGGATAAATTTAATTTATTCAAATAAACAATTGAAACGAGAGTATTAAGGGGAGAGAAATTGAGAAAAATGGGGCAACTTTTGGAGTGGACAAGCTTTAATTTCCCCTATATACAATATATCTCTGTAGGCCAGCGGGACAGACAACTCTACCCCCAATAAATGACAGAATGACAGATTACTGAGAGCAAACAGATAGAGGGGCGAGCATAAAAGAGCACAAAATCCATACATCTCTCATAATGTTTTTGCAGAGCCCTTTCACCCAAACCCATCCCAGTATGGCATGATGACAGACTGCAGACCTTCATTCTCTCCTTTCCTCCCCTTCATTTTTGCCTCACGCTCCTCCCTGACGGTGCTAGTAAAAACTAGAGAGATGGTGCCATTAATCTCCTGTCAGGGAAAATTACGCTTGATTCCAAAAGGCTAAACAAGGTTAAAGACATGCTTCACTTGCTGAAAGGCCAATGTTAACAGCCAGGATGCACAAAGAAAGTTACTTAGGTTTGTTAGCATTTATCAGTCTTGAACTGTGGGACGACACTATACTTGCCTGATGAGACAAATGTGAATTCTGACACTGGCTGTCTTTATGACAAAGAACCTGAGAATGAATGTGGAAATAAAGGCAGCAGCATGCGGTTGGGAAAAGGACAGACATGTCAACAGTAAAAATGATTTGCTCGTCACAGCATCGTTTAGCAAACAAATTACTGCCTATCATTCGCACCTTGTCTGACAGTGACGTATGGAGTCAAAGCGTTTCATTAATAAACTCAGAAATGAGACGTACATACATCTGAGGCAAAAATGTATCAGCATATTCCAAATAAGCAGTCCTACATTACACTGCAAATGCAAACTGCTGTATTTATGCCTAAATGAAGCTGACAGTTGTGGAAAATGGACCACGAGAACAAAGCTGGGGCAATAACTGCAAATATTCTGATTTATGAGGGAGTCAGAAACTATTACTAGACCTCATGATGGCTGCAATAAAACCAGCTGATGACAACTGGAAAAAGACAATAAATATGTTCAAAAGAAATAAGCTATAAGTTACGTAGCAGAGCAGAACGCTGCTTGCCAATTGGCCAAAGACTTGATTCATTTCTTAATCACAGTCCACAGTTTTTGAAGCCTTTCCATCTGTACAAGCAAATGGATTTGGGGAAAGTATTTGAATTACAGACCCTCTTTAAATCAAATGTCAGAGAAAAAAAAGTGAAATTTTGCAGATATGAGTACTGAAATACAACCAAATGATAAGCTATGGTGAGATGTTCTTCTGATCCTTTTTTATACAATATTTTATTTACTGATTCTCATACAAAGATAAACTGAAGAATATGAAATCTCCCTGAAACTCACCTTACATCTGATTATGCAAAGAGTATAACATGCTATACCCAGGGATAAAGGTATGATTGCAGAAAAAATAAATTAATTGTAATTGAACACTGATGGATCAACACATTTTGTGGGAAAAGAAATCATAAAAGCATAATGTTGTTTAAAAATCATGTAATGGCTGTTGGGAGGGGAGACTTTTACCCAGGGGAAAGGCTCACCAGCATGGAGTAAAAGGCCCCCAGTATTAACATAATAATAATAATAATAATAATGATAATAATAATATATCAACATATACAAATAGGCTACAGTTATATTACGATATGATATGATACAGTGAGTATTAAATGTATATCTCATAATAAATATGACCATTTCAATCAATATTATGCCAACAAATAGAAAAGTGTAATAATTATTGGAACAATTACTGTGCCTGTGGGCCTAACAATAGGGCTTTTTAAATATTTTTCAGTTATTGAAAAACTGTTGATTTATCAAATCTATTTTTGGTTATTTTAACATTCCTAACTGCTATATAATTCTATAACATAAAAAACTAAATCTAAGAATCATCCAAATTTCCAAGTGCAAAGTATACGTTTAGAAAAATGTGGCAGTGAGTTTGTGTGACATCTAGAGAGAGAAAAAAAATTCAAACGTGCCTTTAGCATATTTACAGTGAGGGAAAAAAATATTTTATCCCCTGCTAATTTTGTACGTTTGCCCACTGACAAAAAATGATCAGTCTATAATTTTAATGGTAGGTTTATTTGACCAGTCAGAGACAGAATAACAACAAAAAAAATCCAGAAAAACGCATTTCAAAAAAAGTTATAAATTTATTTTTATTTTAGTGAGTCAAATAAGTATTTGATCCCCTATCAATCAGCAAGATTTCTGGCTCCCAGGTGTCTTTTATACAGGTAAAGAGCTGAGATTAGGAGCACTCTCTTAAAGGTAGTCTCAGTTTGTTACTTGTATAAAAGACACCTGTCCACAGAAGCAAATCAATCAATCAGATTCCAATCTCTCCACCATGGCCAAGACCAAAGAGCTGTCCAAGGATGTCAGGGACAAGACTGTAGACCTACACAAGGCTGGAATGGGCTACAAGACCATCGCCAAGCAGCTTGATGAGAAGGTGACAACAGTTGGTGCAATTATTAGCAAATGGAAGAAACACAAAATAACTGTAAATCTCCCCTCGGTCTGGGGCTCCATGCAAGATCTCACCTCATGGAGTTTCAATGATCATGAGAACAGTGAGGAATCAGCCCAAAACTGCATGGGAGGATCTAGTCAATGATCTCAAGGCAGCTGGGACCATAGTCAACAAGAAAACAATTGGTAACACACTACGCCGTGAAGGACTGAAATCCTGCAACGCCCGCAAGGTCCCCCTGCTCAACAAAGCACATGTACAGGCCCGTCTGAAGTTTGCCAATGAACATCTGAATGATTCAGAGGAGAAACATGGAGGTGGAAACATTATGCTTTGGGGGTGTTTTTCTGCTAAGGGGACAGGACAACTGCACTGCATCAAAGGGATGATGGACGGGGCCCATGTACCGTCAGGGCCAGGGCATTGAAGCCAGCCAGGGCATTGAAAATGGGTCGTGGATGGGTATTCCAGCATGACAATGACCCAAAACACATGACCAAGGCAACAAAGGAGTGGCTCAAGAAGAAGCACATTAAGGTGGAGTGGTCCTGGAGTGGCCTAGCCAGTCTCCAGACCTTAATCCTATAGAAAATCTGTGGAGGGAGCTGAAGGTTCGAGTTGCCAAATGTCAGCCTCAAAACCTTAATGAATTGGAGAGGATCTACAAAGAGGAGTGGGACAAAATCCCTCCTGAGATGTGTGCAAACCTGGTGGCCAAGTACAAGAAACGTCTGACCTCTGTGATTGCCAATAAGGGTTTTGCCACCAAGTACTAAGTCATGTTTTGCGAAGGAGTCTATATCTTAAGAAGAATACTTATTTCACTCACTAAAATGCAAATCAATTTATAACTTTTTTTGAAATGCGTCTTTCTAGATTTTTTTTTTTTTTAGTTGTTATTCTGTCTCTCACTGTTCAAATAAACCTACCATTAAAATTATAGACTGATCATTTCTTTGTCAGCGGGCAACCGTACAGTACAAAATCATCAGGGGATCAAATTATTTTTTCCCCACTGTATCTGCAACAAATTATGCAAAAAGCATAAAATTATATCCAAAAACTGTACAGGAACAACAGGTGAACGATAGGCTACCTGGATGATCTGCATCTGCTTACATACTGAAGTGAGCACTTTGCTATTGAGGTCTGGATTTGGAGATACTATGTTCGTAAATTTATTCCTGGTGGCTAAATTGTACTTATTTTTATTTTTTGTTGTTAGTACATTCTAGGTCAAATAAGATTTGCGTCAATGTCAACATGGCGGATGAGGTAGGCTATGTTGAGAATGCCTACACCTGCATACCTAACATAAAAAAATTAAAAAAAAATCATAAAAGTACAGAAATTAGGATGCAGTTCTGATATTTTTGCAGTATATGAAACGTGCTAATAGACTAGGGTTTGTTTTTGGTAATTTTACACTTTCTTCCTATGGAAATTATTGCAAGAAGCAGTTTTAACATTAAGAGTCCTGTGGTTAATGTAATTAGGTTGGGCTGATATAATTATAATTACACATTGTGGTGGGATCATTTTCAGCTAAATAAACTTGCGGTCTCCAGGAAATCACAAGTGAATGTAAACATTTGCAGTAGGTTACTTATTAAACGCATATTTTTGTGGGTTTTCTTAGCGTTTCATTCCATGTTTGAGCTGACGGTTGGGGAAAGAAGTGAATGGTCCAATGAATCTGGCGCCCAGCCGGTGATTTTGATAGCCTATTTATATATAAAAATGACAATTAATGAACAGAATAATTTACACATCCACATAGTCTCTGAGAATGTAAAATAAAAAAGTGCCATAGCGGGGAAAAAACACAAGCATACACAAACATACATCCAACCAAAACAACCATAAGCTATGTAGAAATGAAATCTTAATCCTAAACACAATGAATTACGACTTTATTTAAAGTGCTAAAATAATTGCTTCCTCTTTTATCATCAGTTTGGCCCTGCACTCTGATTGTGTATTTTTTGAGGACCGTCTCAAGGCTGGTCAGAGACCCCATGCAGCTCTTGCTCAATGTGCAAGAAGCAGCTTTGGCCGGAGATAATGAGGCCCCCCGCACGCTTTCCACACTCAGTCCTGCTGCCTCTGAGGACTCGAGCCGCACGTGCAGTGGGTACAAAACCCCAGACCCCCACATTCATCCTCACCGGCCCCTCTGTATCTCCACTCTAATGGTCTGGACTCATCTGAAGGCCAAAGGTAATTTGATGCGCTCTGCAGTAATGAGCGTGTTGTTGCTGACATCTGGCCCACTAAGGTGCAAGAAGACAAGCGAGGATACAATGATGGATTACAAAAATACTGAGGACTGCAAAGCCTCAGATAAAGAGGAGAATCTTTTCTTGTACAAGCAGAAAGTCTGGTAGGACTGGAACTCCCTTAAGCCATTGCAGACCTTCTGCAAATAAAAAGGAAAGAAGGTCAAACCATGAAGCCAACACTATACATTGTTGTTCGACTTTGCTGACAGATGGTCATCCAAAAATTTGGAACATATTTGTTTGACAGTCAGCAAGTCCAAGTGTCAGACATGGAAAAAAGAAAGCATTCCAGGTGGAAAATTAGAAATAACTTTTTGTAATTTAAAATATTTATTATAAACTAGATAATCCTGAAGGAAGCTATACAGACCCTTTTATATTGTGTAAAAAAAAAAAAGTCATATCATAAAGACTACATATTGTTTCTGTAATCATTCAAATATTATATGGAAAATGCTCACTTAAGTTTTAAGCTGTTAACATAGCACCTAGAGTAACATTAAAAATGTAATTCTAAATGTTGATCTTAATATCTAAGCCATTGTAATATAAATTAATAATAGTTAAATTAATAACTTTGGCAGCCCTAAAAAAATAATTGTGTGTGTGTGTGTGTATATTTTTCTTCCTTTTTTGTTGCAGCCAACAAAATTGCAAATGCATTACAAAGGATTTTACAGCCTCACATTGCTTACTAGCATGGCTATTAATGATTAAAGTTTTATTAACTCTGTAACTGTTATTAAAATTATTTTTAAAATTGAAAAAGAAATTAAGAAATTCTAAGTTTGAACTCATGACAGCTACCTGTGAACTGCTAAATGTTTGGGCACACTGATCGAATATTTCAATCTTTTTTTTTTTTTAACTGTACAGTTTCAAGCCGCCAACTAAAGGATAATCTTAAAAGTCTCACCCTGGGCCACGGTTTCTGGACTTCTTTAAACCATAGACACAGAAACAGGCTGAGAAGTATGTATGGGAACAAACTCTGAGAAGATCGAATACGACAAAAGTCCTCCCCTTCAAAAGAAGCTGGCAGAAACGGACATTTGCAAGCTTTCTTTTAAAGAATGACTAATTAAAAAGCAATTACAGATGACAACAACCATGAGGAGGAAGGAAAGCAAGCCGACCTTTGACACGCTCTACATTATACTATGACTACAGGCAACAGCCATTTACACATCAAAGCAGAGTCTGATAAAGAACAGAGGCCTAAAATTTGCTCTGTGGAGAGCTAGTCTCAGAGCTCTCCTGTGTCCATATATTATCCTAACACAAGTATTATCAGCTTTTATCTGCGGCTGAAGAAATGGGCTATTTAGGGAGTGCAGAAGAAACCATTTTTGGGGTGCATTCTTCTTTTTTTGTCTTTATGGCTCTACGCCTGATCAATCATTCAAGCATGATTGACCAAAACAAACAGTGTGAGAGTCGACATTCCTCTCTTTCAACAGGCTTAAACTCAATGGACAGAGCCTATTTGTCAAGGAGGAAAAGGATCACACACTCATTGAGCGATCTTTATTGCTGGTTCTGCTGATGTATTACCTGCTGCTGATTTCTGTAGAACCTCATCCAAACATACACTTCAAAAGTTCAAGCTGTGCTCATAAATGTATTTAAATGTTGTAAATATGTAAGGCAACGAGTAGAAACATGAGGAATCATGTTGCACAAAGGTTACTGGCTCTAACAAACGACACGATTTCAACATTTTATAACAAAGCACTAAAAGGTTTAGTGAAAGCTGCAGAACTTTTAGATAAAGTGAAATATATTCTCTGCCTGTGCATGCATTGAATGAACTGTGTACTGTCAATGCATCACTTTCAAGTTTAACTCAAGGCACTCTGCTGCTATAAAAGAACCACAAGAAAATGGAAAATAAAGCCAAGGGGGGAAAGCTTAATGAAGTATCGACGAAATTCATGACTGCATGTGTAGATTCATTCTTTCAGCATTAGACATCTCTGAGGTGCGGCTCACTGTGTAATTGAAATAGTAATAGCCATGTACTGCCACCTGGAGGAGGACAAGGGTGTAGAAAACAGGCTCTATCTATACTCTTTTAGTGACTCGTAACACTTTTGAGACAGCAGTAAAAATAAGATACATCTGTTTATAATGTACACATTTTTACATTAATAAAAATCACAAACAAATACAACAGACAAACTGTGTTTAAAGTCACATTGAGGCAGTTTATTGACCCAAGGACAAACTAAAATGTTTAAGCTCATCAACTCAAATATTTCATTTTACAAATGAAATATTACATAAATTTACTACATAAAAAAAAAAAAACCCAACATGATAGAACATTATCAAATGAGGAAATATTTAAAAAGCCCTGAAGAATAGAGCTACAAGAAGGATGATTAAACAGAGTACATTTGGCTGTTAGGAAAGAATGCATTCATTTTATACAGGCACACATCACCATATCCACAAAATAAGGGGTTAATCACAATAAGCTTCTCCAGGAATTTTGTATCAGTTCACAGATTAAAGCCTGGAAAGAGCTGCCAACGGACCACACAACACCGTGTGTGTGTGCATGTATGTTCACAAATTCCCTTTTTGTTCATTCATTTCACTTTCAGTCCAGCTCATTGAAACGTGCAAACATGGCCTTCCGAACTGCCTGTTTGTAAGTGGCATGATTCCAGACAACGGGTTCCTTCTTCTTACGCTTTAGTAAGAAACAAGAGAAAGAGAGAAAAAAAAAATGAAACCAACGCCCCTCAGCTGCTGCAGCTCAGAACATCCTGTTACTGAACAGACTCACCTCAGTAGTTTCTAAACCCAAACCTGGCCTCTCGCTGCCTTTATGACTGTCCCTGCAACAATACCACAACATGCCACATTTAAGATATGATAGTTCTAGATCAATGCCAAATGTAAATAAAATGTATTAGGATTCAGAAAAATCACAAACCTCGAGCTGCCGGCCCATGTGTTTTGCGATTTTCTTCTTTTTGTTTCCGGTGAACCGTTCGACTGTTTTATTTTTATCTAAAGAACAGGGGTTCAAAATGAGAGTGAATCATTTCATTTCAGATTACTGTGAGAAAACAATGGAGAACATGTTTGAAATCAAGTATAATATCTGAAGCACATGCTGACCTGTAGGCAAAATGTTTTTACATTCTTTTGAAAATCTATTAGAAATAACTAGATAGACAGTTTAGCAAAGAAGATATACAGTACTTGGCATAAATGAGTAAAGCCCCTCTGAAACTTAAATTTAACAATTACTCTTTACTAAGACGACAGGCATATTAGAGGTCTGTGCATATGTGTTTCAGCAAGCCAGTTACTAAAGAGGCATGTCAAAGATTTTTTTTTCTTATCAAAGTGATAAAATGTTGTCTTGCAAAAATGCACACTCCTAAAAGTTACAAAGTTAAAGTAAAATAATATCTGGTGTAAGCCATTTTTGATGAACAGGTGAGTATGTTGAACCAAAATATCTAAAAGGAGCGATTTCTTGACAATTAAACATTACATAGCCCACTAAATCTATCTCAGGTATAATGCTGACAACAATGGAACCACCTGGGAGAGAATTTTCAGGAGATTCATTTATTTGCACAAAAGAGGACAGCGGTACAAGAGAAATACCAAATCATGGTTTTAAGTGTGAAAATATAGCAATAGTTGCACAGAAATTTAAATACGTCTTGTGACAATGTCCCTAAAATAATTGCGCCTTCACTTGAAGCTTTCATTTTGTTAAGAGTGATATTTAGCTAGGAAAAGAACAAGAAAAAAAACAAATGCCATGTCTCAGAGATGGCAAAAGCTTTGAAAAAAGTGTCTGTTTCATCTCACACATTACCAACTGTAGCCAAAGCACAAACTCATTTAGCCTTTTCCAAGGCCCATATTTACAAAATATAGACTTCTGGGAATCCATACTCTGGCCTCATGAGACCAATTCAACAGCATCCAAGATGTTATGTTGCTTCTAGAAGAAGAATATAGGGAGAAGTGCCTGGTTCCCACAGTGAAGTTTAGAGTTTGTGAAGTTCTTATATAGTGTGAGTGCTGACGGTGCGCAGTTGTGTCATGAATTCACACACCATTGTGTGACGTAATCTTGTTACAATCTTGTTAAACTTGTTTATGCATTACAGTACATTATTACAGTACATAATTAATGAAAGAAAAAAAAATACCTCTTTCTCCTGGTTTTCTAGAGCCTCAAGTTCTCTCTTTGACCTTTTGATTTTTAGGTGAATCTCCATATTTTGCTAAAATAAAGAGAAAAATACAATAAAGAGAAGGTCAAAACCTGACCCACAAATTTTTTAAACAATCCAGTTCAATTATATAATTTATATACTTATTATGAATAAAGAACTGATCAAAATTTATAGAAATACTACAATTACACCCACACATATTAAAATTAATAATAATAATAATAGACAACATTTCTTTATACCATTTTAATAACCAGTTTCTGACACCTTGCATTAAGTCAACATTCCTGATACATCATAAAAGTTTCATTTAGAGATCTGGTACCTTATGCAGGTCTGAAAGCTGCTGGTGGCGGATCAGAGCGTCTTTATTAGGGAACTGCCTCCTGCACAGAAGACATGCCATCTTCTTCCAATCTGTCAACCTGTCTTCCTTCTCGTCCGCCTGTGGCTGGCTCTTTGCAGGCCCTGCAGCTTCCTGCTTCTCGTGTTTCTCTTCTTCCTCCTCGTCGCTGCCTGCCCCGTAGTCGGCCGCCAACATTCCAAGAGAGCCCATGGGCCGCTGCCAACACAAGAGGGAGAGAGGGGTGTTTTGCTTTGATCTACAATGACACTCACTGTAAATCTGCTTCAGTGTGGGTTATCAAATAACCTACATCAATCAGGGTCAAGGTGATGCCTTTTCAGCTGTTTGGGAAAACTGAGACTGAAGTGTATTTGTGTGCATGTTAATGTGTGTGTGTTGTTGATAGTAAGACTGTAAACTCTCACCTTTGATGATTTTTCCTCTTTTTGTTTTGGTGGAGCAAGAGGTTTCTTGAATAATTCATCTGCACCGGTGACCTATATGAATAAAGAAACAGTATGGAATAATAACAGACATTAAAACATTTAAAAGAAAGATCACCGCTAAAGTTTAGTAGGCTGTTATAGACCTATGACCGAAAGGGTAAAATCAGACTAAATGTACTGAATTTTAGAAACATGATATATCTGGCCTGTTGCATTTCCCTAATTTAATAAACAATTCCTAAGTCAAGGATGCTAATAGGGATAAGAAGTGAGGAAAAATTAAATATAAAGTTTATTGTGTGTCAGTGAAAATATATGAGGGGAGGGACATGAGGAAGGATTGGAGAGAAATTAGAGATTTCAAATGTAGTCCAACTGAATAATTTATGGGACATTGCAACCCACAACACTCATCATATGACTAAAAATACCAAGCATTACAATATTTTGCTGATGGATTAAAAATAGAGCATGACATGTGCAACCCTATCTGTCTAAGTGACGGGTAAAGATTATTATCTCTGGGACACTAGATTAAACACTAGATTTAGATATTTTTATATGGACATTTTTGACTGGTTTAGCATAATAAAAAAAAATATATGATTGTTTTAAGTAATAACACACCTCTCTTCAACGAGCTCCCCGATTTTCACTGTTCATATCGA
The DNA here is from genome assembly GCA_036784905.1 of Acrossocheilus fasciatus. Lineage (NCBI taxonomy): Eukaryota > Metazoa > Chordata > Actinopteri > Cypriniformes > Cyprinidae > Acrossocheilus > Acrossocheilus fasciatus. The sequence continues at coordinate 25,306,440 of CM071943.1, read as the reverse complement.
AATCACAAAGAGTGTACGCTGAAGTTACTTAAAGGAACACTCCACTTTTTTTGGAAATAGGCTCATTCTCCAACTCCCCCAGAGTTAATAAGTTGAGTTTTACCATTTTTGAATCCATTCAACCGATCTCTGGGTCTGGCGATAGCACTTTTAGCATAGCTTAGCATAGATCATTGAATCCGATTAGACCAGTAGCATCGCGTTCAAAAATGACCAAAGAGTTTCGATAGTTTTCCTATTTAAAACTTGACTCTTCTGTAGTTATATCGTGTACTAAGACCGGCGGAAAATGAAAAGTTGCGATTTTCTAGGCCGATATGATTAGGAACTATACTCCCAGTCTGGAGTAATAATCAAGGAACTTTGCTGCCGTACCATGGCGCAGTGATATTACGCAGCGCCTGAAAGTAGTCCCCAGCTATATTATAACTAGTTACCTAGCTGGGGACTACTTTCAGGCGCTGTGTAATATCACTGCGCCTGCTGCGGCCATGTTTCAGCAGCAAAGTTCCTTGATTATTACACCGGAATGAGAGTATAGTTCCTAGCAAAATCGGACTAGAAAATCGCAACTTTTCGTTTTCCGCCGGTCTTAGTACACGATATAACTACAGAAGAGTCAAGTTTTAAATAGGAAAACTATCGAAACTCTTTGGTCATTTTTGAACGCGATGCTACTGGTCTAATCGGATTCAATGATCTATGCTAAGCTATGCTAAAAGTGCTATCGCCAGAACGGATTCAAAAACGGTAAAACTCAACTTATTAACTCTGTGGGAGTTGGAGAATGAGCCTATTTCCAAAAAAAGTGGCGTGTTCCTTTAATATCTGGTTTAAATTCCTAATTATGAGAGAAGGGGTTAAAAAAGTGATCTGACCTTCCTTTCAAAGATGGCAAAGGCTGCATCAGCAGCTTTTGAAGGTCTTTGGTCATCTCCTCCAGACTTGAGAAGAGGTGAAGGAGATCGGACACTTTCTTTCTGCTTGTTCTGGATTTTCGCCCATCGCTCCATGTCTTTCATTATCTGATGATCAGATCCAAAATTACAACACAGATCTAACCATTTTTGTTGTTAATAAAGAACTGAATATAATGCAAATGAAGTGATATTAAAACCTTAAAAGCTGCTAAGCTTCTCGGCTTTTCCTCCTTTTCCTTCTCTTTCTTTTCTGCTCGTGGGTTAGGCTCCTCTTCCACCCGCACATCCGGCACGGTCTCTGGAACTGCCTTCACTTCCTCCTCTGTGATGGGGGTAGCTATAACCTCAGCAGTTGTTGCCACAGGGACAGCAACTTCAGGGGCCGGCTCCTGAACATCGGCAGAAGAGCCCTGGACTGGGATGTAGGTCTTTGAGGCACTGTCCCAGTACATGTACTGCTGATTCTGAGCATCATAGAAATACTACACAAGCAAAAACAAACATTTAGTCATTGTATATTGTATTTCCTTAATATTAAACATTCAGGAGAATCAAAAGGCTATTTTCTCTACATACCCTTGAGTTGGGATCATAGTACAGGGTAGTCTGAGGGTCATAGTAAAATCCTGATGTAGCATCGTAAAGGAAGGCTGACAAATCTGGAGCGTCAGATCCTGCAGTAACAAGAGTACGATTATCTGACGAGTTACTATCCTGAACTAGGGCTGGTGAGTACTGTGAATATAACAAAACGAAAACAGTTAATATTTAACTGAACAGTGGCGTACCATAGCTATAGCCGTCAATGGAATCCGCAGCTCCAGGAAGAGCAGTATCAGATAAAGCTGCAGTCTGGTGTTCAGCTGTCTGGACTGACTGCGCCATTGCCGTTGTCTCAGAATATATCACACCCTACACACAGCCAGACAGTCGATTACAGTCCAAAAAACAATATCTCTCCTGGCAACAACTCGCCACCTTGTTTCAAAAATGTGCCTTTGTGCTAGTATAAAAAGACAATCACCTGTGTTAAGCTTGAAGTCGGTATTACAGCTGATGACAAGGTGGCATCCGCTCCCACTGGGTCACCTGCAGGAAGTCCCACAGAACACATACATGAATATATTATGCTACAATCAATTTCAATACCATAATCATTCATTAAAAACCCTATACCTTGCATGGCAGGTGCAACACCCATAGTTGTATGAGAAGGCTGAGGATAAAATTGTTGCGGTGGCTGCTGATATTGATGTTGTTGTTGCTACAAAAGAATTATATGAAAACTTTAATACAAGATTGGACTGTTCACATAAAACATGCTCTTGCATTGCCCTGGGATATTTTTTAAACACTGATCCATGTAAATATATCAGTATAATAGATAATATATATCAAAAGGAAGCTCACTCTTATCAAATGTACCTCAAAACATTGTCTAGCTGTCTGAAAGTTTTGGTAACAACGTATGTCATGCATTGAAATGGCCTACCATAATAACATCTGGAGGGAAACCCAAGAGAGAAGTGTTTGACTTATCATTTTCCCTCCTATAGCTGCAGTGAAAACGAGAATTACCTTTAAAGCTCAAATAACAACAACAGTTCATATTGAAATTTCTTCTCTTAGGATTTATGAAATGTTTCCTCTGAACTGAAAATAGAATATTCATTTACCAAAATGAGACTTACTTTTGGTTTTTCAAAGGTTTGGCAACTTCAGCATAAACTCTAACCCCATCAATCATGATAGGGCGGGGTTTAGTGAGCAGCTCCACCAATCGTGTCACATGCTGTATATAAAAGTGAGTAGTATCATTACAAATGCATCAAAGGACACAGTGGACCATTTTGAGACATTACATTGTAGTTAGATTGAGATATCTGTACAATACCTCATGTGAATCCATATCGACAAAGCAGAAGCATTTGGATCCAGGTGACTTCCCTTTGACGAGACGTACATTGCGCTCATCCAAGTATGCAAATGGATCGAGTGCTTGCAGAATGGTCTCCACGGTGGTGGTAGGCAAAATGTTCTTGATAATCATTGCTGAAAAAAGACATGAAACTTAAGAACAATCTGCCACCTACTTTTGTTCATTTGTTTTCTTTTAGAAAATGTATTCACAGTTGGCATCACTTACTCTTGCTCTCCTTGAAGACCGGATCGGTGTGCTGCAAGTTTTGGCGAGATGCTCTCTGATTGGTACATTCTTCCGCTTGTTGCTCTACCTCCTGCTGTTGTAGCTGTTGGTCCACTTGCTGTTGCCATGCTTCAGGAGTCAAGTTGGAGTTTCTTTGCCACACACCTTGAGAGGCAGGATCCTGCACAGGCTTGGCATCGGTTTCCTCCTTTATAATCAGTGGCAGGACTGGATTTGGTAACAAATTGTCATCGCTGGCTGGAGTGGCTTTAGCTGGTGGTTCATGATGCTGCAATCCAAATTACATTTAAGTATGTCAATCACACTAATAGATAAATAAGATCAATTCATATCAAGCTCTACCAAAGAGGAAACTCACCTGTTCTTTCACATTTTTGTCAGGCTGGATATATTTGAGCAAAGCAGTCTTGTCACCAACCTTAACAGATCCCTAGAAAACAAGACGACAGTCTCTCAGTGCTAAGTGACTGACAGCTTCCCAAAAAACAACCCAAAGAAAAGGTATTTCCCATTTGCCCATCTGAGGGCATAAACACAGGCAGATCTGATTTGGGCTTTACTTATGCCCAGGTTTGGATTAAGTTTGCGGGGTTTTTTTTTTCAACTGCCTTTTTAATACACACACTACTGTGTGAAAATGAGAGTAAGTGTAAATCTTGAAGTGTAGTAAATCTTACAGTGGTTACATAGCTACAATTTATGTACTACCACCTTAATTTGAATGCTAAACTGAAAATGTAACTGAAAATATAACTAGTAATGGTATCAAAGTACATAGTAGAAGCATATCCATCTCACAAGTAGAGGTCAACCGATATGGGTTTTCCTCTGGTCGATGCCGATATTTAGAAATCAGGGCAGCCAATGGCAGATATATGAAGCCCATATGTTTGAAAAAATGCCACAAATCGGCCCAATTAATCGGTCGACCTCTACTCACAAGTAACTGCACATTCATCCGTAACAGGATGAATAGCGGCAATAAAGTCTGGCTTCTTTCCAGTGAGAAGACTATGCAGACAGATAACTGGAGAGCAACTTGGAAAAAGTTAACTGCTAAATCACAATTCACTTTCAAAATGGGGTGGGACAGTCAAAACTAGGACATTAAGCTTTTCTCATTTTACTTCACATATACTTGTGTTGTTTATAAAAAGGGTTTCAAAAGACAGACCATATATTGACTGGCCCCTGTGAAAAATCCAGTTCAAGCCCGATCAAAGAAAAATACTGTTTATGGACAACTGTGGTAAAAGATCTTCAGCTTTTAGGCTGAGAGGACATTCTAGATAAATGACCTAACAGTGTAATGTGATCAGCATTTTATGACTTCTTACCCACCATCACTGCCACAGTTACTTGTTGTAGAAATCTGTTAAGTGTTTCACCAAGTATTAAAAACAAGATAAGTTATCCTGCTAGTTGAGCAGCTGAGAAACTGTAGTTTCAGATGAAAGAAGAACCCCGAGCAAGATTCTTTTCTGAAAAGTACTTTGCCAGAAATATACGCTGACACAACCAATACAACCCACAAGTTGTATTCAAGTTTCAGCACAACAGCCAATGGCTCGACACAAATCCAAGCAAACCTCTAGTTGCTGTACTCGCCTTAAGTTTATAGTGCAAGTTTCATTCGAAATGTCAAAATACTACTAGTACAAACAAGCCCTGATTTTCCAAGTCTGGATTTACCAAATAAACATCAGCATGGATCTCTCTATACATCCAGATACACAACAACCATGAAGTCGGTCAAGATGGAGTAAGCAGGAATGGAAAGAATGAGTTTGTTGTGCTGGAAGAGATAAGGCACCCAAACTCAAGATGATTAAATCACAATCCATGGAAAGAAGAATAAAAAAAAACTTCAGGCTGCAAGCAGAACCAAAGACTACAGTTCTGGAACTGTAATTCCATAAGGTCAAAGGATAAGGAAAAAGTGTTGACACGGCACAAGGATGATACTGTGCTGTAGGCATAACAGCATAAAGCTTTACCTACAACCGTTTAACAACCTGTTCATCGGAAATTCAAATAGGGCAAAACAGCAACTACCTCTTTCCTTCCAAGTCAGCAAAATATGAATATCTACAAAAGGAAGCTACATATAGCATTTCAGTCACCACAGAAATTATGAAAATCCAAAGCTGAATCATTTTTAAGTAAGACAATAAAGGAGGCCAAAGAAGAATGCTTAGTTTCGCTTCAGTACCACTTCAGAATATGCCAGTGGGAACAAGTAAAAAGTGTTCGTAAGACCATGACCTCGAGATGGTCAAATGAGGGAAATAAAATATTATATACTGTTGAAAACAAAGAATGAAATATCAATGGTCTGGAGTTCTACTACCTAAGAGTAGAAGAAAGAGGTTGCACAACTTGATGCAAATCCAGTTCCAAATTCAGTATGCCATGTATCTATTCATAAAACTACCTATTCTGTATAAGAAGTCGAAAAAAGCGAAATGTAAAGGTTCAATTACTCCGCTAATACACATATGCCAATCATCAAATAGTGGACCCCTTGTCACTACGCTCACTTGTTAAGCCTGAAAGCTAATGTTGCAAACTAGGTGGCGTGTTTTAATTGGTCATGATTAATATAAGTGGGAAAAATGTTCCCTTGAAGGTCTCATGTCCCATCTACCCCATTCCCTCCCAGAGCCCAGCCACCTCCCCCTCCCCAGGCCCAAGCCTTCTTCCTGTTCGCAGACAGAGCCGTTGTAGAAGGACGAGGATGGGCCACCTGGTTGGACTCCATGAAGTGGACAGCATCCTCGAGGTTTAAAAACTCCACATAGGCCATATCGTAGCTGTAACCTGGGAACAGCATTTGAAATACAGATGGGTTTGTGTTAGTTATTGCAGGTAAATAGGAGAATTTTCAAGAGAAAAAAGCAGTGGTTCGTTTCACGAGACATATCACAAAGCGAATTCATACAGGATGTCTTTTGATTGTCGGGCACATTTTATTTCATGATTTAATTGTTTGAAGTCAGTCGTGAAGAATCAGAGTAGCCTCAACTCAGAGACAATTCTGAAGCCAAGATATACATCTATAAAAATTAACAAATTAAAATAATAATAGTAGAAAAAGAACCAGACTGTAACAGAGAGATTGAAAAAACACAACAGTAACTGAGTTTCTTAAAAATTGTAAGTCTAATCACATCTAACATCTAAAACACATCATAGAAGACACACATTTATTTTCCAACAAACTTGCAACAGTCTGAACAATTTAAAAAAAAATTAAAGAAAAAAAATTAAATAATAAAACAAAAGTTATTAATTGGATTAATTTGATTAAGTGGAACAATAAAACAACTAGATCTGATAAAGTTGCTCTCTTCACTGCAAATTGATATATGCTTTTAAAAATGAAAGATAGTATTGTAATTAAACACAGTAAAATACAATTCATTTAAAATTGTATATTTTCCATGACTTGGAGTCATTGGCAAATAATTATTTTTATTATAATCTTATTACTTTAAAAAAAAATTTTTTTAAAAACCTTCCCTAATATTTTCAGATTTTTCAGGGAAAACTGAACAGCATATTAGCTTATTTGATACAGTCCTTTGTGAAGAAAATAAACTATTTTGGCATATAAAAAAATGCTGAAACCTTTATCCGATGAAACCAGAGAGGAATATTTTGCAGCAACACTTCACATCAACACAAAGTAGTGGTAGTTGGTATTTGTGTTTCGACAGTTAATGGCTTATTTATAAAAGGAACCACGTTTAAGAAATTCGAAATTCCCTCTAAACACATGCCACCTTAAAGATGGAAGCTGCTCAGGGAAAATTCAACCTCCCGCACAAGAACATGGGGAAAAGGGACAACAAGAGATCCTGTAGCATGTTTGCAAAAGCGACTCAGATGCAGAAAGTACAATCGATGTAAAAGAGACAGTGAGCGTAAGATTCGGAGAGCGAATAGCGAAATGTGGTTGCGAATCGGTCATCATTGTTTACAGTGAACAAAATCTCACCTGGCACAACATCCTTTATTTTCATGCCCTGCATTGGCACACCATCACGAACTGCGAAAGCGTCCAGAATCTATGAAAGAAAGAAGTAAATTAAGTCAAAATTACTTTGGCATATCATTCAGATAATTGATGGCGCTGTTTTTAGAACACCAAGAAAGAACCATTTTTCTAGAAGTATGAAAATAATCAAAGTCTGAATAATTACATCTCGTTTACCTGTTGCATTGTGGCAGTTTTAGGAATTCCAGAGATGGCAATGGTTTTTGAGACTTGATCCTGGACACTTGCACTCCTGTAATCCTGGTCCTTTATTTCAAAATTCACAGTAGAGTTTAAATATTCAGATAATTCACAAGACGATCTGTACTATGCGTTTAAATGTACATTACGTTTTATGTCCATAAGCAATTATATGAGCTGTGAAAAGAAATATTATATTAACTTTTACATGGATTACCATCCCATCTGAAAAAAGCTTGTTTGTTTTTCTCACTGAGGATAAAGAACACAAATCAAGCTGATAAAAAAGTAAAAGCAAAAAAACCCCAACTTATTCTATTTACATAATACATTTATATAATCAGAATGATTTTGTAGGTGGAAAAGAAACTCTCACTTTCCATCAAACAAAATCAAAAGACAAAAACTAACCTGAGAACCAGAGTCATCTGGTCGTTGAGTTGGACCAAGTTTGGATTCCTTCACGTCTTTCTCAGGTCCTTGAAGATCCCCAAGATTGTAGTCGTATTTTCGCCCTGAGCTGGTGCGATAATCAATGTCTCTATAATCCTGATCCTGTCGCTCACCTCTATTACTCTGGGGTTCCTTTGGCCCAGACACCAAGCTCTCTCTCTGTGGTCCCTGATCTAATGCCATGTCACTGGAGCCCTTAAAGGGCACTCGATCACTTGCGAAATTATGTTCTTGATTTGGCTGGTTCTTGTCTTGGAAATATGGAGGCCTACTTCCTGCAGGTGCAGTTCTGTCAGCCTTTTCATCTCGGTCACCAGGCCAGGGTTTATCTCCATCTCTACTTTGGGCATTTAGAGGGGGATCCAGTGGAAGAAGAGGGGGCTTCTGAGTTGGATCTCTGACTGGGAAATCACTAGGAATATTTTTCTCCCAGTTTTGGTGTTTGGAGTCTCTTTCTGATCGATTAAAGCCTGTGCCGTCTTTTCCCAGAAACCCATCTCGGTCTCTGTCTTTGAACTGGGGACGTTCTCCAAAGTCTACATCTTTTCCACAGTTAGAGAATAACTTGTCTTGCAGGTCTCTTGGGAAAAGTGGTGGCGTTCTGCCCATCATCGGTGGAAGAGATTCTCTGTCTCTCATGCCATGTTTGCGCCACTCGTCTGAGAGTGTTTCACTTTCTCTCCCTCTGAAGCCCATTGGACTGTCCATCGGCTCTGGGAATTCTCTGTCTCTGAGGGTCATCTCGTCGGGTCTGATCATGGGTTCTGGGCCACCACGACCTAAAGGCATATCAGGTCTTCCTCTGATATCCATGGGGACGCCTTCATTGTCACGAAACATCTGAGGAGGCGGGTCTCTAAAATCACTGGAGGACCCCATGCGGTTTCTCAGATCCATATCGGATTCAAACCTTCCTCTTGGATGAAGTGGAGGGGTGACACCTCGTCTGTCAAAATCCATCATCGGTCTGTCTCTGGGAGGCATGTCCATGTTGAACCCATCAATGCCACCCATCCGTGGCCTCTCCCTGTCTCTCATGTCCCCAAGATCTCCATTTCCACCCATTGCCACCATGGCAAGTCTCCTTCTGATGTCCATGGGAGGAAGCCCAGGCATTTCCATTTGGAATCTCTCCCTCTCCCTCATATTCATGAATCCATCCTCTGGACCCCTAATATTACCACCCTGCATGTCTCTGCCACCCATATCCATTGGTGGCCTAGATTGACCCATAAAACCTGGAGAATTCTGAAGGTTGTTTCTCTGATTCATTTCAAAGCGCCTTCGAAAATTCATGTCCATTTCATCTCCAGGTCTGAAAAAGTCTCGGGAAGGCTCTCTTCCTCTGTCATGAAGACCCATGTCTCGTCCTCTCATATCAGGTGGGCAGTCGAACCGCCTCATGTCCATGGGTGACCTGTCCATATTCATGCCATCCCGACCTCTGAAGTCAGGTCTTGGGCCATCTCTGCCTTCAAACATGCCTTCACGAGGTTCCCCACTGCAATAAAATCAGAAGCATTACTGCAAATGAGCAATCTATTTACTAAACACACGCTGTGTCCCAATTCAGAGGCTTCATCTTTCAAAAGACTGCATTCCAAGAATTTGTCACAGCAGCACGACGAAGGCAATTGCTTTTTCAAATGCAGCCTCGAAATGTGCGCTTTGTTTTCTGGGTCACGAAAGATAAAACGAATGCATCCTTCGCGGCCCAGACTATCCAAAGGTTCATGACAAGTTTTAAAATAAAACCAAACAAACCTCTTTAACAAGAGATTTTGCTTGAAAAATAGAGATATATTTCTTGAAAATAAACGTCACTAGGTTTGATATTTTGTCTAGTAGTCCAACAGTATCCACACTGATTACAGTGGGTTTAAAATGTTTAAATACGTTTTGGGACCAATATAAATCAAATGTGTTACATAAATTATAATTGTGTATAAATTTGACACTTCTTTGTAGATTATTTCTTACTACGTCCTGGAACACACTCGAGACTTTGGCAAGGATTTTACTAAGCCAAATTTCATAAAAGATTTCTTATATATAATTTGCAACTTTGAATTTTTTTTTTAAACAGGCAATTCAATGCAGGTACGATAAATCTGAGCAATTTTAGACCTTTTAGGAACACAGTACATTGATGACATATTCTATGTGTTTGATGAAGAATATAGTCTTAGAAATGTACTTAATTTAAGACATCTTACCGAAAGGGCATTCCTCCTCGTGGTCCAGGTCTTGAACCGTTCCACATTGTTCCCTCCTCTCCTTGAAACTCTCCCTCAGCACGAGTTTCGAGTGCAGAACGTCGTTTCACTTGAGAAATAAATAAATAAATACCTTATCATCCAAAATCAATTAATTTATCTGTTCTTATGTAACTTTTCTAAACATCCTGGCGAAAAATTTTTTCTAAAATAACGATATTTTGTCAAGCCATTAAGCATGCCATTAACAATTAACGTGCAGGTTATAGAGGTAAACGCAACTGCTATTTCATATTTGCATAACAACACGATGAGGGCTAATGAAAACCGTTTAATATAAATGTCACAACATTGGAACTGACAATTTCAGACTGAAAAGCACGTACGTTGTTAAAGCATCATGCTAACACAATGCGTTTTGCTAGAGTGAGTAACGTTATATAAATGTGATGAAATCAAACTAACGTTAACGTTACATGTCAAATACACCATTGTGTGCAACACATGAGAATCCTTTCCAGCTGCTTTGTTGAATACTCAAATATTTTTCTTTATTAACAAGAAGGCAAAGTAGTGCTTTATTCATTTCATAAAAGAAGGCTAACGTGCTAACTTTAGCTTTCAATCAAGACATTTTCCCAATATCAATGGACGAAGTAAACAACGTTTTTTCGTTCATCTTAGTTTTACAAAACGCTACAAATAACAGCGGAATATTTCTTCAATTTAATATCTGTAAAGCCATTTTTAGACGTCTCACCTAGCTTGTAGAGATCTGTTGGAGGGTTCTTTTCTGGGCTTCCCGACAAAAAGAGGCGGAACAGTACATACTCCGTTTCCGGTGAATGAGGGCTTGTGGGAGTTGAAGTTTTACAATTCAGTAAACAAAATAAGGTAAGTTACCGTATGAAAGACTAATTGTAATTACAATCTCTGTGTCAAAAAAAATATTATAAATAAAAGTAGTGCAGCCATAATGCTTTATAAGCCAATAATACACATTCACTGTAAACAATACAGCAATTGCAGTGAATCAGGGGACATGTATAGATAAGGAGTTTATGCAAAATGATATTTAAATTTAGTACTAGACCAGAAATAAGAAACACAATGGAAACATACACTGTCCAAAAACATTTATTCTGCATATTGAGTAACAAAATACAGAAGCCACAAACAGTGACAAACACATTAGGCTGAGCTGATACATGAAAATGATGAATTTTACACACATTTTACTCTACTCATTTTAATCACTTGTTTTTCTGCTCTGTCTTCTTTGAAAACTTTTCTCAGAAAATATATTTCAGTGTTTACAGAGCCTGCCGTCAGTGCATAAAGAGGAAAACATAGGATAAACAGGAGAAAATTATGGTTTTCAGTTGAGGTCAAACTAATGCACACAAAGGTCAAAATGTATGTCTGTATAGTTCCTTTTACATTACTGAGATAATACTACCAGATAAAACTCAGTGAAGCTATATACAATGGGGAGTATATTAGCAAATGCTTCAAAATATACATGTGACCATGCCAAAGACAATCAATTAAAACAAACAATAAACAACAAATAACTATGCCATAATGGACATGAGCTACAGCAGGATTTGCAGTTCAAGGACATTTTGATTCCTCTCTCTCCACATGGACAGTAAAAATAAGGTCTGGGTTTTAGGCAGAATACAATAACTGAACATAATATACAGCTATAAGTTCGAGTACGCAAACAACCATCGAGAGCAAATTGCTTGGCTACCTGTATGAAATATAGCAGGAACGTCTTATCACCTGTATAGCAGTTTCACAGTATTACAGCAATATTCATATTGCTTTGTTGGTACTGCACATTAACAGAACGTTTGGAAACCCTTAGGCCTCAACGTATCAGACTCAATGAAACCAGATGTATTCTATATAAAATGCAGTGCTCTTTAGAATACGGATATAAGGGCAGATTGAATAAAAAGAGCTACATAATTTCTTGTAAGATTGTACAGCAAAAGAAAAAGAAACATGATTCAGCAGTACAAAAACACTGAGTAATATTATATTGATATGATGATAGTATTGACAAAAACATAATGACTTGCACATCAATGAAGTACAGCAGCAGTTTTAGTTGCTGGTAAGCCAATGACACAAAATATTAATATGAATTTTAATTCAGCAGCTGGGCTCATATGAAATTCTACATTGAAATCCAACCATTCTTTTGATGCAGAAATATAATATTCTGCTGTGTTAATTGTTATTTTGTTTGTTTGTGTTTGTTAATTATCTTATTTAATGGCTTTAAGATTTTTTGAGGCTGTATTTTTAATGTTCCTTTGTTCTTTGCAATGTGGGAAAAAAAACTTGCAAGTTTTAGGTATGTAATAAATACAACTGAAAATATTTGAACAACATAAACTTTTAATGAAATGTTTCAAAGTAAATCTAAGAACTAAATAAATAAGCTTCATCCGGGTACTGGATCTTATTTTGTATAATACCCATAAAAAGATGGTAGCAAAGGTTTGATGAGGATTTTTTTAATTGGTTTGAATTAACCATGGAAACTAAATCACGGAGTATTACTTCAGAAGTAACAAATAATATTTCTTTGATAAAGCTATTTAAGAAAATATAGGTAAAACTACTATGGGACTGGGATTTACATTTTAAAGTCTTCCTAGGTTACAGCATTTTGCACAAATGAAAATGTAAAATGGTGATCAAGCTTTTAAGCACAATTGAACTTTGCTCCACCATTAGATTTCAATATGAATTTATATGTAATGTGTAGGTGCTGCTCTATTTGCCCGAATGTAATCAGTCACTCTATTCCTCCCTAGTCTCCCCACTACGCTGCTGGGATGTCAGTATCTCTCCATTACACCGTGTTGGAGCCGAGGCCTCCTGTGTCTGGGCCTCGGGGTGATCCAGGGAGGTGCTGGGAGGCACTGGTGTGGCAGCCAGGGGAACAGGGGTGGTGCTGGGGGTAACAAGTCCTCCTGAGGCTCCCATTGCTGGACTAGAGGCTCCAGAGTCACTCTGATCTGGAGCCCTGAGTCTCTTCATCATGGTGGTCACACGAACAGCTTTCTGGATAACAATTAATAATAATGTTTTAATATAATATGTTTAACTAAACATAATAATTTAAATTATTATTAAATTAATATATTTTAGTCCATAAACGTATTGAAATTTGGCACAAATGAGGTTAGTAAGGCCTTACCTTCCATTTAGCTTTAGCAAAGTTTTTCTCAATCTGAGCACAAACACCATCTTTGATGTTCTTGTCTGAGGCTGCATTTCCAGATATCCTAAACAAAAAAACAAAAAAAAAGATTCATAGCTGTTTTTAATTAAAATGCAGATAAATTATAAAATGCAGATTCTGTACTGGCTCCTTACCACTCATGATTGATGGCTTCCTGTGCGGTCAGTCTTTGGTCCTGATCCACCTCCATTAAACATGCAACTAGGTTTTTTGCTGCAAAGAATTTGTTGAATAGTTGAATTTGTGTTCTGATCATAATCCCACAGATCCATCTCACACCTGTTGTACAGTGATTTGTGTACTGTACCTGAATCTGAGATGTCATCCCAATAGGGTGAGTCAAACTCGTAGTCTCCAGACAGAATTTTCCGGAACAGGTTCTTATCATGATTGTCATAATCGTCATCTTCTGTCTCATCATAAAAAGGTGGGTTTCCTGACAGTCTGTTGAAAATAATAATATGAGCAGCGCATTAAAATCTCTTAAGGCAAGTGGTTAATTAGGACCATAAACCATATGAACAACAATTGATTGTTGAGGAGGGATTAGGGAGAGAAACAGATACAGGAAATAATGTGCATTTACAGAGTGGCAATGATGATCTAACACGCAATGTGACAACAGGAAATGGAATGTACATGCTGATGAACACAAGAATGTGTCAGGCAAGTGACTCCAAAACAGACATCTATGGGGGCCTACTAATAAAGAAAGATCTGGTTCAAGAGCACAATGAAATGAATATGTTGGACCATCTCACACAATAAATGAAATGTATAAAATAACGACGCATGAACTCACAGGATGTACATGATCACCCCGATGGCCCAGCAGTCCACCGGTCTGCCATATCTCTGTCTGCCGACCACCTCTGGAGCTATATGAGAAAGAGAAAGCCTGAATTATGATAATGAGTCAATGACACATGCAAAACACTATATTATAGTGTTCTTAGACATGTCATTTTGGTATTCATGTTGGTTCAATACATTTTTCGCTAAACTTTTATGATGTAATGACAAGTGGTACAAACTTGAAAAAATCTTTATTTTTTATGTAATTCAGGAATGAAGAAAGAGGTATGTTTTGAATTTGTCTGCTTCTATACTGTTATTATTATTAGTAGTAGTATTATATAACTAGTTTTACATCATTAACATTATATTATAATTCTATCAGTATATTTATATTACTAACAATAATTCACAATATAGGGTGCAGTTACATCTGAAAGATTTGACACTTTTTCTTACCAAGGTACTCTGGTGTGCCACATGGCTCTTTGATAAGACCATTTTCCAGTTTGGCCAGGTGAAAATCGCTGATTACAATTTTGGAGTTCTTCAGACGGTTGTAGTAGACCAGATTTTCCAGCTGACAGGGTGAGAAAATATAGTAGTAAATGCAATCAGTTGTACAAAACCTCAAACACTCCACCTTGCAAAGCAAATCAGAAATGTAATTGTATTAAAAAACAAGAGATGCTAGACATGTCATCGATATTAGTATGATTGTTAGAATTAATTTTTAATAAATGAACCCTTTAGTTAGTGTATCTAATCAACCTCTGTCTCCTGAGTCTGAGCCAGGTTGCATTCTGGTGCAATACCACGTGGAGACCATTAGATGGTAGTAAAGCCCCAAGTCACCTTTAGGTTTCTGTGAACGATGTGAAGAGAGTGCAGGTAAGCCACAGCCTCAAGCACCTGCCGGATCACATTGCTGGTGTCACGTTCTGAGTAGTAGCCCTGGTCTAAGATCCAGTCGAACACCTCTCTTCCTGTGGCCCTGAAGTAAAAAACATGAAAAACAGTCAAAATTGTCCTTGTAATATAATGACTGTACAAAAATCTTTTTAGTTTAAAGAAAGAAATGATCAAGAAACAAATGCAAATGCATCTTTATGTAATAAAATAGTTCATCTAAAAAAATGAAAATTCTGTCAATATTTAAACCATTTGCAGCTTGAAATCCCCAGTTGCCACTGAATTTTTTAATTTAATGTTTTTATTTGCTTAATCTGTTGACTGAACTTTTACAGTATTAACAGGATAAATATACAGATGAATTTTTAAAAAATTGTCTACAGTACAACCCCATCTCAATAAATAAATAATCCACTTTTAAAATAGTATATTCTATATTCCACATCCCTATCCATCTTGAAGAAAAATAAGAAACAACTGAGGGTGTGTAAATAATAACGGAATTTTCATTTTGGTTCAATTTTAAAATCTAAAACACAATAAATGCAAAAAGTATCCATTCACACTCTTGTACTTTCTTATTCACCCTCACATACAAAAATCTCAAAGCACTTACAGCTCCAGAAAGAGGAAGTACTCTTTTCTCGTCTCAAAGACATCTACCAGCTGGAGGATGTTATGATGCTTCACCCTGCGGGGAGAGACAGAGAGAAAGCAAGAGAGAAACTGTGACACTGTGAAAGGAAGCAGAGTAGAAAGTGAAAAGAAATCATGACTATCTGCAAAAATAAAATCATTTGCATGGTAAAGAGTCGACTGCATTCTGCTACTCTTGTTCAATACATTTCAACACTGAGCACCATCTGCAAGCACCTTTCTTTGCTAAAGTGTGGCTCGTATAAATAACCTGCATGGAAAACGTACATTTTCAAGATGAGGATCTCGTTTTTGGCTGCTTTTCGTACTTTTCTTCCATCTTTCTTCAGAAACTTTTTACAGGTGTACATTTTCAGTGTGTTCTTGTCCTTTGCCCTGAAGATTTCACAAAACTCCTCCCTGTTAATCAAGATGATAAAAACACATATACAGTGCTGTTGAGTCAACATCAAAAATCTGGCATTCAGAATCTAATTTACACAAAGAAAAAAGTATATATTCAAATTAGAAAATTTAGGAGCATATATTTTGCACAAAAAGACTACTATAAACAAGAGCAAAACAAAAGGTAGACATAACTATAGATTTGTACTCACGATTTCACTACCTGTCCCAGGTCATACTTATCGGTGACCTCTGAAGGACTGTTGTAGTCCTTCTTCTCTCCCAGAGTCAAACAGCCAAATGGCATGGCTGCTCCTACCCTAGAAAACAAACACAGAAAAAGTTATTTAATGGTCCTTCAAAAGTCATGTTATGGAAATAAATGGTATGGACATCTCAAACCAAGACATTTATTGAGGAGAGGGATACTATTACTTCTCTAAGCAACTGAACTTATGATTTTTGTTTGGTTGCTGACAGATTTATATTAAAGGAAGGACCCAAGCTATTTCTAGGGACCAGAATAAAATTTGTGCCAGTAATAAAAAAAACAAAAAAAAACACCCAAAATACTCTAGCAATTCTAAATACCCTAGCACCGTATTGATGAGTTTTACATGGGCAAAAACACTAATATTTTCTAATAACACTGTATTATTGTGTGTGTGTGTGTGTGTGTGTGTGTGTGTGTGTGTGTGTGTGTGTGTGTGTGTGTGTGTGTGTGTGTGTGTGTGTGTGTGTGTGCGCGCGCGCACCTGCGTGCGTGTGTCAGGATTGTGGACTGTTTTGTGTGTGTTTTACTCCCCATGTGTTCCCTGTGACCCAGTTTCTCCCTCACGTTGATTGTTAATTCGATTCTAGGTGTGTCTCATTCTTCCCTGAGTGCTGTCAAACATCCAAATAAAAGTTTTTGTTTACATAATATATGAGTGTATACTGTGTATATTTATTATGTATACACACACATGTATGTATTTAACAAAAATATTTTATACATTAAATATATTTATATATAACATAAAATATAATATAAATGTATATACATGTAAATATTTTCAAAATATATACTGTATGTGTGTGTATTTATATATACATAATAAATAAACAGTACACATACATATATTATGTAAACAAAGACTTTTATTTTGGAGGCGATTAATCGTTTGACAGCACTAATATATATATATATATATATATATATATATATATATATATATATATATATATATATATATATGACTAGAGAATTTTTGAGTGCACCTTTTAGTTGTGTATGTTTTGAAAGGCCACTGATGTGCGCAGGGGCGTAGCAGTCAACATGTGATTCTGTCCCCCGCACTTTTGGGCCCACCGCTAATATTTCCACCCGCATTCTCTGATTTGTTACTTAGATTTGAGCGAACTAACATTCAGCCAATCACAAGACGAGTCCTCTCTTGGGCGCGTCTGCCATGAGCTTCAAATCTCCCGTTGCTCTTACGGTTTGATTCATTCACTTCTTTGGTCTTTGGCGGTCTGGGGTAAAATGCACACCAGAAAAAGCAGAGGACGATTTTTTTTTCAAACACACACACAGTAAGTATGCGTCATGTTGCAATCTAACATTACACTGGATGCAAGCGATGCAATCATGCGACGCGACGGTTTCAACAGCAACAACATAAACAAATATTACTGCGCACGCGCGCTTTTGTGGCCCTAACTTAACTTCCGGTAGACATACAAATGGAATCAATAACAACAGCAAGTCCCTCTTAAGTAGATTATTTTTTTGATAAGCAAAATATGTTTGCTCGACGGACTTATTAAAAATGCAAATTCATTCTCTGCCAGCAGGAGGCGCTTTAAAGCAGGAGAACTAGAGGTTTCCCCGGTAACGGCTGTTGGGCTGCAGACAAAGCAGCGCTGCTTACAAATGCTGCTTTATCAGGCATATAACATGCAAGATGAAATGGAAATGAAATCGAACATTTTCTAAAGACAGTCTTCCTTCCGTAAATACAGTGATATAAAAACATCACGCCTCGTTTTGATTTTTAAACATGCATTACGTGCTCATGTTTATTCAAGGAAGCCTTTTAAAATCAGTCAGTTTTGATATCGTGGGGGGGTCGCCACAAATAATTAAATGCATGGGAAACACATCCCACAGCACAGCAACCTGATCCCAGCTTCATTACTCATCACTTTAACTTTAACTGCGTTTGTAGCCGTCGCCACTAACCAGACCCATAAACAAACACAGACCGGAAGTTAACTTCAGGCCAGGCGCGTGCGCCCGATGAAACCGAACCCATTAAAAACCTCATCACGTCGCTTCGCTTTTGTTGCGTCGTGCTGCTCGCGTCCGGAGTAGAATTATTATTATCGTTCAAGTGTAGTGTAAGTGAAATATTGTCCAAAATATATTTATTTCATAAAAAGTAGCTATACTTTATTTCATCAGAAAATATAGATGTCCACAATGGTCTCACTCTCAAAGTCCCAAGTCCTGAAGTTATTTTTCAAATTTGATTATGATTTCACAAAATAGGTTCCTGTAAGCTATCATGGCATGTTCCCAAAATTGCAACTACAGTGCTCTAAAACTCCAATTGGTATTCTATTTGGAATGTATTATATGAATGTACGTACTTTGTACATTATGTAGGCTACATAATTTCTTTGCCTTTGAGGGTCACATCACCTGACAGCTGTCTCCCCCACTTTTAAAATGGCTGTGTTCATGATGGTGTGAATTTAATAAATTATGAAGAAAGTTTTTGCTGTGAAGCCTTGAGATGCCGCTCATTCATTGACAATTAAAATGCACGCAGTTGTTTCTTTCTTTCTTCCATTGAGCTGCGAGTGAGCTCCGCGACCCTGTACTTTTCTCTCCATCTAAGCCAGAACTCAAAGAGGAGGAATAAATTCTCATTTATCTGAGAGTGAGAAAAAGTGAGCGAGAAAGAGGGGGAGAGAGAGATTTGGCAGACAGCACTCTCATAACCACACATGAGTGATGCTTACAATTTATTCCAAAAGTGACAATTTCCACTTGTGGCAGGAAGTAGCTCTGAAAAATTCAGATTCTTTGAACGTGCCGTAATCATGCTTATTTATGACAGATCTGAGAGAAAGCAAAAGGAAAAGACCGCAGGGACACCAGATAGATAAATGACACTCATCTCTAATTAATTGCATTAGGATATCAAATGATAAGAGTGATTTTGGGTCCTGTCAAAATAAAACATTTCAGGGGAAAGTCTCCCTAAAAATGAAAATGCTGTCATCATATCTTTACAAACCTGAATGAGAGTATTTCTACTGTGGAACACATAAACAAACAAACAAACAAACAAATTATATATATATATATATATATATATATATATATAAGAACTCTAGGACAAGTTTAAAAAAAAATGGTGATTTAAAATAATATAGTATAATGAAAGATTTATAAGCAATCTGTAAAAGGCCTCCCAGTTTTTGACCTAGAACACCAAATTAGTTAAAGGATTTTCAGCACAGCACAAGGGTTAAAAATATGTTCTATTGTATTCCAGAAAAAAAAGTCATACAAGTTTGACATGTGGGTGAGTAAATTATGACAATTTTCATTTTTGGGTAAATAATGTCTGTAAGACAAAACAAGGCTGTGACCCATTTTATCTGCAATATGATGTCTGAGTGAAACTTTCAACCAAATTAGATTTTTAAGAACAACTGACAAGATAACTTTTTTTTCTTTTTGATCTGGTACCAAGATGGTTGCTCTTTCAGTTGCAGTCAATTTTAGACCAAACATTAATATCATTTGGCCATCAAAAACATGTATTCAATTTTTTTTTATATAAGCACTAGAAAGCTTGATAGCTTAGCATTTTCCTTTTGTGTTAGTACTTGCTTTAATGTGCACATATTTTGGAGGTTTCCTAGGGGATATTCCTTGGGTAATAAGCCCTAGAGGGTTTAACATTAAAATTAACTAGAGAACTAGTGAAACAACCAAAGAAGAACAAAGTGCTCAAATCTAAATGCACAACATGCAGAGCCTAAAATCCTGCAGACCCCTACCAGTGCTAAATTCCCCTTATGCAGCACATCATGCGACACTCCATTAGTTTAATCTTCTCAGAAGAGCCTATAGACTCTCAAAACCATTGCCAATTCTTCTAAAAATGTCGCTTTACTGTTTTGAGAGCTGGGAGGACAGCCATTATCTATCACAGTACAACGCACTGAAACAAACAACAAAAAGGCCCCACACAAACAAGCAATTACACATCAGGCTGGCAGTACAATTGCACTGCTATACTCGGGTCTGACCCAACAATTTGCCAAACACCATGACAGTCCTCAATCACACTGAAGCTCAACCGGATAATGTGACAAGAGTTTTGTCCCTAAAGGCCTTGCGCTTTCAACATTAACAAAGAACCAAGACAAAAACCAGCACAATAGTTCACATGCACTGCACTCCTCTGAACTCTGCTGGGCTTGAACTTACTCTGAAACTCTTTTTTGATGTTACAGTACAAAAACATCCTATTTTCTCTCCTCCACTCTCCCAGAATAGTCCAGAAAAGACAGGAGAGCAAACTGAAGCATCATTATCACCCAGCGCCAGAGTATCGACCAAAAAAAGGCCATTCCTGATATCCACAGTAAAGGAGGCATTACATAAATTACAGGCTGAGCGAGAGGCTGTTTGCCTTACCCGTCACAGGAGCACCAAGGTCTCTAATTAATCTCCCCTTGGTCCCTATGATTGTAGGAGACACTGGCTTTGCAAGGCCAATACATGCATGGTAATGAGGGGAGAGAAGCACTTTAAAGACAGTTTGGAGAAGAGATGTTTAAAAAACTAAATTGGGAATGTTTAGTGTGCATGCTACCATTTTGATTAACTCTATTTGCCTGTGGCTTGCTTTTTATTTATTTTTATTGATTTCACTTTGTTAGTATTTTTTTGTAACCAGGTATTACCATTACAATTTTGATTTTAAAACCATGTTTCATCTAAAAATATCAATAGACTTTAGTTATGGTAGCGCCATATTCAATTTTTGACATGAATGATAACAAGTCTGAGGGATGGAATGAGACAAGGTATGTAAGTACATTGTGTTTAATGGATTGTACTGTTGTTTGACAACATACCGATTGTTCAGCTGACAGTATTTCTGAAATAAAAAAAACTTTAAGTAGACAAAAGTTGTGTGAAAATTAAATAATCCAGGACCTTTATACAGTTTGTGCCACTGTAAAGATTGTATGTTCCTCACAGCCTCATTTTCATCCCTGTGGTTATAAACACTACTTTAATAGGCATTATACGAAGGTAAGACGAAAAGAAAATGCCATCAACCATTTTTGAAGACAGTCAAAAACCCTTCAGAGCAGTGGCGAAGCTATGGGTGGGCCCGGGTAGGCCATGGCCCACCTACTTTTAGCTGTGGCCCACCCAATGAGAAGTTGGTAATTTTCCAAATGAATGTAATTTATTAAACGATAATAACAATAAACGACTTATTTCACTATAGTTTTATATATTTATTTTATATATATATTTAACGCGTGTTTTCATGGTCAAATACCAGTTTCTTAATTTTCCCCCTTCCTATAGGTGCAAATCCCAAATCACATGCAAATTGATGATTCGTCAGTTTCTGTTAGTCCCACCCACAATTTTGTTGAAATGAGGACGTGCGCGTTTGAAAATAGTGTTGAATTTGAAAGGTGAATTTGAACATAGTGGTACAAACATCAGTCAGACTTTAAAAAAGTATAAAAGATAAAAACTTTAAAAGATAACCCAAATGAAACTTAAG
Source organism: Acrossocheilus fasciatus (assembly GCA_036784905.1). Taxonomy (NCBI): domain Eukaryota; kingdom Metazoa; phylum Chordata; class Actinopteri; order Cypriniformes; family Cyprinidae; genus Acrossocheilus; species Acrossocheilus fasciatus. The sequence goes on along the minus strand of CM071943.1, from coordinate 25,284,615 downwards.
TCTTAGCAATGAATCTGGACCGTCTAATGAAGCCAGACCACCTGCGGGTGATGGATTTATCAATCGGAAACTTCTGAGTCGAGCGTGTTTGAAGCATCATATTAGCAAAGGTACAGTGTTTGATCAGCTAAACAGATGTGTCCTTTGCGGAAATAAACACACAGACGTTGTGCTACATACTCTTTTCCACAACAAACTGCACATTTTTTTCGCTCCTCAATGTTTACTCTCCTTTGAATGCGAACTGACAGTGATTACGAGATCTGCAGCCCCGTTGTCTCAGACCTAGGTGATGCTTTACAATAAACCTCATTTAGTAAATTTTAGTTAATGCATCAAATAACATTAAAAGTGAGCAATACATTTGTTACAATATTAATTATGTTTGTTAATGTTAGTTAATAAAAATACAACTGTTTTGTGGTAGCTCAGGTATGAATGCTAGATAATACTTTTAATAATGTGGGCCATTAGTAAATCTTGAAATTAAAATGAATGTTAATCAGTGCTTTATTTGTATTGTGTATTGATCTGTTTTGCTGTATTTTCTGTTGGCAATTTTATATGCAGTTTTTATACACTACACTTGGCCCACCCAGTTTTATGTAGGTCCACCCACTTAAACATTTCTGGCCTCACCCCTGCTTCAGAGATACACAGATACCCCCACTCCCAATTCGATATTTTTAGTTTTCTTACAATATTGCACACATAGTGAACAGTGAGCTTTGCACTGTCTTGTACAGTATTTTCTCATCTTCAGCATGTCCCGTCTCTGGCCTCTGTTAATGTCCTGCTTACAGACTTCATAATACTCCCACACAAATTACATCTTTGGAAATAATTGCAATGCATTTTGTGTGCAAGTCCAGAGAAGAGATTGGCCAAAATAAAACAAAAAAGCAGGTCACCAATCACAGGTTTTTGAGCAAAAATCATTCGGCACTAATTGATGCCCGGTGCATCTCTAAAATTCAGTATGGCATCTAACCTGACTAAGGTCTATTCAACTAAAATAAATATATGATCAAAAGCTCAATTACATTCATGCAGGACATTTCTGTGTCAACACATTGCAAAAAAGCACCAAGAGGAATATTTACTTTATTAGAGACCATAAAATGCATTTTAAAAGCATAACTCAGATAATCTTGGAACAATATAGTAAAAAATGTTTGAGTTCACACTGAAATCTTAATTTCTCCCCATTTAAACTCACTGCTGTCTAGGAAAAAGACATTAAGAGATTTGATTTGTAATGTTTCTTTATTTTCCCAAAAAGGGTCTTATCATATCTGAGGTAGGCTACTAGGGCTGGGTATCGAGTTCGATACTTTTTAGGCACCGACCGAATTGCCTCGATGCCATCGAGTATCGAAAATGGTCTTGCCGTTCGATACCAAATTTCGATACCTAAGGGGTTAATCTCATCAACGTCAGTGAGGCAATATGCCTGCAGCACTAGGTGTGTTGTGTTCGACTAAAAGCGACGCGGCGTAGATTGATCAGTGTTTGACATCCGCGAGAGCGATTCGAACGTGTATGGAGCAGTCTGCTCTCTTTTTGTTTACTACACACAGACTGAAGCGCGCATGACGCTCGCAGTGATTTCAGCGTCTGCCATCTCCCTAAATGAGGACATAAACACATGAACAACATCTCCAGAACTGCTCTGAGAGTCACTTCATGAGCATTTTACCATTTGATTTGAGTAAAACTAGCTTCATATCAGTTACACACAGAACTGTAAAGGTATTCACTGCAACCCGTCAAAATAAAAGTTCGGTTTAACTTGGAAGACACTGCGGCAGAAATGCATTACTATTGTTCAGCAGAATGTACATACTGTTACTACTAGGCTACTATTAAAATTATTAAAACTTTATTTTTTTAAGTAATGATCACACAACATTTCTTCCATGTTTTAATTTTAATAGTAAACCCCCTTTGTTTGCCAAAATAAATAAATAATCTTTGATTTTCAATAATTTAAAGATAAATGAAATTAATGTTGTATGCCTTCATTTGAAAACCAGAAAACAGAATATCTGAGGAAAAAATACATTTCATAAGGCTATTTTAAGAATAAATTTTAATAAACTAAGTTTTTATGCATTCAAATCATGCATTCGCATACTACACCAGAATTTAATGACAATAAAACATATGGTGAAAGAAAATAAAACACCCCCTAATGAAAGTGGATAAAGATTTTCAATTTCTTGAAGTCTTTAACAACCTAGAATAAATTAATAGAAATGATGATTCTGTCTGAGCTATGCATTTTAAAACGAACACACACTAGTGTAAATGTAGGCTAAAAAATTTGTAAACTGAAAACTATTTGAACTTTATTAAAATTATTTGCACTGATTTATTGTGTTGGATATATTTTGTTCCTTTGTGCAGTGGCTCAGAAGATAAGGCTTTGAGTCTGTATAAATGTCAACAAGCTGAAAAAAATAAAACCAAAGTTTTTTTTAGATAATGTCTTGTTAAAACTGATTTCATAAAATTTGTATTGAAAAAAAGTATCGTTCAGGAACTGATATCGAACTCAAGGTATCAGTATCGATATTGATATTGAAAATTTTTAAATGATACCCAGCCCTATGAGGTACATGCAAAAATGCAATCATCATTGCAAGTAATAACACTGAATGGAGTCCATTAGGTAACACAATAAACATTATAAAAGAATAATTTGGACAATACTATCTCAGTGGCAGCTGCACTTTTTCTTTGGCAGCAGAAGTCAGGAAAAGGGCAGATGCGAGGACACCAAGGAAATCTGTTCCCATTTTTAAGCACATTTCTGGTGAGCAAATTTGTAAATGAAAAACTCCTCTAAACATTTCTTGCTGAAGAGTTACTCAAGCTTCCATCAGCAGGGAAATAACACATTTAGACGCTCATCGAAATCTTCTGAGGATTATAGGGTCATCTCTGCTTCTTATATTTGGTCTTTAGAAAGCAATAGACAAAATATAACCCCTTTACCTTGTTTCTGATAAATTATGCAATCCAGCTTCAGTATTTGTGTGCGTATGTGTCTCCTCGCCGTGGAAGCTGTCTGTGCTCTGCAAAGCTGAACATTCAGTTTGAAGCCTTGGGCATTGTTTGGCTCTCTCTCTGCCGAGCTGCCAGCCGTGTCTACATTTGCTGTCACTCAGTCTTTTCTATAAGACATTCTGCAAAGCTATATAGTGTTCCTAACTAAAGCAGCCTACTGAGCTTAACATCAAATAAGATTTTGGAAGGGTTTCAGGACCAGCACTGTTCAAACAAATAATGATGTTTGGATTCATTCATCTGATGGCATGAGTTTACACTGACTGAATAACTGTACTATGGTTTTACCATTAAGCTGAAAGCACTCATCGGAAAGATAAAACATAAACAAGATTTGCTCAATGAGTTTAAAGAGAGGACTCAATTTCTCTTGAGAAAAAGATCAACAATGTCTCAAACTGTGCTCAGATTTGCCAAAACATCAAAGTTAGAGATTCTAGAAATACAATACTTTGCTATTCAGCATTATCTCATTTTGTTTCTACTTTAAACATCTAAAAAAAAAACTAAACAAACATAACTAAGAACTCAATTAAGTCTCTTAAACTATAAGTGGAACATTTCAGCAATATAATGTCCTCTGAGCAGTTTAAAAATATATATATTAGTAAACATACACAAAATCACAAGGAAATTGAAAAGAAATTAAAAACCAGACAGATTTGCCTTTGGAAACAAAGAGATAGACGTCAATGTCTTACAATAACCCTGTTACAATTTGTCCTGTAATTCCATTATGTGTCTGTCTACGTTCAATTAGAAAAGTGCCATTTGAGCATTTACTACACTAAATTGGCCATCAAGCCTCCATCGGCCATAACAAGTGTGTTTTATTCTCCTCTTAGCTAAAAAACATGCTCTCTTGCAGCAATCAAACAAATGAAGAGACATAACATCAATTAGCTGTGAGTCAACAAACGGAAACAGACATTATTTATCAAAACGCATTCATATGGATGAATTTATTTTTAGAAATGAGTACTTAGTAATCTAATTGATGGTGCATCATGTTGTTGTGTCTCTCATTTGGCACAATCATAGCATTAGGCTGTGTGTTATAAATGTTCTCTGGCCATGAAAGCTGCGGCTTGATTAAAAACAAGGGAATTGTCCCCAATGCGACAAAAGATGATTGTGCATAATCATGGACATTATAAACGCTTCTTTTACATAAATCTCTGGATTACCTGATTCTGATTGGACAATCATGGCATCCAGCACTCAGATATTTTGGCATCATCTTGCATCTTATTTATCGACTGTAGTGAAAATGATTTTTTCTGAGGAGATTTTCTTGTTGCTGGGCTGATTGTAATTTACAGAGTAATTGATTACCTTTTTGTTTTAGTAGAAGCTTTAATATAATATACAGTTAAAATTATATTTTTAAAAAATACTAATAAAAAATAAACTTAGTCGATATTACATGTTCGGGTATTTATTTATTTGGTGAGTAATAAGTGGGATAATGTACAATCAGTCATGTACAGTCTTTCCACACAACTGCAATAACACAAAATTGCTAGGTGACTAAATATTTATTAAACTTCACGGCCAAATTTGTCATGTTTACAGCCTGAGACCTCCAGGTGCCTCGAAAAAGATAAATCTGCAGCCTAAATGCAGCTTCTGAGTCTAAAAGAAAATGATTGATTACACCCATTTATGTAAATGGCCTAGAAACTTTTTCCTAAACAAAGAAATCTTCTTGTCTGGTTATTTTTATTTATTTATTTATTTTCGGTTTCAGCTAGTTTTAGAGATGTATTAACTTCAATTATTCAAATGTGAATGAAACATAAAATCCTTTTAATATCAAATTGACAAGTTTGATGATTACTAATGCTCTTGTGTTCCTTCCAGAGTCCAGTTGTTAAACTGACCCTCCCACAGGGCTATGAGCTAATGATGGACATTAGAAAAAGACCTGAGACTTCAAGCTTACAATCTTTACGGGATATTACACTCAATTGTGCTAATACATTAGATAAATACTCCACTGATTTACATAAATCAGGAGGAGGAATGAAATTTGCATAAAACCTATATGACCCCAGCTAATCTACATTCAGAGCACTGAACTCATTTACAGTGAGCTCACAACTCATTTGCTTGTTTATCATTTCCAACACAGCAAAAGCACTTTTATCTGGTGTTATTTACCACATTATCCACAATATTCTTCACAATGATATTGTGGTGTGAAATACAGTTGGATTCATGATGTGCAGTGAAAGTAATGCAAGCTATTCATAATATGACTCAAATGAGAAAAAAATATGCCTTGCATTTGCATTAGTGACTGAATATGAAATAGGCATTCTTTTCAGATTTTCTTAATAAGAGCGTCTCAGACTTTTTTGTCCATTTCTGAGAGCTTGTCAGAATGATTTTTTTAAATAGTAATACATTAAACATTCGAACTGTTTGAAAAAGGAAAAAAAAAACTCTCTTTACAAACACAAAGCTAGGTTTTAGTTCATGTCTTTCAGCTGTCACTCCTCCACAGTTAACCATCAGTCCAGTGAGACGGAAACTTTTACTTCTAAGAAAATGAGTTACTGCACTTCATTTTCATTTATTACTTGCCTGCTAAAAATGCAGCCTCATCTCTGCCATGATGACACATCTGTTTATCTGAGCAAACTTTTGATCCAAAGCAAAACATTTGTGTGATCACAATATAACGTAATATCAATCAAAATATGCATGATAACGTGCATGCTAATTTACTGTAGGAAAATCAGGAAAAATATAAAATAACACACACACACACAGTTCCTTTTTTCATATATTATAACTATATGGTTAACTTTTAAACTAAACCAGCTTTACTGCAATAGAAATTTACAGCTGTTTCATTTTATCTACAGCAGCTTTGACATTTCAATAAAAAACTCCTCCCGTGTTCCAAGGAAAAAGGTATCAAGCAACCTGAAGGTATAGGTACATGTTTAAAGCAAATAATCTGAGGAAAGTACGACTTAATTTACCAAATGTGAATCCCTTTTCTGCCAAGTATACTGTTAACAAAACTTACAGTAATTATTAAACAAAATACATGTTTAAAATGCATTTATAATCAAAGGGACACAAGCTCCTGAGAACAGAATTTCTCATAATCTGTCAAAAACATGTCATATCTCACGTTCCACTATTAAATAATGCAACACACCAGATTTGGTGATAGATATAGAGAGATAGAGGTCTGTAGATGGCCATCACAGGCCTAACAGACAGCAGGATTTATAGGTCTCTTCAAAGGGTGAATCTTATCAAGCTGTGGTGAAACAGTAGGTGCCAGATGGCTTAGTACAGCACCAAGACGCACACACAGACAAAAAAAAAAAACTCCCTCTGATGTTACACCAAGGAGAATTCTGACACAAATCATAATGCTGGAACTCACTACACAGTAATTAAGCACATTTCATCCACATTAAAACACTACTTTTTGTAGCGTAATGGTAATATGGAATGTGCTTGAAAACATTCCTGAGACTCAACGGACAACATCAAAGAGCACAATACAAGCTTCAAAGAGGGCAGTACATCTTATCTTACCTGTCTATAATACCTCCACAATGCCACAAGCTGGTACAGTCAGAACCTTCCCAAAAAGACTTGTGTTGTGTCTCTGAGGAATGGCTAATTGGAAGAATTATGTGTGTATTAAGAACCCTGGATTCGCTTCACACCCAGTCGGTTAATCTACCCATTCTGTTCCTTATGTTGTTTGTTGCCTTGGTTACAGTCATACATAAATGCAGTGGTACAGTACAGTGTGGCTGCTTTAGAGTACAGCCAGCAGTTGTTGGGCTGGTGGATTCAAGAGGAGGGGAGCTGGTCATTGTGCAGTACTGCACAACGCAAGTAAACAATTGGACATTTAAGCACTCATGAAAATCTCTTTCTAAGGTGCTCTTGGAATATGACTAAAACTTCCAGACTCCAGATTTCTGACTTTTGAGGGTGAGAAATCCCACTGTACTATTCCACTTTGCAAAAGCAAAATGCAGTTTCAAAATTGAGTTATGACCAAAATGAAGTTTCTTAGATTATGATCTGTCCTTTGACAGATGGGTTAAGCTCAACTGTGCTCAGAGAGTGTGAAAACTCATATCAAAACAATCAAAAAATGAAGCCATTTTTCTCTGTTTTAGTGGTGGCATTCAACTGCAGGAGACAAAACACTTCAGGGCAAACTTGGTTGTCAAAAATGCCTATTATCAAATATACTGTACGGTTAAAGATAATGCAACTATTAGTTGAAGACATAAAACAATGCAATGTTTCCTCCAAATAAGTCTGTAAGTATCAGTGCAAAGAATCAATCAATGAATCAATCATGAAATGACTATTCTACAGGAATTGACTGGATCATGAAAAATGATCTCTACAGGTAGCTGAAGTTGGAAAATAAGAGGGCTTTGCATTGTCAGTAATAAAAGAAAGTTATTTGTTTTTTAGTACGTTCTGCGCATCATAATTCTCAGAAAATGTTCTTCACAGACATGAGAGAAATGAGATATGCCGTGGCACTGAACAAAGAGAACTGCTCAGTTAACTTCATTTCCTGGCTGTTCTGGGCATGCTTCCACCGAAAAACATTGAGGGTGGATCACTTAACAACAAGCACCCGCCTCATGATGACACCGTTTCCCAGGCAACAAAAAAGGAGGGAAAAGCAATAGCTTCTGGATTCCAACAGACTATAAAAGCAAAGATGTTGCTCTGTTTTATTCCATGGCTGCTTTTCAAGTATTAGCTTGCAGTGAGAGAACCACAACAACACTTCTCAAGAGAAGTCTCAAATTCTCCAGCTCTAACTTGGAAGTCTTACATCAGACTGCTCTCTTGTTGAGTTAGAGCTAGTTTTGGGAATCGGTGATGGGTATGTTATCAGCAAGCAATAACTCCTGAATGCTGGTAATATGATAAAACATCTCCCTCCGAGCGTTCCACATTACGACACCAGGCTTCCATATTATCACTGCTAACCCAAACTATGTTTTCAAACTATAAATCTAAACCTAAAAAAGACACACAATTAAAGCCAAAACTCTAATTAAAAACCAATATAAGACCTGGTTTACAAAGACAGAGACTCAATTTTCTCGACTGGATGAAGACCAAGACTACATAAAAAAGAAAGATATTATGATAAATGAAATCCTACTGAACATCTGATTAAACTGCACTCAAGCTAATGTTAATACTAAAAATAAATGGACTTTCTAAGAGAACTATTATCTACTGTTACTGGAAGTATTACGCAGATATGGTGCTTTAATGTCCCTTGAACTTGTGTGAAACTAATGACTCAAATCCACTGACCGGAGCCCAGCTCCATTAGACCTGCATGGACTAATGCATCCCCAGATGATGATGGAAATTTTGACTACATGAAATGAGTGAGTGGGTAAAATATTAATTAACATCTTGATTTTACATTCCCCTTTATATCTGACATTGGACAGACAGTCACTCTCTGAAGCCGAGTTACTATCCTTAACCAAGGACATGAAAGTTATTGTTTTATCTATGTAGTTTTTTTTTTTCATAAAAAATAGAATGTAAATGTAAAATTGACAGTCCAACAGTTTAAACACATTTGCACCAGTTGATTGCATCTCATATTCATGTTAAATAAAGTTATCAGTTTGTAAATAAGTGTCTTTGTCAGGAGACAGGACAGATTGAGACACTCCAGGGGCATGAATCTAGGTCATGAGGGCATGTGTCGTGTGTGATGCTTTTTTTTTTTAAACAAGGTCCCCCATAAAACTCAGAAACTGTAGATTCAGTCCTATTATTTGTCTTCTGTCATTTTTACTCCAATCTATCTCTCTATTCGCCTCTCTGTTTCTCTCATTCACACATACACAGACACAGTGATATTCATCCTCTTATTTTAAATGCTTAGAAGCAGCTCCAGGGAATTTGGTGTCAACTGGAGGTTTCTATTTAGACAGAAATAAAACAGAGGAGATCTCGCTATCTCAAAAATGCACAGGCTGCATCTCAGTGACGTTTCTCCCATGATAAAAGCTGTCTCTCCCAGCTACGGCAATAGTGACACCGTGTTAAGCACTTATTTTATAGATATGTTCATGTAGGTGATTAAATCTAAATCAGGTTATGACAGTACTGCTGCTTAAAGACAAAGCTGTATGGTTTCTGCCATTGTATCTCTCCATTATTCACAACTAAAACCTGAATTATATTGCATATTCTGCATTAAATTATTTGCATTATTATTATTACTTGCATTATTACTTTCATTAAACTGCTTTATTTTCTCTTCTTTATAAAGCTTTTGACCAATGAATTTGTATGACTCTTCCCAGTTTTTAAGTAAAGACTTTAAAAAAAGAATGATAAAGACTGCACTTTTCTAACTTCTTCTTGCTCTAGACACTTTCTAGCCAATTAAACATTTTAGAGCATTTTATTAGAATAAAGTTATAATCACTATATATTCACTTATTTAAAAACCCTTAATTTGATTAATTTAAATGATTTTCCAGGCCTGGAAATCAAAATTCTCCGACACTTCCTGGTGTTCCATGGCCATGGGACCTTGTGAAAATATCAGAATTAAACAATTATTTTCCATTTTCCACAAAATTGCACATAAATAAACACATACTGTACATATATGATTTAAAAAAGCCTCTCATGCTCACCAAGGCTGCATTTTATTTGATCAAATATAGAATAAAATAGTAATATTGTGAAAAATTATTACAATTTGAAACTGTTTTCTAGTTTCTTAATTTTCAGCAGCAATTTCTCCAGGCTTCAGTTTCACATGCTCCTCCCTAAACCATTCTAATAAGCTGATTTGGTGCCCAAGAAACATTTCCTATTATTATGATTGGTAAAAACAGTTGTGCTGTTTAATATTTTTGTGAAAACTCTATTTTTCTTTTTTTTTTTCAGGATTCTTTGATGAACAGAAATCTTTTGTAACATTGCAAATGCTTTTCTTGTCACTTTTGTTCTCATTAATCTTAAACTTATTAATTTCTTCTGAACTAAAATCTTATTGAACATTTAAATGGTAATTTATATTACAAAAGTATGTAAAAAGTAAATAAATATATAAAAAACTCTGACACTAATATTTCCGCAACAGGCACTTGAATAGTGGAAGAAGCACACTGATTTAGACCCTCTTAACAGCTAACCACTGGATTATAATTGGTTCCATTGTATTTTTTGGCAGCCTCCATCTGAACCACAACTGATCAACAGGTTGTTGAGTAAAAATAGAAAGATCAGGCTAGTTCTGACACCTCCAACTTCTGTGGCCAGTGGTCAGCCATTATACAAGTGTATTGTTTTGATTTAGTTTTGGGAAATCTGCAGTGGTGGGGGGTGGGGGTGCTCTTGTTTATCACCTCTGGTGCAGTGCGGGTGTTGGCTGGGGGTGGAGGTGGGCCAGGTGTTATGTTATATAAAGGGATGACGGGCCCTGGTAAGAGCTCTGGAGAACAGGATGGTGTTTTGAACAGAGGAGGTGGGTGGTGTTTTAGCCCGTGGGTTGAATTCACACACATATACAGTACAGACACTGACACAAACAGTGTCCGGGCTTCTTTGTGCTCATTTTCTATGGGATCCACAGAGAGCAAGGTCAGTTTTGCTATATTCTGTCTACTGATGCCATAACATCATCATCATCTGTAAAAAAAAAAAAAAAAAAAAAAAAGTAGATGAACTCCTTTAAACACTATGGGGTGGTAATTCAAATTAAATTAAGAGGTGGACACACAATACAAACTGACCACATTTAACAACAAAAACTTCTTACAATTTTCCTCTTTCATGAGTAAAAAAATAACATAGAATGTAACAACTAAACAATGGAATGTGCTGTTATACACTAACGCAACAATCATTAACTGTTACATAAGAAATAATGGCCTTTCAAACAGTACTGTGACCACTAAATTACAGGTTTAGGGCATTTAAAGGAAAATTCTAGGTTAAATACAAGTTAAGCTCCATTACCACAAGAAAAAAAAAAACCTTGACAAACGTAGAAATGTTTAAACGTTCATCAAATGTTGGAAGTCTATAGGAAAACCGCAAACAATTATTGCAAAACATTATTGCAAACACACATGTGTGTGTAGATAGACTTTTACACAAACACACACACACTCACACACACATATACACACATGTGTTTGTTGTCATCTACATGTTTAAAAAAAATGATAAAGCCTGTCCTGATGGGGAGGGTTGTAACACCTTCCACTGTATGTTCCATTTCTGCACAAAAAAAAAGCACATTGGGTGCACACCACACTTAAATATATAGACATGCACTGTCTGTTATGTTTTTATGCTACACTATGCTAGACTATGTATTTGGTCTACATTATTATCTGATTAACACAATAAAGTAAAAGTAATGTAGAGGAGAAAATGTTTTTATTAGTGTTGGAACCCACCATGGTAATGCGCTAGGTTGAACCAGCAGCACTCTTTGTATCAGACACTAATTTACACAATTTAGGTATATGTAGTACATTTCTAAACCACTTAAATCTGAAGAACATAAATATGGGATTATTATATGAATGTTTTAGTTATCCAGAACAAACGTCACTCAGTTACAGATACTGAAACAAAACCCTTAAAATGTCATTATGTGCAGCTTTGGGCTACAGGTGGTACATGATGTCACAGACAAAGAAACACACACACACACACACACAAAAAAAAAAAAAAAAAAAAAAAAAAAACATTTCAAATCTAATAACCGCAAGTCTGAGAGCATCCATATGCAATGTTTATTACCAGCAAGGATTTACCTGTTTTAATAAATAACGTGCATTTTGTTGACCACTAACACACATAATTTAACAATGCACATTTGTCGTCAAATAAAAAGGACAGTTCAACTCAGAGTCCACTGCACTTATAACTTCTAATTAACATTCAAGAAATCAAAAGATGAACTGACAAATTACAGAACTTGCCTGAAAAAGAAAGGTTTTGCTGTCAAGAAATAACGAACGACAGAAACTGCAGTGTCCACTTGCGCGCGGCAGACGCAGTGATTTGGGTTTGATGTAAACATACTTGACGTGCTTTTTACACTTAACTGACAAAATTCACAAGATGGAAGTGCAAGCCTGCAAATACATATGTAAATACAAACATGACTGGCGCGGAACCACTTAAAGTTGTGAAAAGAGTTTGTGCTACCCACTAGTTTCAGTCACAGGTGAATTATCTAAAGAAATGTAAATAAATAAATAAATGTTAGCGCGGTCTGTTAAACATTCTATTACGAAAGCGTTCGGAAAAGTCCTTGAGGAAAACAAATATACGCACTCAGCGACAACAGTTGTGTGGAATTAATGTAAACTCGAAGACTTACCGGATAATTTGAACGTTTCAGAGAAATAGGCGTTGTCGACCGTTCTCGTTCGCTTTCCTCTGAGCGTCTCCTGATGTTTGAGTTCGCGGTAATTTTGGCCAATATTCCGCGTGCCACGTTCTATTCGCGCGCTCTGATGCCAACCCAGAAACCTGCACTTGAAGCGCACGCTCCCTTGCGCTCTCTTTCTTTTGCTCTCTCTCTCTCTCTCTCTCTCTCTCTCTCTCTTTCTGTCAGGTAGATGTGCAGTATAGCTTTATTGCTGCAGCTCAAACTGCGCTATGCTGCTCAGCCAGGTTTTACACAACTATAATCACCCGTCTGGTGACTGAACAGTGTCTGGGAATATGTGTCTCTAAGCTTTTTGTATCAAATTTATGTAAAGTTTTAAGTTTCTCATTGAAATGTATTACCAGTTGTGAGAACACACACGTCCTTATAACAGTACAATGGTTGAAAACAGTTGGGGGTTAAATGATAAGAGTAAAAACCTCCCATTAAATGGGTCATTCGTGTTAGGCTATGCTCCGTCGCTGTTATATATGTCTTGATATAGTATTGGATTAAATAATTCCACATTTAAAAATTAAAAACCATAATATTATATAAATAAGCATACATTTTAAATTAGTTTGGGCCTACTACTTTGGAATGGACAAAAAAAATAAACAGCTTTAATAGGGAAACCTGCAGAACGGACATGGGCCTAAGTTGTATTTGAAACTGCTATGATAGTACAGTACAAAACTTTCAAAATGTATTTGGAAATGCAAGTTTGAGTCCCAACCTGGGACATGTCTCAAAATTATTCCCCTACTGTCCTGTAAAATAAAGGCAAATGCAAAAATTAACAAGAACTTCAAGAAGGATTTAAAGAACCTCTTTCTCACATAATCTAAATTTCCATCCCCTTCACTTTCTTGCCATAAATCAAGATATATAATAAAGTTAAATGGCCTGAATTTGATTTGACCATGACTGAAGTTAATTTCTGAAGTCTTACGTATGCTTTTATAGAAAATCTTCCTTTAATTATAAAGTCACAGAGCTCTAACAGTACTGCATGACAGGAATGACCCAAGTGCAAGAAAGAGGCAGCTGCACTACATTTTTTTTATTTCAACAACGCCTCCTGCAATTACAGCTATTTTTGCATAAAAGCATTTACTATCTAAAATTAAGCTTTGTAACTGTACTGCATGGGTGTAATTGTGGCGTGTGTGGCATCTGTTTCAGTTTCTGCTGTTTTGGCTTAGTATGACTGTGGCTCTTTTCACACATACCTTATTTTAAACAGTGTGCTAATCTTGGTCAGAGTTCTTAGTTCTTAGTTGCTAAACCAAAAATCAGTAAACCTTCTTCAGTCATGTGTTACATGGCATAATTATGAATAGTGTTATTTTACCCTTTTTATATAGCCTATATAAATTTGGTGATACCCACAAATTGCGAATTTTGCAATGATGTGCCAGTAGCTTTAATAGTGTTATTACCAACTTTGTGATTAATATGTTTAGCGCTTTTTATTATATGTGTGATATATCTGTGCTGTTTTTGGGACATTATCTTTAAAGTCAAATATGCAATTGTTATTCATTTTTTGTTTGCTTTATACATTATGTTCCTGATGATTATATTCAAGCTTTTATATCTAAATCTGTAATATACTCCCAAACAAAACTTCCCTTATGGACACCGCAGCCTCTGTTCAAAGGTGCATTATGTAATCTTGAAAGGATCCTCAAAGGAAATTGTTGATGTTATATTTGACTCATCCTTACATTAGAAAAGAGAGAACAGAGATGGACAAATGTCTGTGTAAATGAGCCTTAATGACTGTTATTTTGGAGAATTATCTGATCCCGTTGAATCAAAGTAAGTTAGCCCACAATTTTGTCATTTAAATCTGTGACAACACTGACATTTTTACATATTTCTTTGTAAATTTTGTTTCAAGGAGGTTACTGTACAACATACAACCATTATATATATACAGTGTGTGTGTGTGTGTGTGTGTGTGTGTGTGTGTGTGTATACAGGTGCATCTAAAAAAAAATTTCAATATTGTGAAAAAGTTTTTTTTTTTTTGTAACTTATTTCAAAAAGTGAAACTTTCATATATTCTAGATTCATTACACGTAAAGTCAAATATTTCAAAAGGTTTTTTTTTGTTGTTTTAATTTTGATGATTAGAGCTTACAGCTCAAGAAAGTCAAAAATCCAGTATCTCAAAATATTAGAATATTTCCTAGGATCAATCAAAAAAAGGATTTGCAAAACAGAAAAGTTCAAGTTCTTTATATGTTCATTTATGCACTCAATACTTGGTCGGGGCTCCTTTAGCACACACCCGAGCATCAGTGAGGTGTTGCATGGAAGCGATCACCCTGTGCCACTGCTGAGACACTATTGTGCCTTCAGCTCGTCTGTATTGTTGGATCGACTGTTTCTCATCTTTCTCTTGAAAATATCCCATAGATTCCATATGGGGTTCAGGTCAAGCATGTTGGCTGGCCTATCAACCACAGTAATATCATGGTCAGCAAACCACTTGGAAGTGGTTTTGGCACTGTGGGCAGGTGCTAAAGTCCTGCTGGAAAAGGAAATCAGCATCTCTATAAAGCTTGTCAGCAAATGCAAGCACAATGGACTAACACGTCACTGCACCCCAAATCATCACTGACTTCGGAAACTTCAAGCAACATGGATTCTGTGCCTCTCCAGTCTTCCTCCAGACTCCAGACCTTGATTACCAAATGAAATGCAAAATGTACTTTTATCTGAAAAGAGGACTTTAGACCACCGAGCAACAGTCCAGTTCTTTTTCTCCTTAGCCCAGGTAAGATGCGACTGACATTGTTTCTGTTTCAGAAGTGGCTTGGTAGCCCTTTTCCTGAAGCCCTCTGAGCATGGTGACTCTTGATGCACTGACTCCAGCTTCAGTCCACTCCTTTGAAGCTTTCCCAAGTGTTTGAATCAGCTTTGCTTGACAGTATTCTCAAGCTTGCGGTCATCCCTGTTGCTTGTGCACCTTTTCCTACCCAATTTCTTCCTTCCAGTCAACTTTGCAATTAATATGCTTTGATACAGCACTCTGTGAACAGCCACCCCTTTCACACTGTAAAAGATGATGCACTGTCATCTTACTTATTTGTTTCCGCTCTGTTGACATTACTCAGTTTGATCGAGTTTTTATTACATTGTTACTTAAAGGAACACTCCACTTTTTTTGGAAATAGGCTCATTCTCCAACTCCCCCAGAGTTAATAAGTTGAGTTTTACCGTTTTTGAATCCATTCAGCCGATCTCCGGATCTGGCGATAGCACTTTTAGCATAGCTTAGCATAGATTTCATTTTCCGCCGATCTTAGTACACGATATAACTACAGAAGAGTCAAGTTTTAAATAGGACAAATATCGAAACTCTTTGATCGTTTTTGAACGCGATGCTACTGGTCTAATCGGATTCAATGATCTATGCTAAGCTATGCTAAAAGTGCTCTCGCCAGACCCGGAGATCGGCTGAATGGATTCAAAAACGGTAAAACTCAACTTGTTAACTCTGGGGGAGTTGGAGAATGAGCCTATTTCCAAAAAAAGTGGAGTGTTCCTTTAAAGCATTGCAATTAAGTTCAATAAATTTAATTTCTTTGTGTTCAATGAAAAGGTAGAACATGTGGCTCCTTTGTGCATGTGTTATAGACAGAGGTGCACATTAGATTGTCAGCCTGGTTCTCATAAGAGAACATGGAGTTTTGTTTTATTTCTCACACTGCACATAGTGTCACGGTCTCTGTGCTGTGCACACACAATATTCACATGACAAAGAAGATTGAAGAGAATAAGCCATTTAATATAACGTCAGGAAGAAAGAGTCCAACACACAGAGTAACATAAGCAATAACCGACAAACTAGAACTCAATGGACAGCAACTAATATAGGGCAGATAACGAGGGGCAGACAGGTGAACACAATGAAGGTGATTAACTAATAATTAGACAATGAACTAATGAGAACAGGAACAGAAACAAATATGGGCAAACAGGAAGGGAACACAGGCAGCGACAAAACTAGAGTCCAGTGGGTTGTGACACATAGTGTGACCCATTAAATAAATAAATAAATAAAAATAAATAAACTAGTCAAAAGTTTTTGAATGGTAAGATTTTTAAGTTTTTTTTTTTTATTAAGATGTCTCTTCTGCTCACCAAGCCTGAATTTATTTTATCCTAAGTACAACAAAAATAGTAACATTTAAAAAAATAAATTATATATAAATATATAAAAAAATATTTTGAAATATTTGGTGAGCAGAAGAACTTCTTTTAAAAACTAAACAAAAACAAAACAAAACAAAAAAACAGACCTTACTGTTCAAAAACTTTTGACTGGTAGTGTTCTTTATGGACCCAACTAAACTAAATTGTTTGTCATTTGTTAATTGTTATCCACTGTATAAGTAAAGTTTCTTTGTTTTCTTGATTTTTATACAAACACACTATGTCTGTGAGTTGATTTTCATGAGTTTTAATTGAATGTAGCCTAAGAGTGTTAATTTTCAAGCAGTATAAATGATGTCTAAATGAGACTGCGGTTATTCCTAGTTAACCATTTTGTGTTAATGGCTCTCATATCATTTCAGGCATATGCTAAGAACACGCTTAAGAAGAAGTGTCAGCGCGGGACTGTTTAATGGATTATGCTTTCTTCTTTCGTGCGGTCGAATTGTGGTTTGAGTTATTTACTTTGACAGTCTTGCAATATGTAAAGAAAAGGTAGTGTAATTGTAATGTTTGAAGTGTCTGTTAAATTAGTCCCAAAAAGGCCACGTCTCATTCTGAAAGTGTTCACTAACAATAACAATGTCAGTAACACCTGATGCACTTGTTACATCGTAAGAAGTATGGCATCTATGCTAATATTAGTCTGTTTCATTCTTATTCCGAGGTCACTGTAGTCACCCGGACCCAGTCTGTATCCAGATCAGATGGTCACTGCAGTCACCCGGATCCAGTCCGTATCCAAATCAGATGGTGGAGACAACTCCACAGCCCTGAATGTCAGCAGAGACTATGTCAACTAGATGAGCCCCAAAGACAGATCCCCAGTGAAGGCCTCATCAACTAAAGGGCCATCGGCACAAAACCTCATCAAAGACCATGCTGACAAACACTACGTTGGTTCATCTGGCTAGAGGAGAACTGGCCCCCCGACTGAGCCTGCTTTCTGCAAAGGTTTTTTCTCCATTTCTGTCACCTTTGGCTTGCTTATTTGGGGACACTTCATTTTTGGGAATATTAACGACCTGATTGCAGAGACACTATTTGAAGGGACCTGAACTGAGCTGGATGATGATGACATCACTGAATCAACGATACTTTAACTAAAATATTGACTGTTTACTTTTGTGCTCTTTTTAGAGCTGCTTTACTGCATAACTGAATTTTGTTTGCATTGTTGACACTCTTTTCCTGTTTAACAATGTAAAGCTGCTTTGACACCATCTGTATTGTATGAAGTGCTATATATAAATAAGGGTGAGTTGACATGCTTTTGACAATTCTTCATAGAAATGTTTGTCTGCTGTCTGTTTTGAACAGTTTTGTATTTTTGAGAATTGTATTAGTAGCCTTCAATGTGAAAGAAATCAGTAAAATAAGATTAGATCAAATCAGTCTCAAGTGAATTGTAATTACACAAATACAATAAGTTGTGGTTACTTAATTTTCTCAAGGCAACGGGTTTCCTCAATTTAATTAAGTAGATTAACTCAGATTAACTTGTTAGTTTTAAGTTAAGTAGATTCACACTTTTAAGTAATTACAATTTAATGAATTTAAGTTAGTCCAACTTAAAATAAAAAGTGACATTTTCTTTTGTTTATTTGTTAATGTAACTCAGAATTGTGAAGTTCATTTAACTTTTTTCTTTTAATTATGCATGAATTTCCTTTACTTAATAATTTCAAGGCAATTATTGAATTTCCTCAATTTATTTTTTAAGTAAGGTCAACTGATCGCTTTTTACAGTGCAGTAATAATGACCTTCTGTGACTTACCCTCTTTGTGGAGGGTGTCAATGATTGTCTTCTGGACCATTGCCAAGTCAGCAGTCTTCCCCATTATTGTGGTTTCAAAGAACAAGAAGTACCCAAAATTTATACTGTAGGGATGGTCATTTACTGAAACTCAAATGTAAATATTCTAATATTTTGAGATACTGGATTTTTGACTTTCATGAGCTGTAAGCTATAATCATCAAAATTAAAACAAAAAAAACTTATGAAATGTTTTACTTTACATTTAATAAAGTATATATGAAAGTTTCACTTTCTGAAATGTAAAAAAAAAGAACTTTTCACGATATTCTAATTTTTTGAGATGCACCTGTATGTATATTATTTTCTAGTTACAGGTGTCACATATGTGTATGTAACATGATCCTTCAGATATCATTGTGATATGCTGACTTTTGAACATTACTTATTATTATCAATGTTGACAACAGTTGTGGTGCTTAATATTTTTGTGGAAACTGGAATATATCTTTTATTTCAGTATTAAATGCTTCTTTGCTAAATAAAAGAAATGTTTAAGAACTGTTTTTTTTTGTTTGTTTTTTTTAATGAAATTAATCATTTAATAATTTTATTCAGCAAGGACACATTTCATTTTTCACATATTGTTTTACCTCATGACAATTGCTAGAAGTCTGTGACAGGTGAATGCTCAGGTTTGGTAGCTTCAAAGATTGTAGATTGCTAAATATTTATAACGCTTTACCTCTGGGTATGATTGATTATGCCAGAGACAGATAGAGAGCCAGTGAGAGAGTGTTTGTGAGTCAGCTGGTTGGTAAAGCGTGTTGAGGGCCGGCCACCTGTGCCATATACAACAACGTGGGTGGACTCTGATGTGGCGCACCAAAGTTGTTTCATTAGTGACGCTATACTCACAGACGGCCATGTGTGCGTATGTGTGTGTGTGTGTGTGCTCGCGTGTGAATAAGAGAGACATACAGACACATTCAGTCATTAATCTCACAAAGAAACTAAAGCTGTGTTTAATATTTAAAGACCACCACCCACTCTTTTAAAAAGCTTAACCCTTGCTAATAAAAATAATGACGTTTAATTGCCTGTTTTTTTTCCTTTTACCAGATATTCTGTCATTCTTTCTTTTTTGCCCTCTCTCTCCCCCACTTTGTTAATTATGACATTTGTTTAATTCAATCATTTGAAGCATAAAAACGTGGATGTCAGCCTGGAGAAATGGCTATTAACTAGAAAAGCAAGGACAAACTTTGAATGGAAGGAAGGTTTGTTAGAAGGTTTAAAGGTTATTAGCTTTGTATAGATTGTATACATAGCAAGTCTGAATAGAGATTGAAAGTTTGAAGAAATGTAGACTTAGCTAGGTGGTTGCTGAGCAATGCAGCTGTTCAGAGTGGTTGGTAGGCAGATGTTTGTAAGGGTATTACTAGGTGGTTGCTAAGGTGTTCTAAGAGGTTGCTATGGACAGCTATGGCCTTACTTTTCTTGAGGTAAACCCTAAATCAAGTTTGTACAATAACATTATGAATAGTCTCATTCTTACATTACACTTCCTATTGAAGATCACATGAACACTGATGTTCAGTCGCAAAATCTTTGCTTTTTGGGTAGATTAGGGAACACATATTCACTATTAACTAAGAGTTTGCCCTCAGTAAACACCTAATTTGCTGCTTATTGATACTAAAGTAGCTGTTGTAGTAGTTATGTTTAGGTATTGTGTAGGGTTAAGAGATCTAGGGGGGCTGTTTAGGATGATTCCAAGGGCCCGGCAAGGGAGAGGGGGCCTGGGACACATTTTTTACCAACATATATTTTTGCGACATATATAAATAGCACAGTCAGATTCAGAAAGAGGCGCAACAGTTTTTTCTCACCTAATATTTTTAGAAATGGGTCTCAACTAACTTCAACATCATTGACCCCATATTTCAAATGCTATTTGTATTATGAGTTCTTTAAAGATGATTGGTTTCCTTGACAACGATTGTCTAGTCTGGCTTTCTACAAGCATCATGACGGAGTGCAGAGGAGAGAGCGAAACATATCAGCTAACAAGCCTCGGCTTGCTGGGAACAAATCGTCTCTATCACAGTTTTGTGAATAAAAATCTTTTGGGAGGGGGAAGCATCTGCAACAAAGTGGGAGGTCGTAGAGTAGAATACTAGCCTGTCTGATAAATGAATATTTTGGAAAAGAATGAACTCATAATACATATTGCCACTCTGCAATATTTTGCATATTTACACCATCAGAAAGTTTATTGTTTACCTAAAAACACACAGTAGTTATTTAGCAGACATATTTATTCAAAGTGACACAGTTTCTTTCAAAAATGTCACTAAAGTGCACATTATGGTGAGATTCGAACCTGCAACCTTCCTAAATAACACCCTATATAAATCAGAGGCTTAAACCATAGTATGTTGCATGTGCACGTGTGTGTGTGTGTGTGTGTGTGTGTGTGTGTGTGTGTGTGTGTGTGTGTGTGTGTGTGTGTGTGTGTGTGTGTGTGTGTGTGTGTGTGTGTGTGTGTGTGTGTGTGTGTGTGTGTGTGTGTGGGTGGGTGTGTGTGTGGGCGTGTGGTACAGACTCCGCATCATGAGCTCAATCCCCTCAGAGCTTTGCCACTGTAGATGACAAACTCACACGTTGTCATGGTTACCACAACACAGATGCCCCAGTTACGTCCAGTGCCATGAAGAGTGGCACATTCTCCATCACAGCAGAAGACACATCTTTCACAGCCTGAATGTTAATGTTATCACAATAATTGTTTTCATATCATTCAATATCAATAATTATAATGATAAATTTCAAACCTTTATTTCTTTCAAGTTTAAAGGCAGATTTTTGTAGAAAATTTGTGAAAGTTGTAGAAACCACACCATTAAATGAGGGTTTAAACTACTCTTTGTGATCAGAGCATGACAAACATTTCACATTTTTTAATTCTTTACTCTTTTCCATGAACAAAAACAGCTACATCTGTAAACAACCTCACTTCTATATGGTGAAATTTTATTATTCTGACTGTTCAAATTTTATTTTATTTTATTTAATATTAACCATGGCCTTCCATAGTAGCATACATTTAGATTATGATAACCACAGTTAAAACCACAAATATAGCACCTCAGTACCATGGTAAAATGTAACTATATGGTTTCCGAGTGTTTGAAAAACATTTACATTACAGCTACATTTAAATGCACAAACGCTATTAGCTTAATCACAAAAAAATACTGTAATTATATTCCATTACTCCTTTACATTTAATACATTGTCTACGTTAATAATGAAATAAAATTCAATATAAATACCCCACATTTTTCTCATCAGTGAGTAAACGCATCTGCTCCAGTGAGCTCGCGCTGTGCTGCAGTTTTATCGTCCAGCCCTACGTTAACGTTACGTAAACGTTTTTATACATATCGACTCTTATGAATCATATTTGAACAGCTTCAGATGGATGCTAATAATACATATTATGAGTTCAGAAATGACATCAGATATGTTTTCTGATAATACAACTTTATTGATGAATTTTCAGGCATGGCTCTTTGGTTGCGGAGAAAGCCAATCAGAAAGGCTCGCTGAATTGCATCTTAAGTGCACATGAGCTGCATCGGGGGAAATAATGAATGGAGGACTTGCTTATTGACTGAGTGAAAGCAACGTATGAGGGACATTGAGAGAGAGTGTGCACTGAATTTTCACTTCACGCACTTCTGTCCTGTCTGTGAAATGTAACTGGTCTCTCTGCAGACTGTAAATGTTTAATAATGTTCATACAGTGCTACCTTTACACACCACTCCCTCAAATCTGATCATAAGACCACTAGTTCTTTAACGTTAACACGACATATTTCGCATGAGATGTGTTTGAATGTAATATATTTTGGTCTTGTGATTTGTCACTTCCAGTTAGTGTTGAGAGTTAGCTGGCATTTTGATTCCAAGCAGTGACGGTTCACTGGTTCTCCTCGGCACAAACTCACAATAAAGCAAATATATGTTTTCTGCAAAAAATATGAAATCAGTTGATACAGCAACGTGATTTTCTAAAGAATTCTGTTGGCCATCCAACATATTCAGCGTCAAAACTAGGTTGCCATGGTGATAAGCACAGAAACCAAATCAGGGTCCTTGGAAGATGAGTGTTTTGTGTGTGTGTGTGCATCTGTGGAAGCGCAGACATGGAGTATAAGTAATGGAATTAACCATTTGCTCTGCCCGGATCATCCATCGGTACTGTGGGTCTTCTAGGTTAAACTGTGACTCAGGCTGTAAACTTCACATATAGAATCTACTTACAGTGCAAAACATCTATGAAAATAGATATTATTCATGGTGCAAAAAGATAAGTGGCATTTGTTAGCTTTGTTTTAATGTTCTCCTTGCTCAATAAATTAATCCTATAATCGATGAGACTTTAAGAAATAAAAGTCCTCTAAACAATAGGTTTTATAAAGTTATCCAACAATGAATTAGTTTTTAGATTTTATTTGTTACATTCTATCATTTAATAGAAATATACTAAATCAATAAAACATACTGTAATGTTCAATTAGTTTACAAATGCAATAGAATTAAAAGCAAAATATGTTGATTATTTAATCAAATTTAACACATATATGTTAATATTGGCTGAAAAATCCCTCTAATGAAGGTCATTCAAAAACAATACATTATTGACTAGCAAACTTAGCATGCTAGCTCTGTTAACAGTTATTGGGCAAACAGATTTTCCAGCATCTGTTCATGTATTTAGCCAACTATCTATTATACTGCATATGCACAATAGCAAGAATACAAACTGATTCATTTCAAACATGTTGAGTCTTGCTGTCTGTTATTTGTTTTGCTGTGTCTCATTTGTTTGCTTGTCTCAGAGTGCAGTATATGACATTACATATAAATGCAGCAGATTGTTGAGAACATTACATAAAAAAAAGAAAAAAAAGAAAAAAGAAAAAGAATGGTACTGCTTCAGTAAGCCCAATGTTTGTGAAACTGAAAGGCTTTTTAAAGCACACTTTCTTACATTTAAAAGGCAATTTAAACTAATACTAGCCTAAATATTTGGAGGCAGACTGACCTTTTGTAAGATGCCGGCTAAAACATTTTTGCATAATTGTAATTTTAGGCTTAAGTTTGACCTTTGCCTTCATCTTTGCACAACGCTTGGAAAGACCATATATCACCGCCTGCTCTTTTTCTCTCTCTCTTTGTCACACACAAAACAATGACTGGATTCACTAAAAATAGCACTGTTAGTGTATTCTTTTCATCCCAAATGCATTCTGGAAGCCTCCACTCTGTTGACAAACTGACAAAATAATAGATGCATGTATATTAACAAACAAATCCCACAGCAATGACAAGCTAAGTCCTGTAAACATGGATAGCAATCCAAATTTATTGACAACAGAGCACAATAAAGTGGTGCGAAATGAGCTCTGCACAATAAAGCTGATTCATGGGCGATAAACAATAAACTAAGCACCACCAACAACGGCCTTGAGGTAGCGTATGAATGCCTAAGAGCGACGTTAAGTCATCACACCCACCCTAATCAAAGGAATGAATGCACTTTTGTGGGCTGAATTGGAGGGGGGGGGGGGGGGGGTACACAGAGTATCTACAATGATACCGGATCCTTTGGTCTGTTGTATTAGAAATTGCAGATGGTAAATCAAGTTGCATTAATAATGAAGATTCACGTAGAGTTTTCACAGCTGCTAGCAGCCCTCCGAAGTATAAGAGTAAAGGGTTTCTATGACTACCTCTGTCAAGAAGAAACAGAAAAGTGCAGCTGTCTCCAATGCTTATCTCAGGTGTATTGCGCACAACTCTGCAATATATCAGCTTTGAGCAAAAAAAAAAAAAAAAAAAAACGAGCCTGGGGCACAAAAACTCTACTGAAGAGATTTTATAAACACAGTGCAAATGGAGACAGCCATAGAAAGAATAAGACAGAAAAGAAGGAGAGTGAGACACACTGTCAGTGTCACTTTTGTCTTAGTATTTAATTATATTGGACTAGCTGCAGCAAAAAGAGGGGAAAGAAGGTTACAAGGAAATTCTGTAGAACAAATAAACACTTTTACCTTTATAATCAAATATATTTTATTTTATATTGTGCATTTATATTTATTTTATTAGATCATTTTACTATATCATTATACTACTCTCTCTCTCTCTCTCTCTCTCTCTCTCTCTCTATATATATATATATATATATATATATATATATATATATATATATATATTAAATCAGTAAGATAATTTAAAAAGAAATACTTTTATTACTTTTTAATAAAAGTATTTAATATTTTATTCAGCATTAAACTGATCAAAAGTTACTTTTACAAAATTTATTTTAAAAATGCTGTTCTTTTGAACTTTCTATGCATCAAGGAACCCTGAAAATAAAAATATTACGGTTTCCACAAAAATAGTGATAATAATAATGAAGCATTAGCGTTAGTTCTGGCAGGTCACGTGAGTCAAGCTTGCATCAGCTGATTCTCAGCTGATCGTATCTACCTATAGGAATACAACACCTATCGCGGCATTCCTATATAAGCTCTCTTCCGTATCTATCAGCAGCTTTTTCCGCTTGCTCAGGAGCAAATCACCCTCCTCCATCCCCAACTCCTCCTTTCGCAGTCAGGACTTGTCTTGCTGAATCAGACTTAAATACACTAAGTACACTTAAATATCATTAAGTACATTAATGATATCTGCTTTGTTCTGTTCTGTTTGCCCTAGGGGGGTTATTATTGTTGCTCTCCCTGCTCATTCATGACAGGCTGCATGGATGGGCAGGGAGTTTTTGCACAGAACAGAACCATACCGCCAAACCAAAACTTTATGCTAAGTATCTATCTTTTGACGATAGTGGTCCTGACAGAAATAAGATAAATCAACATATTAAATCAGCATATTACAACAAATCTGGTTAAGTATTTTTGTTTATATTGTATAAATATTATTATACATTATAATAATTATTACTACAACTGTCCATTTTAACATTTGCAAGAATTAAGAATTAACAATGTAATACAGTTAAATGCAAAATGTGATTATTATTAAACCAATTAATCACATATATTAATATTTTCTATTACAATTTCAAAATTTACAAAAACAATTCAAAAACATCTTAGGGGATTTCAAGGCAAGTTTATTTGGTGATATAAAATATTTCTCAGTGTAGCTCAACTTCTTTATAAGCACATATTTTCTAGGGTTTTGAACTTTTCCACTGCTATTGCTCAGGAAAAATATAGAATTTACAGAAAACACCTTGACCAATATGGGGTCATGCTGTCACTTTGTATGGGGTAAGTTGTCACAATGGACACTGCCATTAAAGAGCCTATTATAGGCTTTGCAGCAAAAAAAAAATTCTATCTATCCCTAACCACAGAGTTGTCTACTTGCCAGAGTCTTTGATACGAACAGGTTTTTGAAATATGTAGTTCTCAGGCCGTTGAATATTGTGAATTAGAAAAATGAAGAGGAAACTATAAAATGAGCAATGAGATATTCAAATACACAGGGAACACAACTGTTGCATAATCAATTTGTCGAACAAATTCAGTTCATCAAAGCCTTTGGTGCATATTTTTCATCAGAAGTTATCTGCTAATTGCTGGCAGATCATTGGCGTAAAGTTTGTGTACGTCAGCAACCTCACAGTACATACGCAGAAAAGTAGATATGCATGGCAGATCATGTGAATATGTACTGTTATTAATTATAGATGAAACGAGTTGATGCATATTTCATAGCCAGGCATGTTAATTGAGCTGCACAAGCAATATGAGGCAAGTGAAGTGCTGGTTACGTTGCAACTCGTCAAACCCAAAGGTCAGCAGACATTTCTGTCAGTATGATGACAGAATGAATTTTCAAGTTTTAAAGGGGTAAGTCATACTGCTGTTTTTAGTCACCATATTCCATCAAAGGAACTGTTCACCAAAAAATGAAAATTTGCTGAGAATTTAGTCACCCTCAGGCTATCCAAGATTTAGATGAGTTTGTTTCTTCTTCAGAACAGATGTGGATAAACTGATGGATCAGCGATGGACTTTTAAACTAAAGAGAGAATTTTTAAGCATATAGACTCATATTTTGGCCTGAAGAGACAGTTTAAAGTTAAAAAGTTTTAAGGATGAATTTGTTTCTTACAAACACAGCTTTTCACTTTACAAGACAGTAACTGATGGACTGGAGTCGAGTCCGATTATTATGACATTTGTATCAGCTGTTTGAACTCTCATTCTGGCGGCACCCATTCACTACAGCCCAGGTGAAAAACAAGTGCACTTCCATAACGTACTTAAAGTGCTCTATTTTAACTACTTTTGTACATAATATGCTAAAAATGATTCTTGCAGTTTTTCTCGATTGCTAACACACAATTCATGAAACAATTCACCATTTTCTCACAACTATAAACACAATCTCAAAACTTGTGCAACACACCAACTTGTGCAAACTTCAAACTTCCGGGTCAAAATCAAACATTTTAGTCAAAAACATATTATCTTTTGTCAGAATCTAATCTTTGGCCTCAGATGACACACAAAGCTGACAATTTTCCTGACTAGAGAACACTAGTGAGATCAATCCAAAACACTGTTACAAAAACCTCCTTTTGGGAAACAGGAAACATCTTGCAAGTCAATGTCTGTTACAGTATGCAGCATAAATAGAGTTGTGCAGACACAGTAAAATTCACCAATAAACTTTAAGAAAAGTTGAATTTCATTACACTACTGTAAAGTTATCTTACAGTAGATGAAAAGCACTAGAAGAGAAACGTTCAAAGAGCAAACAACTGAATATACAGTAAACTCACATTGGAATATCCCGTCAGTTTCTGTACAG
This sequence comes from Acrossocheilus fasciatus, assembly GCA_036784905.1. Classification (NCBI taxonomy): domain Eukaryota; kingdom Metazoa; phylum Chordata; class Actinopteri; order Cypriniformes; family Cyprinidae; genus Acrossocheilus; species Acrossocheilus fasciatus. The sequence continues at coordinate 25,257,183 of CM071943.1, read as the reverse complement.
AAATAAATAAATAAATAAATACAGCATCATCTGCCAAGTTGCATTGCAGTATTGGTAATATCCTTATTTGTTATACTATAACAGTTTCTTAGTCTTCTGAGAAAAGACTTTCTCTGCCTCCCCTAGACAGTCGACTCTCAGTTCTGCACAAATGTAAAAAGTACTTGGCTACAAATCAATTCAACAGTTACGAGTTTGAGGGTGTGTGCTACAGTACAGTACAAAGAATAGTGAAAGTTCTCTCATCTGAAGTACTGCTACTCTGTAGTGTAATTGTAACGTGTAAGTAGATGATCCTGCAAACTGCAGACAGCATTCCTTATGCTCATTCCATGCACAAGAACATGCTCAACTATAGTGCTTTATATTTCATCAGGAACAAATGACCTTTGACCTCATCCCCTTAATTTTTCTTTTCTCATCCTATTCCTTTTTGTCTCCCACTACCAGGATTCATTTTCCAAAACACATAACCACCTGTGCGCTTGTTCATATTATCCTGAGATTCTGACTGCCATGTCATCAGTTTTGCTACTGAATGTTCAAGCACGAATAAGTGTGTGCTATTTGTGTTCATTTTGTGATTCTTGAGGTAGTTATATTGTGTATTTGTGTTTTCTAAATGATAACATGGTTAAACCTTTGCAAAATGATGCTGTTATTGTGTAGAGTTTTGTTGAAAACATTGAGCAAATTGGAGCATGTGTGAAAGCAGGTGGAAAAGTTGTTAAAAAGGTGTTAAAAATGTTGAGAAACGTGTCTTTGTTTCGAGAACTGGTTTGGAAAATTGGGCCAAATGAATCAGTTATAGTGTGTTAGCAATCGAGAAAAACTGTAAGATAAACTTAGGATCATCTAAGTGTACTCAACTCTGCTATTTTGGGACACCATATGAACTATATCCAAAATAGCACAGTTCAGTACACTTAGATGATCCTAAGTTTATCTTAAGAAATACTAAAGAATCATTTTTAGCATATTAAGAACAAAATTAGTGTGCAAAAATAGAGTACTTTAAGTACATTATGAAACTGTACTTTTTTTACCTGGGAGAGGATCCACTGATGAGCAAGTGATGTAATGTGAAATTTTTCCAAATCTTTTTAGATGAAGAAACAAACTCATCTTCATATTGGATAACCTGAGGGTGAGTACATTTTAAGCAAATTTCCATTTTGGGTGAAATATTCCTTTAAGTATGAATTAAAAGCCTGTTTATTAGCAGCCATCTTGGTAAGCTATTTTCTGTGTGGGTAAAAAGTATGCAGGTACAGCTCATGTGAATGGGAAATGACAACAACAACAAAATCTGTCAAGATTATGCTTTGACAACATTTCAAATCAGCAATAAAATCTGAAAACAATGCAATCTTATCTTGTGCTTCATTAGCTCAATATCTGAAAACAGTTTAGAAACTGTTTTTTTTTTTTTTTATAGCATATCAAGCTCTTTTATTGCAAAAGATCAAGGAAAATTGTATTTCTAATGACATGAGCCCATTAAAACAATTCTGGCTTAATACAGCCGGAAATAAAACCTAAATCAAATAGCATGAGCAAATCAATAAATCAATTCAAATAAAATAAATCAATAGCAATGAGGAAATGGACAGAAAATGGCCTGAAATTGTTGGTGAAATAATTATTTAGCAAAGCTATTTGGACCCCCTGGACTAGTATGGACTGCCTGTAGAGTTCACTTCATAGTGTGGTAGCAGCTGAAATAACATTAATATTTTCCTTTCAAATTTCCCCACACTGTAAAAAACAAACAAACAAAAAAAAGTTTATACAACAAAAATTTGAGAATCTCCCACAAAGATAAGTTGAGCAAACTCAAAAATCTGCTGAAGCTGGTAAAAAAAAATGTTTTAAGTTCGCTCAACTTTTCTTTTCTTTTTTCTTTTTTTTTTTACAGTGCATAGTCCATACTTCATTATATTTAGTGTTTTCAAGTAAAGTTAAAATTCATTCCTACATAGAACTAGACTACATACAGTCTAAGTACATAAACCACATATAAGCAGAAAAGCTAAAATTATATTCATATGAATGTCAACTGCAAGAAATCCAAAAAATTAGCAAATGTACACAATTTACAACAATTTGGAAGAAATATTTCTTTGCAAATATGCTAAAGAAAATTGATTTTCTTATTCTGTTATGATAGTGAGAGGTGAAACATTACCACTTGTAATATTTCAAAAACAAATCTGATTAAGAAAGTTTTGACACAAAGATCTTGCACTTTTTTTCCAAACAGAACATTCTGTCGCTCTCAATGTGATCTGCAGAGACCCAAACGGCTTACCTTATCAATCACTCCAATGCCGTATGTGGCCTTGGGTCTGTGAAAAAAAAAATGGTAACCATTTTTCAATTAATTCCCATCTACAGACATATTCAACCCAACAGCATTCATGTGAATAGCAATCTGTACCCTTGTGACCTGAGAGAGACTTTACATAATCTCTCTAGATGTTTTGCGACAATGCAGAGGAGCAGTGGAAGGAGGATGGAAGAATGCACTGCAGTCTTGTTTGCTGGAAACACACAGGCTCAAGGCTGAACTTCAAACTGAATACAGAAAATATGATGGGTTAGGGTAAAGCACGAATGCACAAAATCGTGACTTCTGAGTTCATGGTAGAGCTTGTATAGCCAAGATACATAAATGCATAGCAAAAGGGAAGCCATTAAAATCAGCAATAAATTAAACACAAACAAACAAAATCAAATAAAAATAAATAAAAACCTTTCACAATTCTGTTCCTTTTTCTCCGCTCCAATAAAGGCAAAAGGAAAAATCATACAATCATAAAGGATTGAATCATGCCCTCTAAACCGAAAGTGATTCTTTAATAAAGATAAAACATTATTTTCCAGTGGCTCTGCTGTTCATTTTTTTTTTTCGTGTGTGTGTGTAGAACATTTTGGCACTAACATGCACATACAGTACATGTGCAGATAAGCTTCAAAGCTGCTGAGGAAGAACACAGTGTCCAATAGATGACAGGTGTCTGCTGTAGCTCTGACGTCTGAAACATCCTCCCCATCCTGAGCTTCCTAAAGACACCGGCACTCTACTGAAAACAGAAAAACACTCTGGTCTCAAGAAGGATTGAAAACAATCCACAAATAGAGCACAATTGTAGAAAGACTCACTGGATGGTTCACTGGACAGATTTTTAGTTATATTTTCGTAGAATCTGAATTCACACCACATATTTCCTGTCAGTGGTATGATTTTGCTTGAGAAGCAACAATGTTGAACACAAAACAATACACTGGCGAGCAGTCGTGGCCTAATGGTTAGAGTTGGCCTTGTAACCCAAAGTTTGCAAATTCAAGTCTCGGTATCAGCAGGGATTGCACCGAACCCCCAACTGCTCCCTGGGCGCCACAGCAAAAATTGCAGCATACTGCTTTGGGGGGGGAGGGTGTGTGTGTGTGTGTGTGTGTGTGTGTGTGTGTGTGTGTGTGTGTGTGTTTGTTCACTTCTTACTGCTGCGTTTGCACACTTGGATGGGCTAAATGCAGAGCACAAAGTCAGAGTATGGGACACCATACTTGGCCACATGTCATGTTCTTTAAAAAAGATGATATTTTGAAGAATTTTTAAGAACCAAGCAGTTGTTGGTCCCCATTGACTTCCTAATTAGGGGAAAGAAATACTATGGAAGTCAATGGGGATCAACAACTGCTTGATAACCAGCATTCTGCAAAATGTCTTCTTTTATGGTCAACATCCTGTAAGAAAGAAACTCATACAGGTTTGGAACAACACGAGGATGAGTAAATGATGGCAAAATGTTCATCTTTGGGTGAACTATCCCTTTAATTCAGCACTCTCATAATATACAGTATACACTATAAAAAAAATTCAGACCTCCCCAACTCAAAATTTTCTAGTGACTGATTACATCTAAAATGTTCTAGTGACTGATTACATCTAAAATTTTCCATTGGCCCAACTGGATTTGTGCTAACTGAATAGTATCAATTGTGGCAACAGTTTGTTAACATTGGCTCAATGAGAAATATTATGTTGAGCCTATAGGGAAAAATCAGTTTACCAAACCATGTTATTGGCCCAATTAAATATTTTAAATAGTAGTAGCATACATTTTTTGTTTTACCTCGTAGTGGTTCCTTTTCTACAACAAATGGTCCCTCGTCAGCTCATACCTAGCAATAGTGGGTTACACTAATGGGAACAAAAAAATTGTTATTGCAGAAACATATTCCTTGTGTCTCATAAATTTCATATATTCATCATAAAGTGAGATAAAAATAATTTAGTTCAATAACTTTAGGTAACTGAGAGATAGGGGTGTGCGATATTGACAAAAATTATATCTCAATATTTTCTGGGATTTTATCGATAATGATAATTAGACAATATTTTGCTGAGTGTGTTATTGTGCTGGTATCTTAAAGACTACCGTGGACTGCCGGCTCTTAAAGTTTTTGATATGAATAATTTCTGTTGGCGAAATAGACCAAAAACAGGCAATACGCTGCAGGCAACTGTCCATATTTCCAGAGGCTACATAAAAAGTGAAGGAACAAGCTAACGACAAGCAACTTATTTTTTAAGTAATTGGGCTATGTTGGTGGTTAGATTAGCCTGTTTGTAGCTAGCTAAATTAAGTTCGCTGTGGAGCAGGACGGAATGCATTTGTATCTGCTGTAAATTATGGTGTTCCAGTATAAATGGTGATTACCACGTGAGGCTGCTGTTTTTTTTGTTTGTTTGTTTTTTTTTTGTGTGTGAGGCTGCTGTTGCAATAGCTATGAAGATTGTAAGTTACGTTATCACTATTAGTTCGCTACCCTTTGCAAAATGCTCCTCAGTCTCCTCAGTTTAGTTGTCGCTCAAACGTCTTTTGTGTTTATCCTTGAATGGTGCACTGCAAAAAATAATTTCCTACTTAGTTTTTGTCTTGTTTCTAGTCCAGATATCTAAAAATTCTTAAATCAAGAAGCATTTTCTAGTCAAGTAAAAATTATTGTGTTGTTTTCAGAGTTTGTCTTGTGAGTTTTTCCTTAAAACAAGCAAAATAATCTGCCAATGGGGTAAGCAAAATAATCTTATTTCAAACCAACAATTTTTGTTTTTGTTTTTTTATATTGGGGGGGGGGGGGGGGGTATTTTGGTTTGTCACCTTTTTCACCCCTGACGAGTTTGCACCCCTGAACAACAACAGAACAATCAATGGAGCAATCATTAACAGAAAAGACAAGAGCAAGAAACTAAACTTAAAAATAAAATCACAAATTAATGAGACATGGGCTGCATCCGAAAACTTAGGCAGCTGCCTCGCTGCCTTATGAGGCAATGACTTTGCAGGTAGCGTTCATGCACGAAGGCACCTCATGAAACTGATTTCAGCAGCGTAACGGTTTAACGATCTACAACAAAATAGAACGAGTTTTGGTGATAACTAAACGAATATTTAATTACTATAATAGTTATTTCTCGCTAGAAATAACATCAAACATGCAAAAAGTTAATCAGAAATATACATTTACACAAAAACGAACCACCAAATGCAACTTCCAGCCGCCATCTTTATTTTTTAGCTCAACTGTCTCGGAATGGAACGCACAGGATTGTGGGATATGAAAGGCAGCAAAGGACACATTTATGCTGCCTTCAAAAATCAATCCGATAAAGGCATCTCAGGAGATAGGAAGTGAAGCTAACTTTGGATTCGGACGTGGCTTGATGCCTTCCTGCCGGGTGTGTCTCACTCGTCCTTAAAAGTGAAGCTGCGGGCTGTATGATCGCCCCCTGGTGGCTGGCTGCAGTACAGGTCATAAACCCCGCCCTCTCCATGTAAACGAATGGAACTCCAGTCAAAATAAAAAAATTAATTACACTTCCAATACAATTTTCCGAAATCTGGTTTTGGTCATTTAAGGTAATTGATATCACGCTGATATATGTTCAATTGTTCATTTTTGTGATAAGTTTGATTTTAGCTAGTAATTTGATGCTTTAAAAATGGGGCGTGTCGTTATGGTTGATTGGGTCTGCGGGAGTTTGGGCGGGAGTTTGATTCCGCGGCTCCACTTCTCGACTCTACTGCGCAGACTCTGGCTCCAAAAGAATCTCTACTGCGCAGACTCGGGCTCCAAATGACGTCATTTACTCAAGATGGCAGCGGCCATACTGAGATGTATTCGCTTCACTTGTCTATAGTGGATGGAAGCGGAGATGCGTCGTCCATCTTTTTTACAGTCTATGCTTCCTGCCTTGGAATGCTGCCTCCGAAGGCAGCATTTTTCAGTTTTCGGATGCAGCCATGGACATGTTTCTACAGGGTTGTTATAGTTATTTGGCTGGTTACTAGGTGGTGTGTTACTTTGGCTCAATCCCTGTATCTCTGATATACACTAATTCTGTCCCTTGAAATGCGTGTCTCTTTTTAATACATGTTTATGGGATTTTTTTAGGTTTGAAAATCAATACCACACTTCACTCTAGGTTTGTTTTTTGTTTTTTTGACCCAGCGGTTATGATAAATGTTTAACTCAACCTTTTGGGTAGTTTTATTGAACTCAACTTAAAAAAATGCCTCGGTTACATGTGTAACCCTCGTTCCCTGAGGGAATGGTGACATCATGTCGGTGACCAATGAATTGGGATCTCGCCAGAGAGACCAATCCACTTCGAGTGTAACTAAATAAGCCAATGGACATTGGCATGTGGATTCTGCATCTGGCTGCCACACCCCACAGTGCGTGTATAAGAGGCAGCAGGCAAACTGCATTAATTCATGCTTTCGCTGAGAAGCCAAGCCCGTGACCCGGCAGCTCAGCAGTGGTACAGCAACTATGGCGAAGGGTCGTCTCCGTTCCCTCCTTCAGGGAACGAGGGTTACATACGTAACCGAGATGTTCCCTTTCAGTCAGTCACTACGAGTCACGTCGGTGACTGACGAATTGGGATCCCTATCAAAGCGCCACAGGAGCTGCTCCCTCCAGTGCCCTGTGTAGGCCTCCTGGTCCTTCCTATAAGGCAGACGATAGGATCGGGCTCTACTCGGAGAAGGTCAACTACTGCTGTTCCTTAAGCAACCCAAGCAGTAGGACTTGAATAACACTGGGAAAGCGTGCCCAGAATTCATTGGCTAAAAGGCCTGGCACCGGATGCTCCACCACGTCTGGCCGCCAGGGTGCTGGATGGACTCAAAAGGATTTGCCCGGTCAGGGAACTCTCTGGAGAATTTAGGTGTTAAGGACGTCGAACCGGGCCTCTCAGTGCCACTACCCATTTGAGGTGAGAACACAGGAGGAAACCGGTTCGACACGCAGGCTATAGAACCTAACGAACGTGTTAGGAGACGCCCAACCCGTAGCTCTACAAATGTCTGCTAGTGAGGTACCACGAGCCAGCTCCCAGGATGATGCGATGCCCCTAGTGGAGTGAACACGCAGCCTGAGCGGGCAGGGCACACCTTTTGCGTGCTTCATAGGCCAAGTTGATGGCATCCACTATCCAGTGGGCCATACCCTGCTTGAAGACAGCCTTCCCCTTCTGCTGTCCTCTGTAACAGACAAAGAGCTGTTCTGAGGTCCTTAATCTCGGAGTTCTATCCATGTACTGTCGCAATGTGCGTACAGGACAGAGCAAAGCTAAGGCTGGGTCTGCCTCCTCCAGGGGCAGCGCATGCAGGTTCACCACCTGGTCCCTGAAGGGAGTGGTAGGAACCTTGGGCATGTAGCCGGGTCGTTGCCTCGGTTAGGGAGTAGAACCACTGGCAGTGGGTGGTTTCCGAGGCATCTGTGAATACCACAGCATGCCTGGATACCTGCTCCAGGGGTACTCCTGCCCAAAGGAACGAGGGATCTGTCCACGGGCTGAAGGTTTTGCGGCAGGCCGGTGTAATCTGAACCAAGTGAGTACCGCGTCGCCACAGCTACCTCGGGACTCGGCCATGGAGCCAGTGCTGAAGCGGTCTCATACCGAGCATAATTATCGCTGCAGCCATATGCCCCAGGAGCCTCTGAAAGAGTTTCAGTGTGACTGCCGTCCTGCCTGATAAAGTCTTGAGGCAGTTCAGCACCAACTGAGCACGTTCCTGGGTGAGGCGTGCTGTCTGGTTGACCGAGTCCAACTCGATGCCGATAAAAGAGATCCTCTGCGATGGCACGAGTTTGCTCTTTTCCCAGTTGACCCGAAGACCCGGGCGAACTGAATCGCGTAGCCGAGTCTGATGGTCTGCAGGAGCCACCGAGACGAACTGGGGAGCACTAGCCAGGCTCAGAGAGACCGTGACAGCGGAACCAGCAAGGCCACCGATGTACCTGTGGTGGGGCAGCGTGGTGGAACACAGGGACCTGTGTTCCACCACGTGTGGGAGAAAACACAGGAGCCCCGGCTTGAGGCCTGTGACAGCCCAGCGTGTGACGCCCTGAAGCGGGGACTCAAGTGCAACAGCTCTTACCTGGTTCCACGAATGGGCAGGAGGGGTGCTTTTGGGCAACCCACTGTTGCCTGCTGGCGAGAGAGGAGGAGGGAAGTGAACCCCTGGAGTGCTTGAGGAGTGAGGAACTCCCTTTGGGGAAGCCCTCACCGTGGTACTCAAATCACCTCTGACTTCACCAGATGCAGCGCCACCCCGAGTGCCGGGACGAACGCTGGATTGCAGGCAGAAGCAGAGGGACTCCTCCATGTTTGACATAGCGGAGTCTATTACACAACTCCGAGATGGTCATGTCCCCAAAAGAAGAACATGCACCATCCACGAAAGCTTCCTCAGTGTGCTTATTGCCCAGACACGTGAGGCAGCAATCGTGACCGTTCTGAGGCGCCAGGAAACAACCACACCCAGAAACGCATAGGTGATAAGACATCTTTAAAAAGACACGATCACCAGTGTTGCTCTTTTAGAGAAATTGCACTTTTAGTGCTGAAGCACACAGGGGAGCTGGCCACCAAGGAGGATCTTTGTTGAAGCCGCGAGACCATGACCACCGCTGCTATCGCCGTAAAGCCTGGACTCGCTCGTTCTCTCTGCAACACCAAAGTAGAGAGCAGTAGTGATGCACCACCGCTCGGCTCCGAAGCGAAAGGATGAATTAATGCGGTGCACCTGCTGCCACTTATACCCGCATTGCGAGGTGTGGAGCCAGATGTGGAATCCGCATGCCAATGTCCATTGGCTTGTTTAGTTACACTTGAAGTGGATTGGTCTCTCTGGCGAGATCCCAATTCGTCGGTCACCGATGTGACTTGTAGTGATGAAATGAACCCAAAATAGGTTGGAAATGAACATTTATTAATATGTTCAATGAACATTTATTAATAAATTGAATAAATAATTAAATAAACATTTTTTTTAATTGCTTATTAATAAATGTTCACCTTTTGATTATTGCTGGTGCCTCTAGTAATTATGTGTCTAATTTTTTTAATTTACAACCGGGGTTCATTTTAAGCCAGCCTTATAATAATTTTTAAACAATAGTTGAGTTATAAAACTACCCGGAAGGATTCTGCTTTATAGAGAGCCAGTGGTACATGTAGCTCCATCATGCACGACTGTTCCAGAATCCCTCCACTAACAAGATCATTGAACAGTAGCAACCCTCCATCATTCACTTCTAGCCCTCACCTCTCTCTCTTTCTCTCACCCTTGAAAAGCTCTGCTCAAACAGACTGGGTCGCTAACAAAGGCTGAGTGCTATGGAAACAGAGAGTTAAATACACAGTCTCTTCAAGGTGAGTTAAGATGAAGAACAGTTGGTAGCACTGGTAGCAATGCAATCAAGGGTTTCTGAGAAGTTATATCAGTAGTTCTAGATGTATGTTTCGGTAGCTGAATCATGTAATTTCCTTGGGAGCTGAACTGTACTTGAAGTAATTGTGTTTCAGTTTGTTGGAACATGAAATGGCATTGGTAACCCGTTTTACTATAAAACATCAGCAGGACAAAACTTGATTTTGTTTTATCCATCAGAAGTTGTTTGGATCTTGACAAGTAGACATTTCATAACAGAACTGAGCCAGACACAAATGCAAGGAGGCTTCATGACAGGTTGTGGAGGCTCAACTTCACACTTCAGAGCATCTTGATGTATTTCAGTGGTAATGCTTGTTTTTCGATATTGTTGCAATTATATTTTGTTATATTAAGTGTATTGTTACAATTTTAATTTAATGTTGACTTTAATTCTCACTTGTAAAATCTAGCTTTCTCCTATATAATTTAAATGTAAATTTAAGCAGATTTTAATGAGACCAATAACAAGCAGTCAGACTGAAAAGCAGCATTGACTCAGCATTTCATGACACTGGCATTTAGGTGTTGCGTTTTTTTTCCCAGATGTGACAACTATGACTCACTGCAGTCCACCAGAGGACAAACCTCAACACAACCTACTGATGCTAGCAATACTGACGTTTCATGTGGAAAACAGCCTACAGTAGGTATATACTGACCTCCAGTGATGAGGAAAGTGAATTTCTTAAAGTACATGCCCTGAATCCCTATAGAAGAATTTATTATCAGAACGCTGTCACAGCTAGGTGACTGAGCTAATAAAGGACTGACTATGTTAAAAACAATTATAGCTAAGTAGCCATTTGCATGTTAGGGAACATTATTTAATAGTCTGCAAGGCCTAGGCGACTTATTTTTTATTTTAGTACAATCAACTATTTTTGTTAAAGATTTTCTTTAATTCAGTAGATAGTGTCCATGTCTAGTTTTTCACCATTTTAATGACATTTTGTAGTCATGAAAAGTGACCAATTATTATTTATTTATGTATTTTCTAAAATACAAATTTCATGCTGCACTTTAACACAAGTTATCTCTGTTTTTGACGTATTACCACGTTTGCCATTGAGGCAGCTCAAACCAGGGTATGTACACTGAACAAAATTATTAATGCAACACTTTTGTTTTTGCCCCCATTTTCCTATGTACACAAAAGGCCTATTTCTCTCAAATATTGTTCACAAATCTGTCTAAATCTGTGTTAGTGAGCACTTCTCCTTTGCCGAGATACTCCATCCACCTCACAGGTGTGGCATATCAAGATGCCGATTAGACAGCATGATTACTGCACAGGTGTGCCTTAAGCCAGGCCCACACTGTGCGATTTTTTTAAAAGTCCTTTAGGATTGTACTTGTCAGACTGTACGAACATGATGATCATATCACACTATGGGATCTCAGTTGTCGTTAATGTCAGACTGTACGACAGTCAAGACGAGTTAAAAACGGGTGCGCGCAAGAAAACTTGTCCGGAGTTTTACATTATCAACCCATACACATCCAGAGACTGCGAACTGCATTGCACGTGGGACCGAAATGTTGGCTGTCATGAAAAGTATACGAACGGCGGCAATACCGGCGTGTTTAAGAAGAATAGTGTATGTATTCATACACACCCACATGAAAACAGCGGCGCAACCAGTGTTTATATCAAAAAGAAACATATCAGATAAATTCCGTGAGTGGAGGACGAGAGCGCCGGAGTTTATGGCTGATAGAATAATTCTCTAGCATTAATTCTGTCCGAAAACCAGTCAGTATCTGGTGTGACCACCATTTGCCTCACGCAGTGCAACACATCTCCTTTGCATAGAGTTGATCAGGTTGTTGATCGTGCCCTGTGGAATGTTGGTCCACTCCTCTTCAATGGCTGTGCGAAGTTTCTGGATATTGGCAGGAACTGGAACACGCTGTCGTATACGCCGATCCAGAGCATCCCAAACATGCTCAATGGGTGACATGTCCGGTGAGTATGCTGACCATGCAAGAACTGGGATGTTTTCAGCTTCCAGGAATTGTGTACAGATCCTTGCCACATGGGGCCATGCATTATCATGCTGCAACATGAGGTGATGGTCGTGGATGAATGGCACAACAATGGGCCTCAGGATCTCGTCACGGTATCTCTGTGCATTCAAAATGCCATCAATAAAATGCACCTGTGTTCGTTGTCCATAACATATGCCCGCCCATACCATAACCCCAACGCCACCATGGGCCACTCGATCCACAACGTTGACATCAGCAAATCCCATACACGCTGTCTCCCAGACAGCAACATAGTTCTGGCCCAGATCCAGCCCACATCTGGCCCGTGTGAAATCCATGCGGGCCAGTTGTGGGCCGGATCTGGGCCGACACTGCTTGCTGTCTGGGCTGCCATCTGCCCTGTACAGTGAAACCTGGGATTTATCCGTGAAGAGAACACTTCTCCAAAGTGCCAGACGCCATCAAATGTGAGCATTTGCCCGCTCAAGTCGGTTACGACAACGAACTGCAGTCAGGTCGAGACCCCGATGAGGACGACGAGCATGCAGATGAGCTTCCCCGAGACGGTTTCTGACAGTTTGTGCAGAAATTCTTTGGTTATGCAAACCAATTGTTGCAGCTGCTGTCCAGGTGGCTGGTCTCAGACGATCTTGGAGGTGAAGATGCTGGATGTGGAGGTCCTGGGCTGGAGTGGTTACACGTGGTCTGCGGTTGTGACGCCGGTTGGATGTACTGCCAAATTCTCTGAAACGCCTTTGGAGACGGCTTATGGTAGAGAAATGAACATTCAATTCACGGGCAACAGCTCTGGTGGACATTCCTACAGTCAGCATGCCAATTGCATGCTCGCTCAAAACTTGCGACATCTGTGGCATTGTGCTGTGTGATAAAACTGCACATTTTAGAGTGGCCTTTTATTGTGGCCAGCCTAAAGCACACCTGTGCAATAATCATGCTGTCTAATCAGCATCTTGATATGCCACACGTGTGAGGTGGATGGATTATCTCGGCAAAGGAGAAGTGCTCACTAACACAGATTTAGACAGATTTGTGAACAATATTTGAGAGAAATAGGCCTTTTGTGTACACAGAAAAGTCTTAAGATCTTTGAGTTCAGCTCAAGAAAAATGGGGGCAAAAACAAAAGTGTTGTGTTTATATTTTTGTTCAGTGTAGTTGGAAAGAGTCATGCAAAGAAACAGAAGAACATATTAAGAAATAGTGAATTTGCACTTAAAACAAGTGAATACAGTTTTTTGATGTATTCACATACAAAATATTCAGATTGGACTTTATATTGCCGTCAGATGATCTACATTACAGTATCAAACCGTGGCATGTAGTTGGAAAGAATCATGCAAAGAAAGAACCAGAGAACATGTTCAGAAATACAGTGATTCTTTCTGCATTTTAACACAAGCTAATACAGGTTTTTGATGTTGTCACGTGACATTTCTTACCACGTTTGTTATTGTGACAACTCAAACCATGGCATGTAGTTGGAAAGACACATGCAACGTAAGAAACAGAATATGTTCAGAAATAGTGATTTTCTAGAATAATAAAAGAAAAAGAATATCGCAGTTTGACATAAGTTAATAGTTCATTTTGTTTGTTTGTTTTTTTTCATGTTGTCACATTATCTTTCCTACCGTATTCAGCATTATGGGGGCTCAAACTATGGCATGTAGACAGAAAGAGTAATGCAAAGAAAGGAAAACAGAAGAACATGTTCATGAATTCAGTGGTTTCCCAGAATATAAGATGTGCGATGCTTTAATACAAGCTAATACAATTTGCTGATGTATTCTGTAAATGAATACATCAGCAAATTGTATTAGCTTGTATTAAAGCATCGCAAATTACATTTTTCAACAAGTTTGCCATTGTGATGGCTCAAACCATGACATGTCGATGGAAAGAGTCATGCAAAGAAAGAGTGAAGAACATGCTCAGAAATACAGTGATATTTTAGAAAAAATAAAATAAAAATCATGCTGCACTTTAACACAAGTTAACAGTTTGATGTATTACCATGTTTGCCATTGTGATGCCTCAGACCGTGGCATGTAGTTGGAAAGAATCATGCAAAGAAACAGAGAAATAGTGACATTTTCCACATATAACAAGTTTTAATTTATTCATAAAAGCTACACATTCAGATTTTTTTCTAAATTCCAAATTAGCTAAACTTTAATTATTGCTGTCTTTGTTGCCACTCTTAATTAATTTTTTTTCAGAAAAATCATATTTTTTGTGTAATTAACTTGAAGTAGATCATTTTCGCTGTATTAATATATTTTGATAGAGATTTACCTACATTAACAGATATCTTGTTCGTCCTAGTCAAACACACGACCCAAAGCGACTACAAAACTGCTGTTCAAATCCATGACATCATAAATGTAGTAGAATGTATGAATCTAGCGACAGTGACAGTAAATATCAAAGATGGCGACGTCCAAAACGGCATACTTGACGCGACAAAAAGTCCAATCGAGGCGCGATTTCCTTAATTAGGTTAACCGACTGCAGCTTTTATACTTCAGTAAAAAGAGCACCTGAGTCGCAATATATAGCATATGATATGCGTATGTAAGTGCATGCAAAATGTTAACTTATTTCAGTATAGACATAAAACGATCTTAAATTTGAAAATCCAGAGTTTTGATGCGCCCTTTGGTTGAGGTTTCACGTGCAAACACATCGCGCAATTCGTGTATCTAAATTTATTTAATGTAGTGTTTTAAGGGGGGAAAGTGCCAATACTCTCTTGTGCACCAGCTGGCATATGCAAATCAAACTTCTACAATGAAATAATAATAATAATAAAATACTTAGCTTTGCTGGATTTGCTTCCTCAATTATTTACATAAATTACATAATTTGAAAATACAATTTAAAATAGTTTTAGATGGTGTATTACATCACTGCCTGACATAAATGATATCATATCAAGCAGCTTGTCAACTGCTAATTGATGATGTGAACTACACAGACCGTGGCTTTTTAACTCTTTATTTACACTGAAAACAAAACAAAACAAAAAAAAAGTAAAATGAAACTGATCAAACAATTTTTCAAGTAATCATATAACTGTCACACAGCTCCCTGCTCCCACTGAAAGCCTATTAGACCAAAAACTTACCCCCTGTGTATATTAAACATCAAACACTGACTAAGAGAGGGTGACATTTTCACTGGCAGTGTGGACATAAAAATAGTTTGGAATCTTGCCGCATAGCACCTGGATTAACAGCATTATAGTATGAGCTATAACAAATGATTTTCAGTTGTCATTCAGTGTAAGAAACAATTCCATGTGCTTTAAAAAAAGTATAAAAACAAAACATTCTTGCATTCATTAAAAAAAAAAAAAAGTTTAAAATTTAATTCATTTAGAAAAGTGCACTTGCCGCCAAAAATGTTAAAATCCCAAAGATGTGACACCAGTTTGGCCATGCAACTAACACCATGCACAAAAAGCATGACCATCTAAGACACACACAAGGAATGTACATTCAGTTTGACACACGTTGGGATTCTCCAAATACAGCAGATCATCTTCAGTGCATGCTTTTTGGTTCCCACACTTCACAGGACCATATGAGCCGCTGAATCCACAGGATGAAAGCAGCTCAGACTTATTTCATTTGAGACCAGGGTCAGGTGGTCTGGTCTGAATGTTCAGAAGCAGGTGGGGCCGGAGAGAGTGGGGGGTAGGGCCGGGGCTGGTCCAGATTCACATAGGTGATCTGGAGGTTGATGTAATGTTCCCCCTCTAGGCTGTAGTGGATGTCTTGAATGACTTTCACGAGACTAGGGAAACTTGGTCTCTTCTCGGGCTCAGGATTCCAGCACTGCAGCATGATGGACCATCTATAATACAGAATCCAAAATGATTTATTATTCTTTATGGTCTTTTAGTCTATAACCAATTATGAAGCTACATGTAAATCTAAGTATTTATTTTGGGTTTTCACAGCTGTTTCTAAATAATGTTTTTAAAGGGATCATATAGTTTTTTTGTTTTGTTTTTGTTTTTTTATACATTTTTTTCTTTCTTGTGGTCTACTTATTATTAATAAAAGTTTTCCATTAAAAAAAGTATATACTTTTTCAAGACTGTTTAATTTAATATTATGACAACAACAACATTAATAATATATTTATCCTGCTTTACTACTTCACCATGATTTGTGATTTTCTGAATGCAAAATAGGTGTTGCTGACATGTAAATGTGCACAGTTACATCAATAAATACATTTTCATAACATAAATATCAAAAACACAAAGATAATTTGATGATATGACCCCTTTACAAATAAAAGGCAGGTAAATATAAAAAATCATACAGGGAATCCAAGCAGTATTGTGGCTGTAGCAGTCGACGGCCCTGCATTAGGTATGTTGTAATGTCATAAGGGTCCACATCAGGATACGGACTGGCCCCTCTCGTCATCAGCTCCCACATCAACACCCCGAAAGACCACTAAAGGGAATAAAATACATGTTACATACAGAATGTAGAATCATACCTAGCTGCTGAAATAGAAATTCCTCTATTGGATATAAACCATTATTCTTGAGATGTTTTGAAAAGTTTCCACATTTAAACTTACTACATCTGATTTGGTGGTGAATTTCTGTGTCTGCAAGCTTTCTAAAGCCATCCATTTGACTGGCAGCTTTGCTTTCTTGCTGTCCTTGACACTGTAGTATTCCTTATCATAGACGTCACGAGCCATTCCAAAGTCAGCCACCTTCACTGTAAACGACTCGTCCAGCCTAGGAAAAGTGGTTTCATTACATTTGTTAGATATGTTGTGTCTATACTCATTGTACTTTGATAAGACAACTAAACAGTTGTTTGTTACATTTTGGTGTATGCATACATTACCAGATAAATTATGAAAATTCAGGTTGCCTCTTACTTACATGCAGTTACGTGCAGCAAGGTCTCTGTGCACAAATTTTTTGTTTGCGAGATACTCCATTCCTTTGGCGACTTGAAGCCCAAAGCCAATCAGGTCTTTCACTGTGGGATTCTGAACACGAAGGATATATATATTTACAACATTTCAATGCAAATGTTTAGTAAGTTTACATGATTTTACCTAGATTAAAATGTTACAATTAGTAATGCACTGAAATGAAATTGCTGGTTCACAAATTCAGGATGCACTTGACCGAAAACAGAATCCAAAACCGAAAATAAATTGTATTTTTTAATTGATATATTATCAATGAATAAATCAAGTTTATTAACTTTAAATAAAATTAATATTTAAAATAGTGCATATATTTAGCAAAATGCTGCTTTTGAGGGCTATCTACGGTCACAGAATGTCTTTCATGAGGTAAATGTAACATTACGTGACATTGTTCACAAGCTGTTTTATTTATGCATTGTTTGTGATAAAAACATATTTCAAGTACTGTCTCGTTCTGTTTTGTACTGTTTCATTCATGTTTATTTTGTGCTATAACTAGTAGGATGGAGGAAGAGATTATCATGTGCCGCTTGAACAGAGGTGGTGATAAAATTGACAATTTTAAAGCTGAGACTTTTTCATATTCAAAGTAACAAAGCTTAATGCGATTATTGGATAGCAGGTGTGCTACAAATTCATGCATCAACAGAAAACAGCATAAATGAAAAGACTGGTCTTGAGCCTATTAAAAACGACAAATTATGTTATTATGAGAAATTATGTCAAATTATGGTTATGGTAAGACTTAAGATGGGGCTAGGGGTTTGAGTCATCAACCTACCATTTCTAAGGGTTAAGATAGGGATTAGGATTCAGTCATGGCTATGTTGTTCCAGCGATGTAAAACATTGATTTGTAGTATGGTATAAAATGAATGTGCTTACCCTCTGTGCAGAGCGGATAAAATGCCGAAGGTCTCCGTGTTTCATGTATGGCAGGATCACCAGGGGAAGTCCATCACTGGGAAGCACAATGCCCAAGAGGGATAGGACATGAGGGTGGTGGAAGGCCTTCATAAAGATTCCTTCTCTTAAAAACTGCTCCACCTCCTCCAGATCAGTGATCCCTTTCAAAAAAGAAATTAAGAAAAGCATATTTTTATCCACAATGGCTGGGCATTACAATGCTGTACACAAGTAAACTCTAACATAAAATACTGTAATTTCAAAATGATAAATGTTTTGTGTCCTACTTTATATTAGGTGGCCTTAACTACTATGTACTTACATTTTAATTAATAATTTGATACAATGCACTTATTGTGTACATATATGTTTTTACATTGTACTTATATTTTAAAATACCTATATGTAATTACATCTGTAATTATTTTCTGTAATTACATTTATAATTACACTGTTGGCCCATCCCTTACACCTTAACCCACCCTTAAACCTACCCATACCACTAAACCTGTCCCTAACCTTACCCGTATCCCACCTCAATAGCAGCAATAGTGTTTTGCAATACAATATGAACACAATGAGTACATTGTACTTATTTTCTTATGTAAGCACATAGTAATTAAGGCCACCTAATATAAAGTGTGACTATTTTTTGTTCTGTATATTCTAATGCCTAATTTCGCTTGTAAAAGTTTAAATGATAGATTTTAGTTTTTAATGTTTATTTTCAATATATTTTGATTATTATTCTTTATTATGTTATTTGCCATAACATAATCAAATATGAAACATCAGTTTATTGTATCATCCACAAGTTTATTATTAATGTACCCCTATTTAACAGTAATAATTTACTTACTATTCAGTGATTTGACAGCACAGTGGATCTCTTTTTCATCACTATCAGTAAGATATCCATGATACACAGTTCCAAAATGACCTGAGAAAGATTTGAGAAATATGCATGTGTGGAATAGAAAGAGAATGTACTATAAAAAAGAGAAAAAGAAATGTAGCAAAACTAGATGGATTGCCGTTGCCCAAAGATATGTACCTTTGCCGATGATTTGGTCATGCTGGATTTTAACCTTATTATATGGGATCAAAACATTCTTCACCTCCTCCAACAGATCTGGCCGGAGAGCGGCCATAGAGATTGCCTGAGATTGCATCAAAGGAGCTGCTGCTGAGTCCATTGACCCAGCATACGGCAGACTGGAGAAAGTTGTGCTTGAGCCTTGGAATGGAGAAACTGTCAGACCTACAGGACACACAGTTCATGTTAATCGAAAAATGCTCTATATGAATACGCAATGTACCAAGTTGGGTTTTATACTTTGTACTTTCTCAATGTTTTCAAAAACTTCAGGTTCAGAACTTCAGGTTTTCTTACCTCTTCTGTAGTCACCATCAGGTGATCTGTCATAATTCTCCACCGCAGTGCGTGTTGAATGCAGTGATAGTCGAACCTGAGCAAGCGCAGCTGCTAACCAGACAAAATGTGTTTTTTTTTTTTCATGCACATTCACCATTTTTTTTAACATCTACTTTTTAAAAAATGGTCAGAAATCATCATAATAAAAAGCAAATATTTTCCAACTATTTTAAAAACTTATATAAAATATAATAATTACAAAATAGCTTTACAACATTAAAAAAATTATCATTTCTATTTTGGAAAAATTGGAGTAATTTTGACAGAACGCACTTACATTTCTTTTTCTTGCGCTCTCGTGCCATGGCTACGTAGGCCAGAGCTGCTCCCACGCCAGTTGCAGCCAAGATGCCCAGCACCATGCCCACAATAAAATTGCTGTTTGTAGTTACTACTACACCAATGTCATATTCTTCTCCGTTCACTAACAGCTGAGAAACACACGTGACAGAGCAGCTCATCATGAATGACAGATGCAAAGCCAACTTGAAATTATCAAAGCTGAATTCAATAGACAGACTCTGACCTTAACTGGCGCCCCCTGGCTAGGGATAGTCAGGTTTTTGGGGATCCTGCAGGTGATCTCATTGAACAGAACTGTAGCTTTGCAATCAACTCCATTAATTGTCATAATGATTTTCATGCAATCAGACACCAGGGCTAGATTTTTGTGCTGGAAAAAATGTGATTAGATTATGATACAATACATCTGGAAGACTAATCTGACTGTCAAAATTTTAGTCATAATTTACATTTAGTAAATCATTCATTTTTTAATGTCTGTCTATTTTATGTATTTTGGAAAGAAAAAAATATTTTATATGATGAGAAAAAAAAATGTAATATTACAAATAAATTACGGTTTGAAATATATTAACATTGAAAACAGTTAATTTAAATTCTAATACCATTTCATACAATTACTGTTTTTAATGTATTTTTGATTAAATAAATGCAGCCTCGGTGAACATAAGAGACTTATTTAAAAAACATTTTAAAAAATTTTTTTAAAAAAATAATTATTCTATGACTTTTGACCAGTAGTGTGTGTGTGTATATATATATATATATATATATATATATATATATATATATATATATATATATATATAATATGTATTTAACATACATATTATATATAAATATTTTACAAAAACATGTGGCCTGATAGGACCATATACAAGACTATATAACCACACAATATGCAACCCCTGAGACATACATGCAGTGAGACTTTGTCCTGCCCTGGGCTGAGCTCGAGCACATGGCCTTCTGTTTCAAACGGGATGGGTTCTCCATTAGCATAGCAGGTAAACGTTTCAAGCAGGAGTTCCTTGGCTCCCTCCAGATCCACAGAGAGGATGCCCGTTGACTCCTCACATACAGGGCTTATACACTCCATCTGGTTGGGATTCCCTTGACTAACACACACCTAAGGTACAGCATCCAATAAGTGACAACATTTTCACTATTATTAAACATGGCTCTTCAAAATACAAACGAGTCGTACTGTTTGCACAGGTGTCGTGTTGTTGCCTTTGTAGTTAATGACAGCTTGGGAAACAGAGTCCAGGTTCTGCCCGATGATGGTAATTTTTGATCCTCTTCATTGTAGCAGGACCCCCAAAAAATACATAGTAAAAATTTGATCAATTTACTGCTGAAGATTCAATTAAATGGTTGTTCTAAAAGAAAAACTGAATGTTTTAATTCACCTTCTGAAACCACAGTTGGGCTTCATACTCGTCACCTCAGGATTCACCACATATCTGAACGTTTTTGTGGCTGAAATAGTTGATTCATCAATTAAAACCTTTACATCTACCTCTGAAGTCTCCTCAACACCTTCAGACCTACAAACAACAGACGTCCCATCGCTGGAGATGCTGTGGAAAAACAAGAGTAAGACAATACTCAAAACTCAGTGGTTAAATACAATGTACTAGACTGGCATTCTTATATTTCTAAACCTTGACGTATATCTCTTATACAGTAAATTTCATAACCTGGCACAATAACCTTTCAACAGGGCATATTCTGTCTCCAAGGCTGACCGTCCTGCTTCCACCAGCATCCAGATATTTTCCTGACAGTGTGATCAGGGTTCCTCCAATCTTAGGTCCTAAGCTTGGACTGATATCTGTGATTTCTGGGGTCTTAAGAGAGATATGAGGTATGATAAGAGCTTTATCAATCTATAATGGCAAAATACCACAAAGGAAATTTGCTTGCATTTATCCAGTTCATCAGCAGCAGTACTGCAAACCAATATTTCTTAATAATCTATCCATGTTAAACCATATTTAAGTTAAGTAATTAAAGATTGAGAATGTTTTGCTCGTTACCACAAAACTGAAGCCTTGTGTGCAAGCCTTCCCAGAGATGAAGTATCCACTTTCCACGCTCTTTTCATCCACTTGCAGTGTTATATCAACATTTTGCTCCGGGCCTGACACCTCACCATCAAACCTACACACCAGCCTGAGTGAAGAATGAAAAATGACATTTATGAATACCAGAGTTGTTATTGTTAACTCAAACTAATAAAATTGGTTTTATTCCTTGAAATGAACCTGACATATAATAAAACATAAATAAAAGATGAAAAACATAAAAAAACAAGGCAAAAATAAAGGTAAACAGACAACCAAAAAAAAAAAATAATAATAATAATAATAACAACTTTAAAAAAAAAATGAAATCAAAAATGAAAAAAAAAAGAATTAAAACTGAAAATATATAAATAAAAGCTATTTCAAAATATTAGTAAACACTATAATGGTATATAACACTAAAATAACACTAATTAGCACATATGTATGTGTGAGTTGGGATGGAATTAAAAATTTAAATTTTGGTAGAGATTTTTTAAGTTTAGGTTGGAGTCATCAATATGGGTGACAACAAAGGTTATCTGTAACAAACTAAAAGGTATTGGATATTTGGGGGGGGGGGGGGGGGGGGGTACAAAAGTCTCTCTATTTGATATGCATCTGCTACAACTTCCTGTTTAAGTAGAAAAGAACTGTACTGTATTTATAAATTTGTTTTTGTTTTGTTTTTTGTGGAGAAACTACAATGTGTGTGTTACTTACTGGGAGCTACTGCTTTTTTCTGGTATAACAGTGCAGCTACTGTTTCCCACGTTAACCTGGTGAGAGGTTTGAGTGATAGCAGGTCGGGAAGCTGACTGGAAGTTCCAGCCGCAAAGAATGATTTCACTCTTACCATTTGAGGGCACCATGCTGGGGAAAAACTGAAAAGCAAAAGCGCAAAAAAACCCCCAAAAAATCAAGTTTTAAAGTTGTGCATAAAGTTTTTAATAGCTTTTTGAACTAAACACTTTTGCTTAGATGCTTGAAATTTGCCCAGACAAATATAAATTTATTTTATAATAAATAAAATATTTTTTTATTTTCCCTATATTTAGGGTTATGGTTAGGTTAGGGCTAGCTTATCTAATATATTTTAAAATGTAATTTATTTATTTAATGGAAAAACTGACATTTGAGCAGTCATTACTCCAGAGTCCAGTCCTTCAGAAATCATTCTAATATGCTGATTTGATGCTAAGGAAACATTTCTTGTTATTATCCAATGTTGAAAACTATGATAAATTCTTTCAGGATTCTTTAATGAATAGAAAACAGCAATTATTTGAAATAGCAATAACATTATAAATGTTTCACTGTCACTTTTGATCCATTTATTGTGTCCTTGCTGAATAAAAGTATTCATTTCTTTCAAAGGTTTCAAAAATCTTATTGATGCTAAACTTTTAAATGGTAGTACAAGACTTTTCTATAGTTTGTTAAACAAAAATTGTAATTTTTTCTAAGGATAGCATAGCATCTTACTATACAAGGTATCTTTGATTTTGTGTCACTACATAATTTTCATACTTCCGTTTGACTATTTTACCATTCTACTATTCTAAAATGTGGAACATCTTACAAAATAATGCTACTTGTTTCACTCAAATGACTTCACAGCCAAAGCTGGCATTCCGACCAGTGTGAGACAGGGGTGAGAGTCCAACAAGTACTGTGGTTGTTAACACAGCCCTGCCCTAATATGACTACAATGACTCTGAAGCAGCCTTCATATTATCAGTACACACTCACTGCATATTAGAAACGCAAACTTAAAAGACAGACAGTATATTGTCACATTTATTGCCCAATTATGCAATGTGTTACCTGGGTGATTACTGGAGGGCAGGAGTTGTTACTCCACTGATTCTTACACTGATGCATCTGGGAACAGACTCCATCACACCAGCCACATCCCATAAACTTGGGGGCCGCTAAACACACTGAACAGTTGAGGAAATGGGCACAGCCTGGACCTCTGGGAGACACATTTATCAGCTGCACATACAGGATGAAGAGAGACAGGTTTGACAGAAAAATGTAGATGAAAACTATGAGTTACTTTCGGTCAGTATATTTTTAAACATTAACCTTTAATTCACTACTGATGGCTGATAAGCTTTTGAACTGTACAGAATAAACATGCATACCTTGTTTCCAACGACAAAGAGCAGAGTCTCGGAAGAATGAACAGCAGCTATTCGTGACACTTTCTGCATTTCTTCCACAAGAGAGTAGTTGGCAAACACTACAAGGGATGTTCTGCTTAGAATAACCTGAAAAGTAAAGTACTTTTTGTCTGTCAAGAGTCAAAACCTCAGTCGCCACATAAACGGCGAATATGACAAAAACTACACAAGGATACCTTGTCACAGCTACACAATTATGAAATATACATGATATTTGTCCTTAAAAGGGCAAAAATCAGTCACTGTATCCACCCAATATAGGGAGCCAACAAATGCGCAGCTTATGATCATATTGGCCACTGACCAGCAGGAAAGATGTGAACTTTTAATGTTCAGCCAATAATAAGAAGAGGATTCTGTGGAAGCCTCTATGGAATTGTGCAATATGTAATTCACAATTCTGACTTCTTCCCTCACAATTCTGAATTTACATCTTGCAATTATGACTTTTATCCTCAGAATTATCCTCAGAAATAGGAATTGTGAGATCTATTTAGAGGGGAATGAGATGATGCCAATCCTTTTTTTGCACGGTATTTGAAAAGGAATCAGTTTCTACCAAAAAACAGTGATGCCATAATAACCTGCAAGAGCCTTCCATCATCCGTGCCGATATGTGCCACAGTCTTGGTATCCATGGTAGTCACCAGAATAGAAGTGAAGAGCACATTGTTCATCTGCCTATTGAAGAAGTCCACTCTGTAGTAAGGCTTTGCCACCATTGTGGGGACAGCGTTGCAAGTCAAATCATCTGGGTTCTAGATAAAATAAAACAAAATACTAAGTGAATAAATATAATTAGTGAATATAAAAACTTTTTCATGCAAGTTTTTGTTGCTTAGCAAGAAAAATATTTTAAAAAACCCCCACAGAATAAACAGAAAGTGCCCATCTGCCTAAATGAAAATTGCAACTATATACATTCTATATGTTCTGCCTGCATTTGGAGCTCAATGGACTGATAAAACAACAACAACATTATTGTACACTTTTTCAAATTAAAATTTTTCCTCATTGTCCATTTCCTGTGCCATGTTTGTTTATGATTTTTCACTGACTTCAAAAGGGTGACACTGTGACAGAAAAAAATGCATGCACTTTAACAGCAACCCCAGTGAAAAGGAAGCAACAACTTGTAAACGGAAGGCTACAGACACCATCTGGCAGTAATAAATGATTTCCTGCCCCAAAGCTTGAACCCTTGTACCAAATTAAGATTTGAGGGATTCGAGCAGTCTGTTAGTGGTAAGCAAACATGTACTGTCCAGTCAGGATTTCATTTCCATTGCTGTAGAAATTAATAAACTTTAGAGCAGATGTTGTCATTACAGTTTTTGTTGACTTTTTTGTTCCCATGGAACTCAAATTTTAAAGAGTTTTCCAACTTTCCAATGTTTCAAAAAGGCTGTAAAGGTACTCAAATTACAATTAAAGTGGTTCATACAAGACATTTGTGATATTTCAATTCATCTGAATTAATATGATAACATCGTGAGAGGAATTTTAGTTATTGCTCACTGGAAATCTGGACCTTCGTCAAGGAGGCACATTCATAAGAGTTCATAATATCAATTATTCTTTTGTTGTCTGAATTAAGTGGTTTTGAAACTGACTGATCCAGTTCTCCAGTCTGGTGACGCAGTGATTATCAGCACATTCTTCAGAATTTCTCTTTGGAATGTTGAGTAAATAAGGAAAGGATTTTTTTACGGATTAAGATATGGAATATATGTATAAAAAAAGTAAAATATTAAAGGAAAAGCACAAAGGATGTGTTAAAATCTATAACTACAGGATTTGCATTGTAAATCTGGTTTTATTTCAGGCAACCTCCTCGGTATCTCTGTTTGTACTGGTTAAAAACAAACTGTTGACGTCAGTATTGAACATCTTGACACTACATGCTTTCTTTGATTTATCAGCTCTGGCTCATTGCCTGTTTAAGATTGTGAGAGATAAAGCCACTCTCAGCACAACCGTCTGCCACAGAAAGTTCAGTCAAACAGTAAGGTATTGCATGACGTATTACAGTTCATGTACAAGCATGTGGTGACTGGTATCTACAAAACAAAAACTGACTACATGAATCAAACAACACAGAGACTTCCAAACCACATGCAATAGCAGTGTATGATAAAGCCTGACTCTCAAAGAGTGATCCCTGAGCAAGTGCAGCCCCGCATTTGAGTTTAAAGCAAAATCAAATGTTTGTGTGAGTCATTTCCTGAAACTGGCTTCACTAACCATCAAATATTTTATGGTCCACTCCTTTTAAGGTATAGGTTGTGAAATATAAACTAGACCAATTATATAAACCCTTTAAATAAATATAAGATGGGGACAAGTCTTGAGGTTCAGGTAGAAACATAAAATGCCATAAAATTACTCATTCAGCCTTTTCAGTAAGACAAAATAATACTGAGAATGGCTTAGCCTTAATTCAATGATAGATAGTTCAATTCAATGTTGCTAAGTGGTTGCTAAGGTAATCTGAGTGGCCATTACTACGTTCCCTTGTAGATCCTCTTGTCTATGGGCTTGCTCAGGTCAGCGGCCTGGGTGGTTGCCAGAGTGTTCAGGGGGTTGCTAGGGCATGTTGTTGTGTGGTTGCTATGATGTTACTGAGGGGGATCATAGGGTTCCTAGTGTGTTCTGGGGATTGCTACGGCATTGTGAGGCAATTTCTATGGTGTTTGGGAGTTACTAGGTCATTGCTAAAAAGTTACTATGGTGTTTTGGGGGTTGCTAGGGCACTGAGAAAATTTCCATGTTGTTCTAGGGCTTGCCAAGGCATTTCTAGGCAGGGTTGCCAGGTCTGCGGAACAAAACCAGCCCAACTGCTAAACAAAACTAGCCCAATCGTGCTTTTTCTGCTATTTTTCCCTCTGTCAGGGGACAAAAGCCTTCCAAAGACATAGAAATGCATGGTTAAATAACAAACTTAGTGATAATTCAAATAAAAATTGACGTGTTCATCATTAGTTTATGTAATGTTGAAATGCTAAGAAAACGCTTCTTAAAACTGAAATTCAATGGTCAGTTGTAAATTCAATGGTCAAGTGACTGGTCTTTGTGTGAATGCCCGCAAAACTGGAAAACCTTTTGAGTGTATAAGCAGTAGACTAGAAAAAAAATGTTTAAAAGATGAAAAAGAGGAATTAACGAGAATCAATAAATTATGAATAATTTATTGTCATTGTGTGAATAATATTTAATCATGTAATCAATAAAAACTATATAGTAACTATAGTCTGATTATGAGTATTTTAAAATGTAATGTAAATGTACATTTTTGGGATCGGATTACGTAATCCAGATTACATGTAATCAGCTACTACCCAGCCCTAGACACCTAAAAAGGGGGATGGATTCTCAGGAGCAGGATGGAGAAACACGGATTTATTAATAAACAAGACCAAACTAACTTTAAATTGAATTGCCAATTGTCAAGGAGATGCAGAAAGAAATACAAACTCACCTCATGTGGGCACATTTCACAGGGCTGAAAATGGCACAATCCCCGAGAGAGCCGCTCTGTCCCACTTGAACAGCAGGACACTAACCCTTTCTCAATCGCACTGTTTACATCATCTATTGGAAATGCACACAAGGCAGACTGTCTGGTAGGATTCCCCTTTTCATCTGTTTCAGCAAACGCCCCATAAAGAATTGGCCTGTCCATCTTCACTCCTAGCTCATCAGCCAGCTCCTTGCCTGCCATACTGAAATGAGCAGCTTGAACTGAGTTGTACACAATATCCTTGTACACGCTCCTTCTCCTGCGTTTGGGCTCAAAGCGGCACTCCAGAACGATTTCCCTGTACATCCAAGGCTCGCTGTCCTTGATAGGCAGCCGCCCAAGATGGGTCTGCAACTTGGCGTTTGGTTTCATCGGGCTCTCCCACTGTACAGATAAGAAATACACATATTCTGGCGTAGAGAACGTATAGACGTAGTCGATGGTAAATGCATCCTGAAATTCTGGAAGAACTGTCAGACCCTTCACTTGGCTGTCAAAACCATTTTCTGTGGCAAGCAAGCGACGAATAGAAAGGGACTGTTTGCCAAAAGATCTAGCAATGGTGGTATTGATGGTAGCTGCTGTAAAGAAGTACGTTGAAAAACCATCTTTGACCGCACTGACCTTTGTTCCCAGAGGACTAGCGACACAGTCAGGACAAGCTAAGGGTGAGTTGGCCCTTTTATCAAAAAAACATTCAGGGTTTGATGGTCTTTCGCTTTGATTAAGTTCAAGGAAGTTACAGACTCCATACTGTGTGCTCCCACAGATGTACAGGAAGTCAAAATAGCCCTGAGGCTCTAAAACAAGAACTTGGTTATCTGTATCCAGTGGTGTTCCCGGTTCATTCTCAATATCACAATGACAGGTTTCACAATCTGGACTGCCAACTGGCCCGGTTCTTATTTTCCATAGTTTGGTGAGATTTTTGTCCAAGGCTTCAACCATGTTTTGAGAGGCCACATAAACCTCATTAAAATTTTCATTTACAACTATGTTCTGTATGGCTTTTTCAGTTTGGAAAAAAGAGACAGAGTATGTAACAGAAAAGTTTATGTTCATTTGTGGGACTGTAGGACATGATTTTAGTGCACAGGTCAGATGTATCTGCAGCCAGACACATTTTAACAAGGTTCTGGGGCTGATGAACATCTCCGCTGTCCTATGTAGCCTGAGGTGAATGGATTTCACTGCTACTGTTAACACATGATGAAGATAACCAGGACCTTTGAATAGAAAAAAAAAGACAAAAACTTTTGTACACTGTAAAAATGCTTTTATCATTATGTCAGAACATCTATTCCATCCGTTTACAGTATATTGTCAGTAACTTGGCAATAAGACTGCTAAAGAACAACAATGCAACCCTCATTAAAATGATTTTTGTTACCACACTTCACTTTTAAAATGAAATGATGAAATTATGTTTTAATTTCAATGTTATGAGATCAATTTTGTAAAATATGCATATTATAGCAAAAAGAAAATATCATACAAATACATAGCACAAATGACAAAGCTAACCATACTTTCCACCAAAAAAGGCTACATTTATGCATTTGGCAGCTTGAATTAAAAAATAAAAAGACTTGTTAGGATTGCATTTTTATCAGTTAACACCATACTAGTTAAACTGTAGTAACGTGGTAGACACCACTGTTATCAATCAATAAATAAATAAATAACACAGCTTGAAGGCCCCTGTTTGGTACTTTAATAACTGGTTATGGAAACTATGGTTATGGAATTTTGCGAATTTGACATAAGATGAATGAGTAATTACGCAATATATAGTTTTAAGGGAAAGATTTTCACTATAATGTAGGTTTTAGGAAAGTAGCCTACATAAACTCGTTTTAACGAATCTCTTGTTGTCGAAAAAAAGTATATGAAACTTTACGCGCAATTTATAACAATCTATAAACAAACATGTCACACTGTAACCAGCTTTGATTTTCACATGGTCGCGGAATTGTAAGTACATTTAGACTAGGCATATACAATGAAATATTAACTAAAATGTTACCTGTTTCGCGGGTATGTTACAAAACGTCTAAGCACTAAAAAGAGAAAATGTATTATCGATTATGAAAATCATGTGAATTTACCTGAGGCTCACCTGTGGCCTTTTACCTCTTTCCCCGAAGTCCAGTGAAGAAGAGTGAACGTGCGCACTTAAACGTCAAACTCCCATTACAAAAACTCCACAGAAAACGGTAACAGTGATTGTAGTTTAAATTGTAAATACTTGGGGGAAAAAACTCACAAGATTAAGTGGTTTCTTCGTACAGGACAGTTTCGACTTCTTGTATTAGCATGAGATAGAGAACGCGGTCAATCCCCCATTCACAGAACACGCCTAAACACCTCATAAGGAAGTGATGTTGCTCAATCCTTCCCCAACCTAAACATCTCCTCAGGGATTAAAGTTAAAATTAAGGCTTGCAAACCCCTTTCCTTGTCTACATAACATTTAAGCGCACATAACATTTATGTCTACAAACATTTGGATTTCCTTGGCTTGTGGTTTTCAGTTCAGAACAATTTGGTTCAATAGTACTTTTGAAGGAATGTAGGGAATTTAGTTCCCATGCAGGCTATATGCTATTCTGGGATGGGGGGGGGGGGACTACTGTCAGTAAACATTCTAATATATGTAATGGAACTGTAGGCCTACACACATACAGTAATACACTTTAAGAAGAGCTTGTGGTGATTTATGGCTAATAAATGTTTTACACTACTACACTGTTATGTGGTCTCAGGAGGGAGGGGGAAATCATAGTCATGCGTTTCGGGTGTATCATTATTCTGAAGCTGAATGCGAGTGACATTTCAACAGACATAACAGATGATGTAATTATGGATTTCCACGTAAATTAAATTCAGATGTTTGCTAATTCCACTGTCTAAGAAAAAACTAGCCTAATAATTGCGTAAATATATAATGATGATATATAAAAATATATATATTTAAATATATATATTTTTTTAAATAATGTATTTGTCTAAATATATAAATAAATAAATCATTTATAAATAAATATTATGTTATTATTATCGCTTATTTATTTATATATGAAAAAAAAAGAAAAGAAAAAGGAATGAGTATAATAGCTTTCATAATTGCAGAATGCAAAGAAGGCCCGAGACAAACATGTTAATGTTTTAAAATTATATTGCCACATTTGCAGTAAGTTAAATCTTGGTTCCGCTAATTTAAAGTTTATTATATCTAATTTTCTATTTATTATATTATATATTTATAATATTTCCTATATACTATACCACACATTAAATTAAAAATTGTTATATTATGACCGGTATATTCAAATTCAGTTTTGATACTCTCCTTCCAATATGCGTGTTTAAATAACACACTATCCACATGGTGGCGCCACAACCTGTAAATTTAAACATGTCATGAATTAAGAATGCTTTGTAGCACATGCTATCCAAATGTATTCCTGTTTGAAAATGAAGACATTAAAACAATATTCCAGGAAATGTACATACTCACACTCTAGTTTTTATTTTTAATCTTGCAAAGCATTGAGTAATACTAAAAACATGCATGAAACATGTCAGTATTTTGTGGCAATGCAATATAGCACACAAATGGCAAATGTTGCTGTTATTAATTAGTTACATAGTAACTACAAGTTTTACTTAACATTGCTTGAAAGAGCAATTTCTAAAGTTGCAGAGAAAGTACTTCTCTGTTCATTACTGCATTTGAAAACAGCTCAGCCTGTTATTAGCCTAAACAGCCCACTTTGGACAGCCAGTTGAGGCACAAAGGTCATCCAGACTTCCTTTTGTCAGCTCAAACTCTGTTTGGGGTCTGTTCAGATCTCTTTAGTGTGTGTCTGTTTGCCAGAACGGGTAGAAATAGAGTTGTTGTTAAACTCAGTAGCCAGTAAACTACATTGGTCAGGAATTTGCGTCATAGCCATTCACACCAGAGTGAATGCTATTCTCCCTCTGTCTGTCTCTGAATGTCCAAAGGTGCAGCTCCGGCCTCAGCTGAGGAAGAGGGTGATACATAAAGTCTTTCCAAAACAAGAGAAAGAAAAAGAGAGTGGTTGTATGATTGTAAGCTGACTAAAGAGCCCATGAAATCAAAATTAGGGTTTTGTGGTTTAAAGTCCATGCCTGTTAGCACTGAGGTCATTCAGAGCTGAGGAAAAAAGGTTGTTTTTTTCCCCATTTTGAAACATTATGTCTGTGGTTTTCTCTTTATAACAAACTGTAAGCATAATTCTTTCATTTTATGTACTATTTAATGTCCATTTTAAATATGTATTTCAAATGAATCTTTTGAATTTATTTTATTTTAATTTTTTTGAAAGGAGTCTCTTATACTCTTATGTTAAAGACTGCAATGTTCAAAATATAGTGGAAATTGTGAAATATTACTACAACTTAATTATATATTATTTTATCATTCTAATCATTATGCTCTCAGCATATTAGAATATCATTTTAACATACTGCTGGTGCTCAATAAATATATATATATATATATATATATATATTTTTTTTTTTTTTTTTTTTTTTTTATTATTATTATTTTATTTATTTTTTTTAAATCGGTGTTGAAAACAGTTTTGGCTGCTTAATATTTTCATGGACCCATGATACACCACCATTCAAAGGCTAGCTTTAGTGCAATTTAAAAAAAATAAAATAAGTAAGTAATGCATACTTTTATTCAGCAAGATTGCATTAAATTGATCCAAAGTGACAGTGGAAACATTTATAATGTTACAAAATAACAAATGCTGTTCAAAATGTTTCAACATTGCTACTGATCATCAAATCAGCCTATTAGAATGATTTATGACACTGAAGTTTCATTTATTTTTAAGTGTAACAAAACACATCCCCTCAATACAGC
The DNA here is from genome assembly GCA_036784905.1 of Acrossocheilus fasciatus. NCBI lineage: Eukaryota > Metazoa > Chordata > Actinopteri > Cypriniformes > Cyprinidae > Acrossocheilus > Acrossocheilus fasciatus. Next base: position 25,225,085 of record CM071943.1, on the reverse strand, counting down.
CAGCAGGGGGCAGCCTATTTCTGCTCTTATGCCCTTTATTACACTCTCTGACAGACATTGTCAACTTTCTAAAGGCCCTTCCTGATGCTTTTCCACAGACAAGCCACTAATTCAATTTGCTAACTCAATGAATCAGCTGTGAAGCATGGAGCTCCATCCGGGTTTGGTCACTTTGATCCAGTGATTTATTTCACTGATGTGCTGGACAAGTTTGACGTTTTATTGCTGGCTTGTATAACTGTGGAACAGTCACAGAAATACACACAATGTTCCTCTCTCCTTCCTTATTTCACTCTCTCTCTATCAGTTTTAGTGTACTTTCTTTGCATGACAAATAACACTGCAATTGTATTGCCAAAGCAGCTGCTGGTTACGTTTGAACAATGCAAAATGCATAAAAAATTATATTTTTACATGTTCTGAGGAAAACATGAGTTCTGCTATTAAGTAAGCACCACTAACAATAAAAAAAGGAGAGCAAAGATGTGCTGTGCATCAGTTATGTTCATTTAATAGGAAGAGTCATAAGGCAGACTGACATATTTGGGACATACACATTTTAAAAAGGAGAGCAAATATGTGCTGTGCATCAGTAATGTTCATTTAATAGAAAGAGTCATAAGGCAGACTGACATATATGTGTATTTTATGCATTGAATCAGCAGATGCAGCCTGAAATCAATATAGGCACATTTTTCTCTTACTTGCTTGCTTCTCTTTCTGACTCTCTCTCTCTCTCTCTCTCTCTCTCTCTCTCTCTCTTTACTCCCCCTCTCTCGATGTACTTGGCTGGATCCGTGAGCCTGGCAATAACTAGCTACATGGAAGGAAGGAAGGCAGGATACTGCCAAACAGCAGAAAACTGATGGAAGTTGAAAAGATGAACCAGGGCAGAAAAAAAAAAAAAAATCCTTGATGATGTCTCACTGAAAAACAATGTAAAGCTATAAGGATTACCACGGTAACATGACAGCTTTCCATCTTCTTTCTGACCCTTAAAATTAAATGAGATGTTATTCGCTGCTGAACCTTTAAGAATTCTATGTCAGTGTTTTCTTTGCATAAGAAATGGGAAACAAAGTTAACTCACAGTCTGTGGGTATGCAGGCAAATGGGTAATCCAATATACACAGGTGAGAATCAAAGGACCAGAAGACAGGCAAGGCAAAACTAGACTGAGACTGGGACTTGGAAAATAAACAATAACTAACGAAAAGGCTCTGTAGTGTAGCTGTGTGAAGACAGCGATGATGCTAACAATACTCAGAGAAAGAGGAAGTCCATGGCTTATGTAGCATGTCTGATTGGATTCAGCTGTGTGTGTGTGTGTGTGTGTAATCAGTGCAATGGATGATGGTAACTGTAGTCCAGGGTGAAGTGCAACAGTTAGTGTGGTGCAAGAGTCCATAGTAGTGAACGAGGGATCTCTGGTGTGAGTGAACGGAAGTGCATGACAGGATTTGTGACACTTTATATCTCATCAGCAATTACTTTAATAGGGATTAAATCATGCTTTTTAAATAAAATTTATTATTAAATAGACCTACATATATAAACAATTGTTAGCAAAGAAAAAAAAGACTCTGCATTCAGTTCCAAATGTATAGTGTGACATCATGCATGTGCAGAAACATGTGTCTGATGGTAAGCAGCAGCATGAGGTAAACCAACATCACCATTTCCCTTTTTCACTTCCGTGAACTCCAGCTGAGAAGCTCTTAAATAAGTCTGAAACCTGAAACACGCGTTTGAACTATAATAATGGAGCATTCACGTGGAGATGTTTCATGTGCTCGGTACATTTGTTCTGGAATAACAGAAAGAGGAGACTGAGGTGGCTATTTGTCACTCTTACTTCATTAAATATTTCTCAGAGTGGATTTTGAATGCCAGTTTCTGGATAGCCTACAAAAAAAAGCTGTTGAACATTTCTGTCGTAATTTCCTTGAAACATTTAAAATGCATAAAAATCCAAGCTTGCCCTAACCTGACACTAATGGTAAAATAACCTTGTCCTGACAACAAAGTTTCCAATATTTCAGTAAAAAATGCCACCATTATGATAGTGGCTCTTATCTTAAAGCATCTTTAAGACTCATCTTTAAAGACTATTTTTAAGACCCAAAAATGAAGATTAGCTGACAATCTACACAGGACAAAGCAAAAGGCAAAAAGCTGCATGTTTGAAACAAATCCATCCATTAAGACATTTTTAACTGCAAATTAATTCCAGTTTATATCCTTATTATTGCTTTCTCCAGTGAAAAAGCAGTCTCATCTGAATCAGGAGAAAAATATGCACAGACTAAGCACTGTTCACAAGCTAAAACAGTCCAAAACTGTTCTAAACTAATATGTCAGTGGATTGTGATGTGAAAGAACAACAGGTGATGGACTTTTTTACTGGGGGAAGTATTATTGTAGATTACGGACTTGTATTTTGGCCAGAAGCAATGGTTTAAAGTTAAAACGCCTTGAAGGTATAGTTCACCCCAAAATGAAAATTCTGTCATTAATTAAACACAAGTAAGCTCCAGTGAGAAGTGATGAACACAGAAGCACAGAGGAGAAAGCTAAACAAAACCGGCAACAAATTAGAAGTACAAAAAAAGGATTTGTAAAGAAAAATGTTGGAGGATTTTGATATAAGCCAAGAGGAGACTGGTTTTCCTCTGCTGTAAACAAAACTTGGTTCTCGTGAGACTAGCATATTGTCTCCTACGTCATCTGCTGGAACGCCACTCTCACAAGATGTTTATTGATGGACTAGAGTCATGTGGATTACTTGTGGATTATTGTGATGTTTTTATCAGCTGTTCTGACGGCACCCATTTAATGAAGAGGATCAGTTGGTGAGCAATTGATGTCATTTGTTTACATGAAGAAGCTCATTTTCTGATGAAGAAACAAACTCAAATTTACAAATTGTGATTTTTGGGTGACCTATTCCTTTAATATACTATTTACCAGTGTGATTTTACTTTGACTATGTTTTTATCGTGTGGTTTTATTAGGTTGTTTACCCAAGAGCTATTACAAGGGAAATACGACAAGGGAATTTTAGTTTGGAAAAATTATTCTAATTTAAGAGGATTTGAACTAGGTGTTTCAAATCAATGAGAAAAAAAAACTGCCAGAGGAAACAAGCATTTTTGTAATTGTAATTTTGACTCTTTTGAAACGTGGTACTTTTGAAACCTTGTAGTTAATAGACCTTGTGACGACTTTCCCGTGTGACAATCAGGCCTGGTTTCCCCTATTCATTTGTAATTAGTTTTGTTTGACTTTAGATCAAGGGGTATTTGGATGCTTTGTCTTTCTAATCACCTTTAAATATTCAAACACTGTTGTTGTTGTCATCATCACAGAGGAAGTACACAGCAAACAGGTCAATAGTCAAATGCCCAGCATAAACTGGCCTAGTCAAATATTACATTATTATTCTTTGGTTCTCCACCCGAATGTGTAGGAGGACAAGTCAAGAGTTTGAGAACAGAATGTGAATGATCCTCCATTGTATGATGAGCAAAAGGCCCATTGTCTTGAAGAGAGACTGAGTGAAAAATAAACTACCCACACACATAGACTCTCCGCGGACTGCTAACGTCATAATTATTGGATATTCTTGTGAGATACGCTTGGCTCATGGCCCAGTTGCATGACCTTTACATTAGCCTGCATCATTGCTCTTTATAAAAACACCAAAGCACTTGCTTGTAGGGGCACATAACAAAAACGGATATAGTTTACAACTATGAGTTTGATTTGTACTGTCATGTGCTCCACAGGTTCATTTGTTTGGGAAGTCTGTATGACCACTGTTATGTAACTTATTATCACATTGTTTGCACCAGTCAATCCAATGGTATACGACTGTTTTTGAAACACAGATGTTTATCTTAAGCAGGCAGTTTAATGTCCATCAACGGCTAGTGTTTACTTTCACTTGACCCTAATGGTGTGTCACTCTAAATGAATTCTTAATGTCAGATCCATTCACTCATTGGCATTTTAATCAGGAAATAATGGTCATGTAGATTTTATGGCTCTGTTTCACCATCTTGAACTGCCTTGACATTCCCAAAACTGACTAGGTGAGATATTTATATTTAGGAGTGGCTGCTGTGATTTTCAGTGGGATGCTGGTGATTCACTCTCTCCTGGGTGTAGAGGTATTCATATGCCCAGGTGGAGCTTGAGGCCTTTGTGAAGACATTTCCTGCATGTAAACTGAAACAGAAATGTGGGTGCTCAAAGCAGGGTTGTCTCTAGACATAAATAAGATATGGGGTTTAGTTTGTCAGTGCCATATCATAATGGAAACCTAAGTGTTAACAGTTCCTTCTGGATTTCTAACTCAGCTATTAATGCTGCAAGATTAAAATAAAATAAAATATCCAGCCTCTAGACTACTTGTCCTACACAAAGATACTGGATCCCACCATCTCGGCCAGAAGGCAGGGAAATACCCTGGACAGTCCATCATAGCAAAAAAATAAATAAATAAAAATAAAATAAAATATAAAATGCAATACAATACAATAAAATAAAATGAAATAAAGAGAAAGTTGAACTATAAATAAAAATGACTTACTGCTACAGTAAATTAAATAAAATATAATAAAACGAAGACAGATATAATATACAATTAAATTATTATTATTAACTTTTTTCTTTTTAACATTTTTACCAATTTTGAAATTGATTTTTTTTTACATCAAACTAAATTTTGTGCAGTTTTGTATTGTATATTGTTTATTAATGACACTTGATTAATAGAGTCAGTTAATTTCCATTCTTTGTGCCTCTAAAACATTTTCTAGAAAAGAGCTGCATTACCTAGAACCATCTAGATGGTTGATCAGAAGTGTGTGAGTGCGTGTCATGAACGGTTCCAACCCTGCAGGAGGGTCACATGCATCAATAGACCCCATCCTGTCTGCTGTTCCTGGAATCGCTAACACTTAATAGCCATCACCCCAAACCATTTACACACACTCATACGCACTCACTACCGTCTCACACCGACCGTATGCATAAACAAAAGCTGCTCAGAGATTTCTTCTCCAGATAAACTGCCTGAGTAGGATGCATGCTGATGGAATGTGACCAGAAGGACCTTGTTTTGAGTGAGATTCAGACATTAACAATCTCTCAGCTCCAGGAGAAAGTGTTTATCCCTATTGTTTGTCTCTTATCTTTCCTTTCTTCTCTTTGCTGAAGAAATACAATCCTTTCATTCAACATTCTTACTTAGCAGACCTACGAAACCATTCGTGCCCAATGTCCTTCCATTATCCAGATGTGTCTCGCAGAACATCTGGTTTTGTCTTTCTGTCTGGTCTGTGTCTCACCCGGAACACGTGCTGCAGTGTACTGTAGCGTTATGTAAGTCCACTCCTCCTCCCCATATTATGTCTGAAAGTGCTAATGTGGCTGCTGTAGAGATCTCTATGTGTTGCACTGATTCATGGATTTCTACAGGTGGATTGACAGGAACAAAGCGGCCGACTCATGTTCACGGCTTCAAATCATCAGACCTATAATTAATTCAGCAGATAAGCTCAATGTAGCCATTATGAAGCTAATTGTAGGGTCTTAATATACACCCCATATGCATCAATAGGACGTGGATTTAAATGTGACAGATTTGATATGCACATTGTTCTTCTTTGAATACTGGGTAGTTCAATACAATTAACATCAGGATAATTGCAGCACTTTCACTCAGCCTTTTATTCAGTTTTCAAAAAGGATTTGCTCTTATGTTGTTTCTCAAGAAGTAGTCGGGCTGGGAATAAACTACATGTGTTTGGTTGATTGTATCTCTCTTATTCTTTTAAAATGGCTTCAGACTGGTTTTCTATACTGAACTGGTTAAAAGGAGTTAGTTTATTTAAAAAAAAAAAAAAAAAACATTGAACATCTGTCATCTGTCAACATTGGAGGACTGTGACCATTCACTTTCATAATATGTAAAAGAATTCACATTTTGGTAAACCTTTCTTTTTGTTTTCCTGAGAGGAAAAAATATTTCACTACAGGTTTGGAACAACATGAGGGTGAGTAAACAATAACAGAATTTTCATTTTTGGTTGAACTATCCCTTTAATTTCCTTTTTCAGTGGATTTTTGTACATAATGTAAGCGGAGGTGGTTTATTTATGTGGACGGAGATTCCCCAAAAACCTAATATTATTTTACCTCTCACATGTTTGGTGTAGTGTGTGACTAACCCAGTGCTTGATAGCGCATTAAGAATTATTCAGCTTTACATACAGTATGTCTCCAGAAATACAAAACAAAGAATTTCAGTTCACTCCTGTAAGTAGTCACATGATAAAAAGAATCTGAATTATCTTTTAATGTTTACAAGTAATATAAAAGTAATGACAAGTCACAAGTAGACTAAAGTAAATACAGTTGAATGTCTTGTTTGAAAGTTTCAGACCAGAGGAACGTAGAAATGCGTCATGTAGAATGATATATCGCATAAAAAGATACAGTAAAAACAGTAATATGGATAGATATTATATAACAATATCAACATTCAATAATATGCACTGTAAAAATAATTCCGTAAAATTTACGGTAAAAAAACGGAAGCTGTGGTTGCGGGAATTCTACCGTAAAAAATATGGTAGCAACATTTTATATTTTACGGTTTTAACTTAAATTTACTGTTAATCTTAAGAAGATAATGTTAATATACCAACCTATTGAAGTACTGAAATCTGTTTTGTACCTTTGAAATACACTGATAACCACCAAATGCAGGTGGTGATGAGAAAGTCACATGATGAATCATAGCCTATCCCAAGCATCTTTTAAATTATAATATATATAGAAGGTGCACAGTGTCATTCACACAAGCACTAAGCACCATCATGGTGAGACTCTGTAAACTCTTTAAACTGAAATTTGCAATAAACATTAATTTAACAACATTAGATGTAACATACAACCCTAATAAACATAACTGATGAGAAAAAACTAAGAAGAAACATAGAAATTATTTCTCAGACAAAATTAAATTATTTCTCAGACAAAATGAAATGCAACGCAGGGAATTCTGGGAATGTCAATTTTTCCCTGTAAATTTAAAACTCTTTTTCACTTCCAAAAACAATATTTCACCGTAAAATTGTCTGAAATGTCTATTACAGTTTTTCACCGTATAAATTAGGGGAACTTACCGTTAACCATTTAACAGGTTTTTACTGTAGTATTTTCACAGTTTTTTTACCGTTAAAATTACAGTGGATAGATCATATAACAGAATGATAGTCTGTGTCTTGTGGGTGTGTGTGAGAACTTGCTGACTGGTGGTTGTTTATATCTATCCAACCAATTTGTATACAGTGCTTCACTACAAATGGGTTTTGTGGGTGTGTATAATTGTTTGACTTTCTTTGTGCCGCTGTGTAAGCGTGTCCCTATCAGTGCATGTGTAAGTGTGTGTGATCAGTGTGTGTGATCATTTTCCCTGCTCATGTTGGAGGGTTTGTGTTACTGGGGTCCAGTTTCAAAGAATGACCTTGTCTCTGGCCCTTCCTCACATGTATAATTCAAGCTAACTAGGCCA